>JARHVA010000261.1:3515000-3852500 GCA_037957365.1 Torreya grandis | reverse complement strand
TGGAATTGAAGATAAATTGACTATGTCTAATAGGCTTAAAGAGATAATTATGGCAAAGGTTTCAAAGTAGTTTTTAAGGCTAAAATGGTCCCCAACCTTGGCTGACCTGATTTGGAGGAGTTGTGATTGTTCAAATGGACCTTTTCATTTGAAGAGTCATGACTTTAATTTGTGGCTTTTCATGGATTATAAATAATTGCATAGTGAGTGGCAAAGTTACAAGTTTCAAAAGTGGAAGAAATAAAAGAAGAGCAGAAATATTTGAAAGAATATTTTTGTGAGAATATTGAAAATAAAAATCTAGCAAGTATAAGGCAGAACATAGCAGGAAAAACACTCAAGTGTAGATTGAATTGAAAGGAGATAAAGCAGTGTTCTATCATTCATTGTGTTGACAACAAATCAGAGTTAAAAGAGTGATTTTTTGTGAGAAGGTTGGTGCCTTCATTTTGAAGAGATTGGTGTCTCTTACTGAGTTGGTGCATGATGAAAGGGGTTGGTGCTCTTATAGGATGGTGCCTACAAAATTATTTTTGGGGTTGGTGCTCCAGTAGGTTGGTGCCTATGAATATTTATAATGAGAAAGATTTATTTATGGTTTTCTTCTGAAAGGGTTTCCACGTATATCTGGTGTCACTTTGCATTATGTTATCTTATTTTTTGATTTGATTGCTTTTAATATATTTATTGGAATAAGTAATTAAGTGTTAGAAAAGAAAAGAATATATAATCTTGATTCACCCCCCTTTAGTATTAGCCTATGCTCAATAATTGGTATCAGAGGGGGTTCCTTCAGATATAGCTTAACCACTAGAAGGAAGATCATACAATCACACATGGCTAGATCATAAGTTTAGGATGGGTTTTACACTAACAAGGCACCATTATTTGATGGCATAAATTATGCCTTCTAGAGCATAAGAATGAAGACATATTTGATGGATATCGAGTTTAAAATTTGGCAAGCAGCAGTAACCAAGTACCAAATACCACAAACACCACCAATATATGTTATTGGATGTAAGGCTAGTGATAACAATGCTAAAGTAGTGAATGCCATCCTATGCAACCTTTTAGAATTGGAATTCATAAAATTGTGATTTTGCAAGAGTAATCTGGGAAAAACTTAAAAATATCTATGATGGTGATAGCAAGGTAAGACAAACAAAAATCCAAACTCATAAGAGACAATTTGAGAGTTTAAAGATGAAGGAAGAAGAGAACATTACAGGATACCTGCTTCAGGTTGATGAAATAGTCAATGTTATTTGAGGACTTGGAGAAACCATGGAATAGTCTACAATCATCCAAAAGGTGATGAGATCCTTACCATTGAGGTTTGATGTGAAATTCTCTACTGTTGAAGAAATGAAATATTTGGATAAATTAAAAATGGATGAGCTACATGAAATCCTCATAGAATATGAAATGAGGACTAAATCCAAAATACCATCAAAAAGAGAAGCAACATTCAAAGCATCAAAGAAGGAGAAAGTCATGGAACCTGAGCCAAGTGATAGCTCAAGTAGCAAAGAAGATGAAAAGAAGGATCTATTCATTCAAAAATTAAATAAAAGCTTGGGTAAATATAAAGGTAAGTTACCATTCAAATGTTTTAATTGTAGTAAGATTGGTCATTTTGTAGTTAAGTGCTCGGATAAAGATAATAGTGATGAAGAGGAGAGCAAACCAAAATTCAAGAAGGGATTCAATCAAAATAAAGACAAGAAGAAATTTGAGAAACAAAAGAAAAGCTTATACTCCAGGAGGAACTATAGCTCATCCAAGGAAAGTGGAGCTAATGATTCTGCTAATGATGATGAGGAAACATTGTTCATGACCATAGAATACAATGCTTCCACAAGCAGAAATAACTCAGAGGAAGAAGAAGATGAAGGCAAGGTAAATATCTAAGAAGAGCTTATCTATGCCTTAGGAGAGATAAAATATCTTAAGAAAAAGAACATAAAATAAAAGCTTCTGATTTAGAAATATGAAAAAGAGAGTCAGGACTCAGAAGCCAAGATATCACAAGGTCTTGAGGAATCAAAGAAGATAACTACTGATCTAAAAGTCCAAATCAAAGAAGCAAAAAAAATTGAATAAGATCTAATGGATCAACTAAAGAATAAAGGAGAAGACTATGAAAGGTATGAATATGAGATTATTGCTTTAAAAAGGGATCTATAAAAGACAAATTCTAAAATAGCAAGTGACTTGAAATATGAGAAAAGCACCCAAGTTTTGAATAAGATTCTAGAGAGTCAAAGATCACCATCTAACACATCAGGCATTAGATATGAAAAGGAAAAATAGAAAGCTAAGAGTTATGTTGAAACTCTTAAGGAACTTGTAAAAAAGGAGACCAAGAAGGAAGAAGGCTAGAATACAAAAACTAGCTCTATCCACAAAGAAAGCAAAGGAGAACAAAACTTTAGGAGACCACTTGCTCCAAGATATGCAAATAAAACCAAGTTTGGTAATTATTTTGATGGATATTATTATTATTTTAATCATTTTGGTGATAAGAAATTAGATTTTAGAAAGAAATCCAAGGATATTGAAGTCAGGAGTAGAAACAAAGGAATGTGTAGAACTTCGAATTGAATCTAAAATTTGTTTGCTCCCCTATCAAGCTTTGATGAAGAAGCTATAGTCTATTAAAAGTGAAAAAAATTTTGACATATAACACACTATTGTAGAAGTGTTTTTGAATCTATAAGACAAGATCATAATTTCAAGGCTCTAGTGATAAAGAAAAGAGAACCAACAAAGACTTGAAAGAAGAAGAAAGAAGAATCCATGATTGTTCAAACAAAATTCCATGCTAGAAATGAAGGACAATAATGGTTCATTGATAGTGGATGTTTGAGACACATGAATAGAGATAAAAACAAATTTATCTCATTAAAAAGGGTCAATGAAGGTACAGTGAAGTTCAGAGACAACACTACAACTAGAGTAACAGGAAAAGGTATGCTTTGTCTTGATAATGGAAGAACCAAAATAGAGAGTGTGTTATATGTGGAAGGGTTAAACCATAATATTATAAGTGTTAGCCAATTGTGTGATGAAGGAAACACACTCAAGTGTTTTTCTCAAGGTTGCAAGATCAGAAAAAAGGACATGGGAGAACTAATTACAGATGCTCACAAGACAACAAACAATCTATACATGCTTGTAGAAGTCAAAGGAGAGAAGTGTTGTCTAAATCAAGTTGAATAAAGTTGGATATGGAAAACAAGAATGGGCCATATAAATTTTGATAACCATTTGAATATTAGCAAGAAATAAGTTGTAAGGGACATTCCAAAGATAACAAATCCATCAATCAGGCTTTGCAAGCAATGTCAGCTAGAGAAGTAGACCAGGACAAGATTCAAAATGAAGGAATATTCTACCATGAAGAAATTAGAGCTCATTCATACAAATCTTTGTGGACCCACTACAACACAAAGTATATAAGGTAGAGGTATTTTATGCTGATAATTGATGATTACACTAGAATGACATGGGTTGCATTTTTGAAATAAAATTATGAGGCCTTTATCAAATTCAAAGAATTTAAAGCATTAATTGAAAATGAAACTAATTTAAGGATCAAATGCATAAGGTTAGATAGAGGAGGTGAGTTCATGTCAAATGAATTCATTGAGTATTATGAAGACCATGGGATTAAAAAAATAGTACTCAGCTGTAAGAACCCCATAACAGATTGGGGTAGTAGAATGAAAGAACAAGATTGTCCAAGAAATGGATAGGATAATGTTAAATGAATCCAATTTATCAGATAAACATTGGAGAGAAGTAGCCCACACAACTGTAAATATCCTAAATAGAGGGTACATTAGAGTCAACAATGACAAGACCCCATATGAGTTATGGATGGGAAGACCAACTTCCATTAAATATTTCAAAGTATTTGGAAGTAAGTGCTTTATTAAGAGGACCAAAGACGATTTGGGGAAATTTGACTCAAGAGCTGATGAAGGAATATTTCTAGGATATTCCACCAAAATCACGGCCTACAAATGCTACAATAAGAGAATGCAAACTAATGTAGAAAGTGTCAGTATCAGAGTAGATGAAACTAGAACTTAGAAGGCAAGTGATCCATTAGATGAACTAGATATCAATGAAGAAGAAGATGTTGAAGTAGAAAAGATGGATGAAGATGAATGGTAAGACACCAAGGCACCATCTTGTTTCATTTAGAAGAACCATGCTAAAAGCTAAATCATTGGTAATATAGATGATGGAGTACAAACCAAATTAAGGATTGTAATAAATTATGAACAAGTAATTTTTTATTTTTTATCTACAATACAACCTAATAATTTTTCAGAAGTGATCCATGATGAACATTGGGTAAAAGCAATGGAAAAGAGCTAAACCAAATTGAGAAGAATGAGACGTGGGAACTGGTACCTAGACCGAATGATTAAAATATGATCAACACCAAATGGGTATACAAGAATAAACTAAATGAGGATGGTCAAGTGATGTGAAACAAGGCTTGATTGGTATGCAAAAGATATGCTCAAATTAAAGGTATTGGATTTGAAGAAACCTTCATTCCCATGGAAAGATTAGAGGCAATCAAAATGTTTCTTACATATGTTGTTTTCAATAACTTCAAGGCATATCAAATGGATATAAAATCTACTTTTATGAATGGTAAATTAGAAGAAGAAGTGTACATCGAGTAGCTAGAAGGATTATTTCTATCAGAAGATAGCAAATATGTATTCAAATTGAAGAAAGCCTTGTATGGATTGAAACAAGCCCCCAAAGCTGTCAGGATCTTGCTCCACCAATAGAGCACATATGATTACTTCTTGTATTAGTAACTAAACACAGAATTTAACTAGAATGATAAGTAACTAGAAATATGAAACAACATAGGAATATGAGAGACAATACACAATTGTATTAATAATCACTCAAAAGAAAATACAATAAAGAAGATGCCACTTCTTCTTCCACCTCAAAGGCTCGCCACACCTCAAGACCTTCTTCTCTCTCTCTCTCTCGGTCACAACAATCAACTCCAATGCAGAATTGATGTTCACCTCCACCAGTCAGAAACAACGCTGCCAGTACACCAAGTACACAATTGTACTCCAAGTAGATCTCCTGCTCTCTACTGCTACCTACAAATCACTAGACCTTACTCACCATTGTAGATCTCCAAAAGAAGCCATGCTCACCTGCTGACCAAGATCATACAAATACGAAGAACCCTTCTGATTCTCCAAACTAGCACCCACCTTGGTACTGCGGCACTAGGAGGAACACACCATTGCTCTCTTCAGCTTATTTAGCTCTCTTACTCCCTAGCACTCTAGATTACAATACAACCCATGAGTCTATATATAGATCTCATACTTACAATAATTAGACTATCTTAATTACAATAATTAGACACGCAACCCAAGATTATGACTAGCCTTTAACATGCAAACTAACAGTCCAAAAATAGACTCTCCAAAATCAACATGCAAACTGCATGTTCACGTACAGGCTGCCGACGTCGGCTCCTTCCTGACCGATGTCAGCCGATTGGTGACCGACGTTGGTTTCTTCTTCACTGTTGTCTGACCGACATCGGTTGATCAAACCGATGTCAGTTGCCTTGCAACTCATTTTGCAACTCTCTGCAACCTCCGTAACTCCTCCTGTTTGCATCTTGGCGAAGCTTTTAGCTCCACAACCTAACAAAAGCTTGGTATTCAAGACTTGAAAGTATCTACAAGACAAAGGATTCAAGAGAGGATTTTTCGATAGCAATTTGTACATCAAAATTGAAGGTGCGCATCAGTTACTTATTGTAGTTTTATGTTGATGATATAATCTTCAAAGGAGATAGTGAGAAGTTGTCCAAAGGATTCACTAAATACATGCAGAATAAATTTGAGATGTCCATACTTGGTGAGCTATCATTCTTTCTTGGACTGCAAATATCTCAGTCCAATAAAGGAATATTCATCTTCTAAACCAAGTATGCTAAATAAATTTTGAAAATTTTTGGAATCAAAAACTATGCACTGGTTGGTATGCCTATGGCTATAGGAAACAAGTTGAGTAAGGATGATGAATCACCGAATATAGATCAATCCCTATAAAAATCAATGATTGGTAGTCTTTTATACATAATGACTTCCAGGCTGGATATCATGCAACCAGTGGGCATGGTAGCATGCTATCAAGCAGCTCTTAAAGAAACACATGTGCAAGAAGTGAAGCGAATATTTAGATATCTAAAGGGGACCTTGGACTATGGATTATGGTATCCTATAGGGAAGGATTTAACTTTGGTAGCATAAACAGACTCAGACTGGGTAGGATGACTAGATGACAGAAAAAACACAAGCGAAGGAGCATTTTTCCTTGGAGACAGCCTAGTGCCTTGGCTAAGTAAAAAGTAGAATTTAGTTTCCTTATCCAAAATGGAGATAGAGTACATAGTGACAGTATTGTGTTACACTAAGATTGTTTGGATGAAGCAGACCCTTAAAGACATCAAGGTATAATATGATCATCCAATTTAAATATACTATGATAATACTAGTGCTACCAGCATCTCAAGGAATCCAATGATGCATTCTAGAACAAATCACATTCCAATTAGATACCATTTCTTGAGAGATCAACTTGTATAACAATAGGTAAAATTAGAATATATTTCCACCACAGAGCAAATAGCAGACATTTTTAGCAAGCCACTTCCAAAGGACACATTTGAATACCTATGTGAAAAGTTGGGAGTAATCTTTTCTGCTTCCTGCCATTGAAGGGAAGTAATGATTAAGGGGAAGGTAATCATTGCATTATCTAAATCTTAGGTAGTCCCTTTGCCATTGATGTCAAAGGGGGAGAAGTGTAGAAAGAGGGAGTCATAGAAAGGGGGAGCTACAGAAAATAAGATCTCTGATAGAAGAAACAATATAACAAGGGAGAGCAGATTCAGTATGTGGTTGCCACTAATGACAAAGGGGGAGATTGTTAGAAATATTGTCATTGATGTCAAAGGGTAATCATGAATCTAATTGATGACAAAGTATTTTGATATAATAATTAAATTAAACAAAGAATATTTAATTTGATTGAGGTAATTAATCTTGCAAATAATGGTCATATCTTTGTGTGGAATCAAAGATAAATTGACTATGTCTAACAGGATTAAAGAGATAATTATGGCAAAGGTTTCAAGGTAGTTTTTAAGGCTTAAATGGTCCCCAACCTTGGTTGACCTGATTTATAGGAGTTGTGACCATTCGGATGGACCTTTTTGTTTGAAGAGTCATGACTTTAATTTTTGGCTTTTCATGGGTTATAATTAAGTGCACAACAAGTGGCAAATTTTCAAGTTCGAAAGTGAAAGAAATAAAAGAGCAAAAATATTTGAAAACATATTTTTGTGAGAATATTGAAAATAAAAATCCAGCAAGTATAAGGTATAACATAACAATGAAAACACTCATGTGGAGATCGAATCGAAAGGAGATAAAGCAATGTTCTATCATTCGTTGTGTTGACAACAAATCAGAGATAGAAGAGTGATTTTTGTGAGAAGGTTGGTGCCTTCATTTTGAAGAGATTGGTGTCTCTTGTTGAGTTGGTGCTTGGTGAAAGGGGTTGGTGCTCCTATAGCTTGGTGCCTAGAAATTTTTTTTTAGAGTTGGTTCTCCAGTAGCTTGGTGCCTACAAATATTTATATTTAGAAATATTTCTTTGTGGTTTTCTCTCGAAAGGGTTTCCACGTATATCTAGTGTCACTTTGCATTGTGTTATCTTGTGTTATGATTTTGATTGCTTTGAATATCTTTATTGGAATAAGTAATTAAGTGTTAGAAAAGAAAATAATATATAATACTGATTCACCTCCCCTCTTAGTATTAGCCTCTGCTCAACAAATTTCTCATAAATATTTTGTAAAAATGTGATAAACTCACCTATGTGGTCTTTTACTTTCTAAAAATATATTTTTTTATATGGCACAACACATTTATTATTTAATCTTTATTTCTTAATAAGATGTCTTGTAAAAACCAAAAAGTGCATGTATATCTTCTTTAATGTATTTTTCGAAATATTCATCACTTCAAAAAATAATAGGGCATCAAACTAGATGTAATTCTATAAACATTATAAAATTTGGTTTTTGCTATTTTTTTCAAAAATAGGGTAGGGACATAGTTAGTTATATGTTTTCAACAACTGCTCACTAATAAAATTAATTAAAATATATATTTAATAAAAAATTACGAAAAAAATTTGAAATCAAGCTATGTGATGTCTTCTAATTTTCTATTCAAGGGTTTTAAAATATATATTAAAAATCTCAAAAAATGGTGGGAAACACAATCACCTCTAACATAATATGTTTTAATCCAAAATCAGGTGCATATTTGAAAAATACTAGTTGACGCACTTAAACTCCACTGTTTAATGGTTTATAAATAAATGTTAGAACACTACATTTCTTCTTCTTAAAGAATTTATAATTTTGAGTATAGGTATCTCAACTCATCTGTTGAAATTTAAATATCTTTGTTTTCCATTAAAAAATATGTCACAATAGACACTCATTTTGACCCCCATCTTGGTGCACTTATCCAATTTTAAACCATTAATCAAATTACCATTCCCATGTGTGTCTGAGTACCTCAAAGTGGACACAAGGACAATTGAAGTTAGGGGTCAAAATTATCATTGTGAACCACACCAAACACACTCTTTAATATTATAAACCTAAGCCCACTTGAATGTACACTTCAAGATTTGTCAAATTAACCCCAAAAATTTATGGGGACACTAATAAGTAGGGGTTGAGCTTCTCATTGTGAACCAAATACACTCTCTGATATTAAAGGCCCAATCCCATTCCTATAAACACTTTGATATTTATCCTGAGATTTATTCCAAAATTTTATATTACAGACCCAAGTCCATCTCTATGTACATTTCAAGCTCTGCCCTAAGATTTACTTGAAAAAATTGTTCCAACAGGTTTGCCCAGGTTAGTGGTGGTAAATAATGAGTTTCATAACCTTCACCAAAGTTTCATTCTCATGAGGTCATGGGCACCTCGGAGTTGCCATGGTGGCACTTGGAGGTATGGGTCGAACTTCTCATTATGAACAACATGGAAAACACTATCTAATAATACCGACCTAAACCCATTCCCATGTACACATCAAGATTTGCCCTAAGATTTACACTAAAATTTAATAAAACTAACTCAATCCCATTCCCATGTACACTTAGAGCTATGCCCTAATGTTCAAAAATCTCAATAGACTTAGGGCTAGTGGTGGGAAATAATGAGTTTCACACCCTTGATAAAAGTTCCATTCCCATGAACTCTTAGGCATCTAAAACTAGCCATGATGACACATGAATTTAGGGGTCAAACTTGTCATAATGAACCACATGGAACAAACTCTTTGATATTAGATACAAAATTCCAATCCCATGTACACTTGAAGCTTTGCTCTAATATTTGTGAAAAAAAAATTCCTAATGGGTTTTTAGCTTGTAGTGGCAAAAAATAACAAGTTTCATGCCCTTGACCCAGGTTCTATTCCTAAGAACTCTTGGGCACCTCAAAGTGGCCTTGGGGGTACCTAGAGGTAGGGGTCAAACTTTTCATTGGGAACCAAATGAAAAATATTCTCTTATATTACTAACCCAAGCCCATTTTCATGTACACTTTGAGTTTTGCCCTAATATTTAACATAAAATTTACTCTCATTGAATTGAAGATCCAAACCTATTCCCATGTACACTTTGAGCTCTTCTCTAGGTTTTATCCTAAAACATTTAAGCCCAACAAACATGTGGGTAGTGGTGGGAAACAATGAGTTTCACATATTTGACTAAGTTTCCATTCCCAAGGACTTCTAGAACCTCAAAGTGTCCATGGGGACACCTAAAAGTAGGGGTCAAACTTCTCATTTTGAACCACACATAACACACTCTTTGATATTATAGTCCCAATCTCATTCTAATAAATAATTCTAGGTTTGCCTTAAGATTTACCCTAAATACTTTCACTTTGAGCTCTATCTTGAGCTCTATCCTAATATTTTATCCCCTAGGTTTTAATGTAATTTTTAAGTGGATACATTCGAACACGAGCAACCAAATTTCAAATCCCACTCATGCTTTAGGTGACCTACAAAATAGGACAACCAAAATCAGTGTGGTGTGGTGTGGTAACAATAGGATTATTGGTGAATATGATGAATTGGAGCATGGAATGGGATCTCATTAGTGTCTCATATCTATTAACCCACATTATTAAATAATAAAAACATCCTTTAAAACAATTATGATGGACTTGGAGCTAGTGGCAGGAAACAATCAATTTCACACTAATGACTAAGGTTCCATTCCCATAGGCCCTTGGATACATAAAAATGGTCATGGGGACACCTAGAGGCAAGGGTCAAACTTCTCATTGTGAACCACATGGAATACATTCTTTGATTTTACAAATTCAATCCCATTCCCATCTACACTTAAAGCTTTTCCTCAAGATTTATCATTAAAAATTTAATTTGAGCTTTGCCTTAAGATTTACCTCAATACTTTTTTTCTTTAGGGTTGTAGTGTAATAGTTAAGTGGATACACTTGCACATGAGAAACTTAGATTCAAATCCCACTCACGGTCATATGACCTACAATGTGAGATAACCAAATTTTGTGTGGTGTAGTGTGGCAACAACATGTTTATTGGTGAACAATTGGAAAGGGCACTGAGAATCTAAATTATGTTCCAGACCCAACAACTAACATTGATTAATAAAAAAACATCCTTATAAGAATCTTTATGGTCTTGGGACTACTGATAAGAAATAATGAGTTTCACATCCTTAACCAAAGATATATATGTTTGTGTTCTTCAGTACCTCAAAGTAGTCATAGGGATACTTGGAGGTAGGGATCAAATTTCTCATTGTGAACCCAAGCCCATTCTCATATAAACCTCAAGATTTGACTTAATATTTACCCTAAATTTCTAAATTGTAATGGTTGGTGGACATGTCTCTATGCCTTATTTTCATGTGGTTTTATAATTTCATTTTTTGATTCCTTGATGTTTATAATGCTAGATTATGTTGGTGCAAGGCATATTTTGCCTTAGTATATTTTAAGGAATGACTATAGGTGTGTTGGTTATTATTTGTTATGTACTTTTAAATTGTGGCTTATTTGCATAATGTTGAACTTGATGAATTTTTATAATTTTTTTTTTTAAAATTTGTTGTATAAAATTTGGAATTATATCTAATTGTGAATAATTTATTAAATTAATATTTTTTGGTTGAGTGGAGGTCTTTTTTTCTCTATTTAATTTTATAAAAAAATATTATTTAGAAAATAAATATTTCTTTTAATTAAATGATAGATTATTTTGTGACAACTCTTTTTAAAATTACCTTTTATTTGGGTTAATCTTTTTATCTTAAGTTTATTTAGGTGTGTGTAGGATTTTTCATTATGTAAATTTTTCATTCATATAAATTTAGATTTTATAAGGTATTATATTTTTTTGGTTTCTTTTGAAAGAAATTTTGGTGCATTATTTACACAATAAAAGGGTAGTGTAAGGTCATGATGAGATTCTTTGTAACTCTCTCTTCCTTCCTTATTCTAGTTAAAGAGCTATCTCATCTTTTCTACACGTGAAGTTCACTCTTTTTCTCTATTTCCATTTTTTCTACTAAAATTGTAATTGAAAAATATTGGTTTGTAAGTTTTCTTAATGCATGTGGTTGTTTTTCATTGGCTCAGTTTCCTCATTTTATAACTTGTATATCAAATTTTTGATTTGGTTGGCTTTTAGGTAAGTCCTTTGTGCATTCATTATTTTATGCTTTCAATATTATTTTCAATAAACTTGACATAATTTTGTTATTAAAAAAAAAATTGCAAATTTTGTACGATGAATGCAAAAAAACTTATGTATATAGAAATGCACAAATAATTTTTTTCTTGGATAATCCTCATATAATAAACTTATTTTTTCCTAAAATAAAATGGACATTCTACATTAAAAAAAAACAAATAAAATTATATAATTTTTATTATATTAAAAAATTAGGTGCATTTTAACTAGAAACAAAATCAAATTCTAAAAGGTTGTAAAAACTGAACAATCCTATTCTAAAAGGTTGTAAAAACTGAACAATCCTAGAATCAAATAAACTTCAAGAATTTATGTGCATACCAATGTTAGCTGATTTTAAGGGGATGGTTAGTGAGGCCAAAATTGTTATACTTTCCTAGAGACGAGGACCTCCACAATGGATTTATCTATATATAAGGTGTTGAAGGAAGTTATTTTAAGTGTAGATATATCTTTTTCAACCATATATTAAAATTGCTTTTTTAATATATTTATATTTATCTATCAAAATACAAATCCGTCTACATATTTAATACAAAAAATCAAATGATTAAATATGACAGAAATGTCTGCATTCTTAAACATTCAATCAAAAAAATTACCACTACAATTAAATATTAATTAAAAATTAGAAATGTACTCTAGACAATGGGACATATCTTTCCTTGAGATTTCCTTCAGTGTTATCCAAGCCACACCTAGTTTGCAAAACATATTTAGTTTAAAAAAAAATCAAACTTTGATTGAATACAGTAGGTAGACCAAAAGCATTCCTTAAATTTGCAATCACATGCTGCTTCTACAATCCAGCTACAATTTTTCATTCAGTCCAACAGCAAAGCCAACTGAGCATTAAAAGATTTGGGTATAGAAATACAAAGCATGTGAATCTAAACAAACAAAATGCTATCCCACCCATTCTGATCTGTACAAAAACTTGGTGAAATGGGGACAACAACACAAGAAAAGATGTTCATTTCTCCAGCCCCAGAAGCAGCTTCCTCCCACTTATCTGGTCCATTGCAGAAGGGGTGAAACGCTGAAGATGGTTGTCTCTGTATTCTCCATGCCTGAAATTAACCACACCATGCTGATAATGAAGAGGGAGAGGATCTTTATTGTTCTCCACCCTTGGCCAAAAGCCTTCTTTATACTCATACCCACAGACGCCATTGCCCATAACCAGGACCAACATTATGACTACCAGAGCCAATCCCTTCATCCTTGCTCTGCTCTCTCAATCCATCACCCATGGCTTTAAATACATGTTTTGACCCCTTTTTTAGGGTGCAGCAGTTGAGGAAAATGTCAACATCACATTCGCTTAAACGCCAAGATTTTTAACAACTGAATTAGGTAAACAATCACCATGATAATATTTCCTAACATGATGAACAAGGCATGGATAGGTTGCTTTTTAGTGGAAATCTATGTGGAATTATTTCTATTTAACCATGAGGAGGAGGAGGGATTATTTTATTTTATTTTTATTATGATTATTATTTAAAAAAGATTCATGATATTTGATAAGATTTAGTATTTTTATTATAGAAGAGATATTTAATACTGCTTCAAATAGGTGTTGTATATACTTTATCTTTTATTTTAAATTGTAGTTACTCTTTAAAAATTATAAATCAAAATTTTCATTAAGGTAATTTAGGTGTACATTAAGCCAAAACAAATGCACAAATGAAACATAATTTATGAGAATGTTAAAGGAGTAAAGTACACAAAAATAAGTGAAATTGATTTTTGATTGAGAAGCTCAAAATTATATAGATATCAGCGTTTTTGTTCATGTTTTGTGAAAGTGATTTTTGATTAAGATGCTTAAAATTACATAGATATCAGTGTCTTCATCTATGTTTTAGATTATATATAGCTGATTACAATTGATGATGAGTAAATGTATATTTAAATTTGAGTGTTTTTTTCATAAACAACAATAATTAGGAGTATCCAATCCATCAAAGTCGTCGAAAGAATGACCCTGATCATCGTTTAATTTTTCTTATCAAAATCTATATAAATTTGTAGCTTGGTAGATGGTATAACAAATCATCATCCGAAATGATAAAATATTTTTAAAATTTTATTTTAATAAATTTTTTAAATAAAAATAAAATCATAAAAAAGAAAGAGCCCAACAACTAGTGTTTGATTTTGTTAATAAAAGAGTCCCTTTTATTTTGATAACTAATTAATCATTATATTAATAGGAAGGCCATTTCTATTATAACATTAATTATATCAATCCCATTAACATAAAATTTATAACATATTGAATATATATATTATTATAAATTTAATCTTCCAATCAATTAATTTGAAATTAAATTTTTATATAACAATAAATATTAGTTGACCATATATATATATATATATATATATATATATATATATATATATATATATATTAAAATCTTGATTTTTATATAGATTAAGACTTAAAATTGAAAAGTATCCATTTCTACAAAATTATCTAAAGTGCGATTATTACCTTATTTTTTTAATCTCTCTTAAAATTTATACCTTAATAAATAATTAAAAAGTATTTTTTACACTATCGTCTTCAATATTAAACTACAATCCACTTAACTTTTAATTATTTATATATTTTATCTTTCACAATTTTTTTTTAATCAATTTTTTTTCCTTCCCCATCCTAAATCACCAACCCCATGTGAGATGGCATCTTTCTCTTGTAAAATAGAGTAAAAGTAAGGGATTTACCTTTGGTGGCAAGCAACATTATTTCTTCTTTACAAGTCCAAAAGTAAAATGTGTGCAAGCCTCATCATTAGTGGGCTTTTCCCATAAGAATATTTCCTTATTTTGTAAATTGTGTAAGAGTAAAGTTATGAATTCTAGGTAGTCATGATAATGTAAGCGTGAAGTTCAATTTTCTAATAATTTAGTATAATGTAAGCTTTTAGGTTCACTTTTCCATTAATTTCATTTTTCTATTGACTTTAAATTTCTATTAATTAGTCAAATTTTTATTAATTAGTCCTAAGTGGATGTATGGATGTTGAATTATGGAGACACTTAAAAAAAATAATGTATTTGTTCTTTGTTAAATTGTGTGATTTTAAAGTATTTGTGTATTTATCGATTATTAATTAAAATTAAGTATTATTGATGTGTTTGTAGATCATCATTATGTTTTTTTTTTCTTCTCTTTATTTTTTCATTTTTAAATATTTTGAGATTTGTGTCTGAGTGTAAGGCACATTTTTAGCCTTGTCAAAAGCATAACTTGCGTTCATGGGACTTTCGGTGTCACCTTTTGGTTACGATGCACCTACTTTTGTGGTCCCATCTTTTTATATTTTAATCATTATAATGTCAATCAATGTGTCAATTGGATCCTAACTTGAATTCAATTGACTATAAATTTACAAGCATTATAGTTTATTTAAATCTAGATAATCAAAAAGTATTTATTTATTATTCACACGAATTTATTAAGCACTCAAGAATTTTACAGAGTTCAAGCAATCATTAAAATATTTATTCATGATAAAAATAATTATTAAAAAGAGAAAGGACACACACCACACATTAGTATGATTTTGTATGAAACTAGAATTGTTTCCAATTATACAACTTCTTGTATTCGATATTGTTTATTGTTTAAAGGCTTTATGAGTAAACAATGCTTAAAAACACAACAAACCCTCATCATAAGCCTCAAAATACTTATTATTTTCCTTAAAGTTCCAAATATTATTGTCAATCTAGGGCAAGTAGAAGAAATGATTTTTTTAGGTGATCAAAGCTGAAATGTGAAGAATTGAGCAAGGTCCCAAAGTATATCTAGCAACACTGCCAAACCCATTCTCACAACTCTTCAGAGATTTGTGATACTTCAAAACCACATACAAAGGCTCATAGTACCTCCAAGATCATCAATCTATCTCTAATATATGGTGCACACACTCCTGTAGTGACGTAGTGAAATATGTGTAGATCAAACATGGTACCATCCATGCATGCACCAAAGCTTATGCGGTATCCACCAATGGATTTTTAGGATCCAAAACCCCAAACCTTGACCACATAGGCAAAATCACACTGCACAGTAGCTACTTAATCTAAGCGTTACACTTCTAACATCAATCAACATAGCCCCTGAGCCATTCTAAGTGGCACTCCCAAGGCTCAATTTATGCCAAAGTATTTGTCAACATACCACACACATGTTAATCAAACCACTTAATTGTTGGAAGATGAAATGCCACACATGGAAGCTCTAGTGGTTCAACTTCCATAAAGGTTCTTCATGTTGTCACGACTTTGTAATATATATATATATATATATATATATATATATATGCACATTTGTAGCTTTAGTTAGCAATTAAAGTAGAACATAGACATCCGTACATGTTTCTCAAGATTATGTTATGTACATAACACATCGAATAATAAATTTTTTTATTCTAATTCTATTATCTTTGTCTCTTAATTTTATACATTATATCTTATATAACTTTTGCACATGCATTCTATAGACATCTATATTTTTCAATTATTGGCAATTTATTTTGTAGGACTCGTTAGCATGTCTTTCTCCCTGAGTGCATGTCCTAAGGAATGCACTAAGATTAGGGTTGGGATGGCTTGTGGTACTTTATGAGAGATTGTCGTATGATTGCCTTTTATACTTGTTTATATTCATTATCATAATATCTGGTCATTCTAGTCTCCTTCGATGCTCTTTTCCCTACTTTTTGCCCTTTTTGCCTAGTTTTTTATCTTTTCCAAGTCAATGATCCAATCAAACCTTGAATAACTAGGTGTCTCACTTTGGCTTAATACTCATCCTTATGAATGCACATAGGAATATATCTTTAGGTTCATCAAACTTTTCTTATGCAACCTAGTTCTTCGGTGTTTCTTTTACATCTTTAATTTTGCTTTCATCATCCACTATAACACTTTAATGTTGCATAGTGTACATAGCCTCTAATAAAGCTTGCATATATCACATCAACTCTACCAATTATTCAAGTCTTGGCACTTTGTCCACTCTAAGTGCTCTCATAAAGAACCATACTTAGTGTGCCTTTTTCTCACAATCAAAGAACAATCGCTACACCTACCTAAAACTTGTCAAAATATGTCATCACCATATACCTACACTCGTAAATGAGGGAAAAAGACTACATTTGCTCACTTGCAAGAAATAAAACCTTGATATGATACCAAATGATGTATTTTTTTTAGGGGTCTTAATAAATATATGCCTTAGACCACACAACCTTCAGAGTTACGTAATGCAATAATGCAATAATTTGTAACAACAATATAATAGTGTTCTTTTATTATATTTCAATGGTTATAAATACAACTTGCACATACAATGAAAATAACATAGCAATATCAAACAAGATGCATTACATTATATCCTTAGATCTTTGTTTGTTAACTTGATGTCTTTGCAAGTTTATCTATTTCTCAGAATACTCATATATAGTCCTTAATCTCACTACCGAGTTGACTCAAGTTTAGTGTAACAACCTCGCTGGGTGCTAACTAAAAATATGTGATTTTTTTTGTAAAACACATATACAATAAATAAATTACACCACAAGAATCTAAGCAGTTATCATACACAAATACTCCAAGAGGGATAATGGTAAATAAGCACGTGACATATAATATTCATTGATCACTATCAATATATGAAAACGCATCATAATACAATCATAAAAAGCAATTACAAATATACAGCCACTGTTGGTACAATACACATCCACTACTGTCTATCTATAGTAGATAGGCAATTATAATTCTACATGATAATTTTTCCAATAATCAATACAATATATACAATGTACAAAAATAAGATACAAGACTCCCTGGAGCATGAGGTCCCCAATCTCTCTATATCTATGGCAATCTCAAGATTCGACTCAAAATTAGAACTATTATGGGCAGGGAGAGCATCATTTGAACGCTTTTTCACACCAACCATGAACCAATGATCCCCTGCAGTAATCCCATCAGGGAATGGCTCTCTCTTCACAAATGAGTAGATAGTGACAGTGCAGGATCTAAAAAAATAAGAAAGTACCCATATGTTGTATAATTTCTAAAACTAAACATACTGTGTATCATAGAATACATGTTCTATTGCAAGATATCACACAAACATGTAAATCATACTCATGAAATGATTATATCTCACTAAACATAATTTAAATCCAAGATTCAATCATTTTAAATCCTACTGACAATCATATCACACAACATGCTAAACATACGAGTAATCAAAGCATATTTATTATGTCAAACTTATGAATGACACTTACATTATTTTCTATGCCAACTAGAAATAATGGCTATAGTTTTTAACATTTGGGTAAAATACACATTTAACTACATATTCTAACTACCACAATTAGTTTCCAACATACTACACCCCATGATAACTCATATTACCATAGTCTATAATTAGTTTCCAATATATTACACCCCATGATAACCCATATTACCATAATCTGGTATTCTAAGACATAACTACTAGTTTTCCACAAACAGTCAAATAAAGCAATCTTAAATACATGAAAACATAAGATTCTATTGAAGCAACTAGATATAACAAAGCATGTCATGATTTCTATGAAACACAAAATATTCTATCCTAGCATTCGCTACACTCTCAAAGGTTATATGTACACATACATAATGTCCTACTCACTGTCACAAAACATACTATTCATAGTAATAAACAACGTGCATAAATTTAATCAGTCAATGTATGTGTGGGTCTAGACATACCAATTACAGTATACACCATCTGAGCATAACTTACACTTATACTAGTACTCTATGATATCTCATATTATCATATTTCATTGCTTAAAAACACAACTACACAATTACGAATAACTATTATTATAATTCTAAGAAACAACCAATCCATAATCATAAATAATAATGTTCTAGCAAGTATGGATTATACCACCTGAGTATACCCTACATTTAAACTGCATGCTAGTATTCAAAATAAACATAACTTAAAGTTACACATCATGATGTAGTATTATATTATATAGATAGCTAAACACTTGTACATGATATACTCATAAAAATTACTCCATATGAGTATTCATTATTGTATGTAAATATATATTAATAGCTCAGTCATGTTATTCTCAAAGAGTCAAATAAACCTCAAATGAACATAATTCAACAAATTATTGCTCCTCTAGGAGACCATATCCATGTGTTTACATTTTTGATCCCATAGAATCCTATATCTTATTAACAATATATTACTTTAGATAAAGGTATATGACCTAATGCATCTATGTAAGTTATATAATTATATGAATACCAAAGTCCATGTATAAATACATTTCTATATGAATACCCTCATACACTTTAGTTATTTTCAAAAGTATTTACCAAAATACAAATATGGATTGCAAAATTCAATAGTTATTAGAATTCTGACCAATGACTTAACATGGTTCTATCATTCGTTATAGTCATACTAGTAGGTTAACAAATTGGGTACTAACATCAATAAAATTACCTATATACATGTTCTACTTTTATCAAGTCAAATTGACATAAAACACTCTTATGGATATCTTGACATGACATAGAATATATACCATTCGAGCATAACATCATACTGAACATTCTTAAATATATATGTTTGATTTATTTCTTTGGTTATGATCACAAGGCCACAAATAAACTATATAACCTATCTCCTCTATTTTAGGACTAACTCTATATTAAATTATGTATTTCCATCGAAACTACTGAGATATGGAATCTTGATATGTCTTATGTTGGAAATATTGTCATTGATGTCAAAGGTCTAGCATTGGTGATAAAGGCTCCATAGCATTTATTGTCTAAAAGTGTTTTTAGTGTTCATATTTTGGCTAAAATGTGTTGATATTTATTTAATATTAATGAATATATTTTTGATTGCATAAAATTCAAAAGAGGGCCCATGGAGAAGTCAAAGAGTCACGGGGTAAAGACAAAAGAGGAATGGAATGCATTTTCCCATTAAAAGTCATCTTGAGCAATCCAAGAGTCACCAAGTGAAGACAAAAGAGGGTATAATGCATTTTTCCATGAAAAGTAACCTTAAGAAATTTGAAAGGTCACCAAGATAAAGATAAAGGAGGAAAGGATGCATTTGCTTATGAAGAGTCACCATGTGACTTTTCAAATACAAGGATTCGAAGGGTCATGCAAGTTTGACACCATTTTCTATGAGGAGTGAAGAGTCACAAAGAGTGAATGCTAAAGGTCATTTGGAAAGCTATAAATAAAGGCTTGAGAAGCCATTTGTAATAAAAAAGAGAGTGCATGGTTTATAATTATTTTATATAAGAAAAGAGGAGAAAATAGAAAGAGATATTGTAGAGTTCTATCATTTGTTGAGAAATCAACATTGAGAGATAGTGGTGTTTTATACACAAAAGGGGTTGGTGCTCTTGTGGGTTGGTGCTCACAAATAATGTTATGTTGGTGCTTGACAAAGGAATTGGTGTTCCTGTAAGTTGATGCTTACAAAATTTATAATTTGAGTTGGTGCTCATTCATATACTTGAGATTGTTCTCCATGATTTTTCTCACTTTGGGTTTTCACATAAAAATCTAGTCTCTCTCTCTCTCTCTCTCTCTCTCTCTCTCTCATGCTCATGTGTTGCATGTTATTGTTTTAGTTTTATTGCATATCTTGAATGTATGGTTAAGTTGAGTTTGATTAAGTAAAATATTTATAAGATATATGATATATTGATTCACCCCCTCTCTCAGTATATCTTGTGCTTAACAATTGGTATCCGAGTAGGTTCTTTTGGAAAGAGTTTTACACCTTGAAGGTAGATTAGGGAAAACACGATGGTTCGATCACATTAAGGTTTTTATACAAATAAGGCAACTTTATTTGATGGAAAAAATTATGCTTTTTGGAGCATAAGGATGAGGACTTATTTGATGTCTCTTGGATTCAACTTTTGGTAAGTAGTTGTGGAGGAATACGAAGAGCCACAAACACTTGTGACTACTCTGACATAAAAGAAGGAAAGTGAAAATAATGCTAAAGCTTTAAATGCTATTTTATGTGAATCAAAATTTGTTAAATTTATGCAATGCAAATCTACTTATGAGACTTGGGTAAAGCTTGAAAATATTTACAAAAGGTGATGGAAAGGTTCAGCAAGCTAAGCTCTAAACTCTTAGAAGACAGTTTGAGAGTTTGAAAATAGAAGAGAAAGAAAATATAACAAGTTATCTTTTACGGGTTGATCAAATAGTTAATCATATTCAAGGCCTTGAAGAAAAGTTAGAAGAATCAATAGTGGTACAAAAGGTTTTGAGATCTCTACCAATGAGATATGATGTAAAGGTTTCAACAATCGAGGAGATGAAAGATCTAGCCAAGCTAAAGATGGATGAATTACATGGTATTCTTACGGCATATGAGATGCAGACCGAATAAGAGAAACCCTCAAAGAGGGAAGCTACTTTCAAGACATCAAATAAATACAAGGCTAAGATTCAAGAATCAAGTGATAGCTCTAATGATGATGGAGATGACAACAGAGTCCTATTCATCTGTAAGCTAAAAAAGCGCACAGGTAAATATCAAGGAAAATTACCTTTTAAATATTTTAATTGTAAAAAGATTGGACATTTTTAGTTAAGTGCCCAAATAAGAGTAATGGTGATAATGAATAAGGAAGGTCTACATACAAGAATAATTTCAAAGGCAAATTCAAGAAGAGATTCAAGAAGAAGAGTTTATATTCTAAAGATCCTAGCTCAATCGAAGATAGTGGAGTTGGTGATTAAAATGAAGAAGAGATTCTATTCATGACCATACATGAAGATGCCTTCGCAAGCAAAATTATAGATGATCAAGATGAAGAAAAAGATGAAGCTGTGTCAGGATGCGAAACACTGGAAGCACACAGTTGATTACCAAACCAAGCAACTTAATATGCGAAAATTAACCAGATTCAACAAGTAACTAGAATTCAGAATAACACAGAATATGAGAGACAATACACAACTTGTATTAATAACTCTTACAGAAAAGAATACAATAAAGAAGATGCCACTTCTTCTCCACCACCTCTTCAGAGGTTTCCCACACCTCAAGTGAACAGTAATTCTCTCCTCAAAGCTCTCTCTACTAGGTCCCAACACCCAACTCAAACACAGAGTTGGTGTTCACCTTACACCTATGCTCCACGCACTCCACAAGTGCTCCACGTACTCCACAAGTACTCAAAGTACTTCAAGTAGATCTCCCATGAACCTGCAATAACCTGCACCTCAACAGACCATACTTATGGAAGGAACTGCCTTGCCTTCCTCTTAGCTCTCCATGTACTCCACGTACATACCTATGAGTACACACCGTACTCCAAGTAGATCCTGCCTGATTCTGATCCCTGTTGTGTTGCTGTCCTATCTGATCTCCAACCTATAGATCAATACTGGTTTTGCACACCTATGAACCTTGACCTTGCACACACACACACCTACAGATCAATGATCTTACTTACCATGTAGATCTCCTATAAGGGCCATGCACACCTGATGACCAAGATCATACATACCTGAAGAATCTAGCTGACTCTTCAATCTAGCACCCACCTTGGTACTACTGTGGAACTAGGAGGAACACCCTTGCTCACCTCACACACAGAAGGAGCTAACTTTGCTCAACTCAAACTAGAACAACTTTACAATACAACCATGAGTCTATTATATAGATCTCATCCAAACAATAATTAGACATCTAATTACAATAATTAGATCTACAGCTCTCAGTATATAATTAGCATTAAGCATGCAAACACTTGGTTCGTCAACCAACTGCCTATAATAAACTCGCAGTCGAACCACACAGGCGATCGACGCCGGTCCCTGTCCGCCTGGAGGTGACTGACGCCGGCCGATCCCTTACCGACGTCGATTGCTTCTCTTCACAATCCTGCCGACGTCGGCTGATCAGACCGACGCCGGTTGCTCTGCAACTCAGCAACCCTCATCAACCTCCTCTCCTGTTTGCATCAGTGAAGCTTTTAGCTCCACAACCTAACAAGCTGAAGTGAATTTAGAAGGAGAACTCATTTAAAATAATTACAAGCTCTTGAGAAGAATAATCATAGATTAAAGCACCAAATCAAGAAAATTAAAGAGTCAAAAAAATAATTGAAGATCTACAAGCACACATTGAAGAAGCCAAAAAGACTAAAGAAGATCTAATAGCTCAGTTACAAAAGATAAGTGAAAAATGTGAAAGATATGTTGTTGAAATTACATCTTTAAAATTAGATCTTGAGAAAATAAATAAAGTAGTCAATGATAGAGCAACCAATGATTTGAAATTTTAAAATAACACTAATATGTTGAATAAGATATTAGAAAGTCAAAGATCAATGCCAGATAAGATAGGTATTAGATTTGAAAAAGAGAAAGGGGAGGCCACTACTTTCATAGATAAGGTTAACAAAAAAAAAAAAAGAGCTATGTTGAAGCTCTTACAAAAGAAGAAATGAAAAAGGAAGAAGTTAAGAATACAGAGGACATCTCAAACAAAGAAGGCTGGAAGGAACAAAGCTATTAAAGGCAATCAAGTAAGAGATACACAAACATGTTCTATTTTAATGGTTACTATTTTTATTGTAATGGGTATGGTCATAAGAAAATAGAATGTTAGAAAAGGGTTAACAATTTTCAAAACAAGGAGAAAGAAACTCATGCAGAGTTAAGCAGAAGCCACAACTCTTTTGCTCCTCTATCAGGCTTTAATGAAGAAGCCATAATATGTTACAAGTGTAATAACTTTAAACACATAGCCCATTACTATAGAATCATGTTTGAGTCAGTCAAAAAAGACCAGAGTTTCAAGGCTCCATTCATCAAGAAAAAAATTTAGATAGGTTCATGGCAGAAGAAACACTTAAAAACTCTATGTTGGTCTAGATAGCTTTGCATGCAAGAAACGAAGAAAAGCCATGGTTCATTGATAGTGGATGTTTGAGGCACATGACATGAGATAAGAGAAAGTTCATAACTCTAAAGAAGATCAATGGTGGTACAGTGAAATTTGGAGATAATAATACTACCAGAATTACCAAAAAAAGGTACATTAAATTTGGATAATGGTAGAACTAAAACTAAAAATATTTTGTATGTAAAAAGTCTTAAGCATAATATTTTGAGTGTAATTCAAATGTGTGATTAGGGACACACACTAAATTTTTATGTAGAAAGTTATGAAATTAGGAGAAAAGATTCAGATGTGTTGATTGCAAATGCACAGAGAACAAGGAATAACTTGTATATGTTATCAGATATCAAAAGTCAAAAATGTTTTTGAGTCAAGTTGAGGAAAATTGGCTATGGCATAGGAGAATAGGACACATAAATTTTGATAATCTTATCAACATCATCAAGAAGCAATCAATTAAATATCTTTCAAAGATTACAACACCCTCCAACATGCTTTATGCACCATGTGAACCTGGGAAGAAGATCAGAAGATGATTCAAAGCAAAAAAATATTTGACCACTCAGATGTTAGAGCTTGTTCACACTGATTTGTGTGGACCTATGAGAACTCAAAGTACTTAAGGTAACAAATATTTCATATTGCTTATTGATGATTTTACACATATGATTTGGGTGATGTTTTTGAAGAAAAAATTAGAAGCGTTCAGCCACTTCAAAGCATTCAAAATTTTTGTTAAGAATGAAACTGATTGGAAGATTATGTGCCTGATATCAGATCAAGGAGGAGAATTTATGTCAGATGAGTTTATTAAGTATTGTGAAGACCATGGGATAAAGAGACATTATTTAGCAGCAAAAACTCTATAGTAAAATAGAGTAGTTGAGCAAAAAAATAGAATAGTTCAGGAGATGGTGAGGACAATGCTAAATGAATCCAAGATATCATATAAATATTAGAGAGAAGTAGTTCATACAATAGTGCATATTAAAAATAGAGCATTGTTGAGAATCAATAGTGACAATACTCCCTATAAGTTATGGAAAGACAAACCAACTATAGTTGATTACTTTAGAGTTTTTGATAGCAGATGCTTTATAAAGAGAACCAATGAAAAATTGGGTAATTTTGAATCTAAAATAGATAAAGGTATAGTTCTTGGATATTCTAGCAAAATTAAAGCTTACAAATGTTATAACAAAAGAACCAAGAAGATTGTTGAAAGTCCAAGTGTCAGGATAGATAAAGATGTAGCACAAAGAGCTAGTGATCCAGTGAACACTCCTAAAGTCATTGAAGAAGAAGATTTTGAAGAGTCAGATGAAGATGAGAAGGAGAATAAAAAGGACATTAAGATCCCATCCAAATATGTTTAGAAAAATCATAATAAGAGTGACATCATCAGAAACATAAATGAAGAAGTTCACATTAGAAGGATGATGGTAAGTGAATCTGAGCAAGTAAATTTTTATTTATTATCCAAAATTTAGCCTAACTTTTTTTTAAAAGCTAGACATGATGAGCATTGGGTTAATGCAATGGATGAAAAATTAAATCAGATAGAAAAGAATGATACTTGGGAATTAGTGCCTAGACCAAAAGATCAAAATGTGATAGGAACAAAATGGGTATATAAAAAGAAGTTGAATGAATATGGTAAAGTTATCAGGAATAAATCAAGGTTAGTATGTAAAGGATATGCTCAGATTGAAGGTATATATTTTAAAGAAACTTTTGCACCAGTGGCAAGCTTAGAGGCTATTGCATATGTGAAGTTTAAAAATTTTACCTTCCTAAATGTGAATCTTGAAGAGGAGGTCTATATTGAGCAACCTGAGGGATTTATTCTCTCAAATGATAGTAGCCATGTATGCAGTTTGAAGAAAGCACTATATGGACTGAAATAAGCTCTTAGAGCTTGGCATGCAAGACTTGATAAGTACCTACAAGATCAAGGTTTCAAGAGAGGTTTTGCTAACAGTAATCTCTACATCAAAATAGAAGGTGAGCATCAATTGATTGTTGTGGTATATGTTGATGACATAATTTTTGGAGGAAACATTGAAAAGATGACAATTTTTTTTTTGATAATATGCACAAAGAATTTGAGATGTCTATGCTTGGAGAATTATAATTTTTTTAGGGTTGCAAATATTTCAGTCAGATAAAGGGATTTTCATATCTCAAATTAAATATGCCAATGAAATATTGAAAAATTTTGGTTTTGAGGATTGTGCACCAGTTAGCACACCAATGGGCGCATGGAACAAGGTGAGTAAGGATGAAGAATCATCTATTGCAGATCAATATTTGTATAGATCTATGATTGGTAGTCTTTTATATTTGACAGTATCAAGGTCAGACATCATGCATACAGTAGGCATGGTTGCAAGATGTCAGGCAACCCTAAAGGAAAGTCATGTTCAATTGGTGATGAAAATATTTAGATATGTCAAGGGGACATTCGATTATGGTATCCCATAGACAGATATTTCACTTTGGTTGCTAATACATATTCAAATTGGGCAGGTTGCTTGGATGACCAAAAGAGTACAAGTGGAGGAGATTTCTTCCTTAGTGATAGCTTAGTATCATGGTTAAGCAAAATGCAAAATTTAGTATCACTTTCTACAACTGAAGCATAATATATTACAGTGGTATTGTGTTGTATTCAAGTGCTTTAGATGAAGAAAACTTTGAAAGATATCAAGGTAAAATATAATGAACCTATTTCTATTTTTTGTGACAACACAAGTGCTATTAATATTTTTAAGAATCCAGTGATGCATTCAAGAAAAAAACATATTTCTATCATATATCACTTATTGAGAGAGTAGGTTGTAGATCAACATGTTAAGATGAAGTATATCATTACTATAGAATAGATTATAGATATTTTCATAAAGGCACTACCAAAAGACACATTTGAGTATCTACAGGAGAAGTTGAGAGTAATTTTTTTTACTTCCTGTCATTGAGGATCAACATCAGTTGAGGGGGAGTTAAGTGTTAGCTGCAGGATAGGCCCTTTTCCATTGATGTCAAAGGGGGAGAAGAATAGAAATAGGTTTAGGAAACATGTACAAAAAATAGATGTAGAAATAAGTACAAAGAATAGGTACATAATGCTATAGTAAGAGAGCGTTACTATATGTTTTTCAGATGGTAGTATGTGTAGGTTGGCATGTGCAGTACAATTTTTAGGATGTGGCAGCTTTAGTTTGAGGTTGCCATTAATGACAAAGGGGGAGATTGTTGGAAATATTGTCATTGATGTTAAAGGTCTAGCATTGATGATAAAGGCCCCATATCATTTATTGTCTAAAGATGTTTTTAATGTTCATATTTTGGCTAAAATGTGTTGATATTTATTTAATATTAATGAATATATTTTTGGTTGCATAAAATTTAAAAGAGGGCCCATGGAGAAGTCAAAGAGTCATGGGGTAAAGACAAAAGAGGAATGTGACACATTTTCTCATGAAGAGTCATCTTGAGGAATTTCAAGAGTCACCAAGTGAAGACAAAAAATGGTATGGCACATTTTTCCATGAAAAGTCACCTTAAAGAATTTGAAAGGTCACCAAGATAAAGATAAAAGAGGAAATGATGCATTTTCTTATGAAGGATCACCATGTGACTTTTTAAATACAAAGATTCGAAGGGTCATGCAAGTTTGGCACCATTTTCCATGAGAAGTGAAGAGTCATAAAAGGTGAATGCCAAAGGTCATTTGTAAAGCTGTAAATAAAGGCTTGGGAAGCCATTTGTAATATGCAAGAGAGTGCATGGTTTGTAATTGTTTTATATAATAAAAGAGGAGAGAATAGAAAGAGATATTGTAGAGTTCTATCCTTTGTTGAGAAAGCAACATTGAGAGATAGTGGTGTTTTATACACAAAAGGGGTTGGTGCTCCTATGGGTTGGTCCTCATAAATAGTTGTTGTGTTGGTGCTCGATAAAGGGGTTGTTGCTCCTGTAAGTTGGTGCCTAAAAACTTTATAATTTGAGTTGGTGTTCATTTATATACTTGAGATTGTTCTTCGAGGTTTTTTCCACTTTGGGTTTCTATGTAAAAATCTGGTGTCTCTCTCTCTTTCTTGTGTGGTGCATGTTATTGTTTCAATTTTATTGCAGATTTTGAATGTATGGTTAAGTGGAGTTTGATTAAGTAAAATATTTATAATATATATGATATACTGATTCACTCCCCCTCTTAGTATATCCTGTGCTTAACATCTTAGAATGTTTTTGGATTTAATGCTTTTACATGTTCAATTTGATACCAGTTGAATCCAACTATGCAAGGCTTCAAGAAATATGTTGGTTATACATTATCTAAAATTCATATAACTATGTGTGATTCATTACATATACGTTATCCATTACTACCCATAGGCCCAAAGTGATTGTACACATAAGGATATGACCATGTATTGGTCATCTCATGATCATTAGCTATATTAAACTAAACTCCATATATATACTCAATAAATAAATAGTATCTTCAATGGTATAATAAATACTATTAGCTCTGCTATTATGATCTATAATATCATGGAATGATTATTCACTTTCTATTAGGAATTAATTGATAAAGTTTTGTTAGATATCAAATGTAGTCTCCTGCATAACTACTATTGCTAATCACAATGCTCAATTGGGTTTATTACTATGGGCTTGTTTTCCTGTCGATAATGTTTTGATAGATATCATATGTAAATAAGGGTAGATGTTTCTGAAGCTTCTATGTCTTATAAATTACTGCACAATAGGTTCAATTTTAACCATAATATAGAAATATGAGGCAATAATAAAGTTCCACCTCTATTTCAATTTGTAGTAAAGAAAGTTTCCATGCTACACTTACCATTTCTTTCCCAAACAGAGTATATGGAGTGTTCCTAAAACATTGGTTCCTATATTCATGTATTATACCTCATTTATTACATAAAGTTTAACATCCATCCAATATACAATAAAGACTAAAATAGTGGTAAAGTTATTTATTCCATTCAAAACACTAAGAACATCAATACTAAAATGCATTATAGTTCAAATTGATTGCATGCGAAAACCTCAATGATTTAAATTCGCATCCTCCCTCTTCAATACTAATATTGCTAACATATTTTACCTCTCCCATGGGCATTATTATAATTTTAATTTCAACAAACTTTTAATGATCTCAGAGAGTCATTTTATAGACACAAGCACAAATAAGGGAATGAGGCTTTTTACAAGAATATGTAAGGGCTTGGATACAAATATTTAAAATTTTAGTGAAACATTTTTCATGATATCATTTGTAAATTGCCACAAAGTAGACGATATACCTATGGCATGAAATTGCATCTAAGATTCGTTCAAGAAAATAATTAGGCTATCAACAATAGAACTCGGGTTGCCAACATTCACATTTCCCTTGGGGGATTTTGTGCTTGTGCTTTCTACCTTGGCTTCTATCCACACCTTCTCCTCCTTTTCTCCTCACATCCTTTCTCCTTCACTGACCCTCTATTATTTTACTTAACTAAAAATGATCTCCCCTAATTTCCTTTGCTCTCCTCCTTATATGCCTCATGTCGTACTCCTACGTCTTATTAATATAATCTCAATTTTTAAATATTTCACTTGCATGTTATAGTTTGCCACTCTTTTTTCCTATTCTCGTATCTTTCTTATTATAATCCTCTTTAAAATTATTATTTTTCTCTCATGCCATCGACTTGACTTTTAGTTTTACTTAATTTATTTTTTGATCTCATTTTCTTTTCATGCAAAAATATCTTCTCTAGAGTTTCACTTAATTCAAGATTCATGCAAGTTTATTAATTTTCTTCTCAATCAATTATCTTTATTTGAGATTTTAATTTAATTTCCTAATTTGTGCATGAAAATTCTATTAGTTTCAACACTAAGTTGTTTACTAGGTCCACTTAAGTCATTTTATAAATGATAAATTTAGACCTTTAATACTCACAGTATTCCATGCATAGGATTTAGCACTTTAAGTTAGCATTAACTTGAAAATTAAATTTTCTTAATTTAATTTTAATAGGTAATTATCTCTTTAAAATATTAATTAAATAAAATTAATAATTTCATTATAGCATAAGACTAATGCCAATTACATTTAAATCCTTTAACTAAGGTTAATTTCCTAAGATATCAATGCAACTATTGGCGTTAACTCAAAAGGTTAACTATATTACATTTCTAAATAACAATGTGACTACATGATCATATAACAACATTGTATGCATAAATATATGTGATACAATCATACATTAAATCACACAATCAGATCATATAAGCATCAACCAAAACATGATCATAACAAAATATATAAGCACTCAACACAAACAAACTATCTAGATCAAACAAAGAGTTAAACAAGTTATTCTGCTGTGGTGTGTGTGTCAGGTTACTAACAGTTCCTCTATTATCCACCAATAATCCCATCTATGCTATACTCTATGATGATTATCTCCCTATGTCAAGCTCTGAGGGTAAAATCAAATCTGCATCTACTTCATGACAAGTAGGTAGTTAGTCTGAGTCATCATATACATCAAACTAATGATGCATAATTGATAACTATTCATCCACAATGTACATAAATAAAAAAGTACAACTATCACATCATGTAAACTAATTAGCATATCACTGTCCCATTACTAATATATGTCATAAATCTAAAATCAAAGCAATAATAATCAAATTATAACCACCTTATCCACAGATTAAATGATTATAAAACTTAGGGTGAAACTGGGATGTAACATTTAGGGGCATGTTTATATAGGAACATGACCCACATACTTACAATAATTCTCTCAACAAATCAAAACAACTATTAAATATTTTTAAGACATCACCATGTACCACAAATATTAAATGCATGATACAATCCCAAGGCACCGTATACATCACAATGTAATGCATCATGGTGAAGTTCATCACAAAGTGACATTAAATGAAATCACAATAATGTTTCATGATTCAAGGAATTAAACGAAAATAGTTAGGAAATACAATGGATCTTTATCCATAATATAACTTAAAACATGAGCACCCAAAACAAGCTACATAAGTATCGCAACCTTGCAAGGCTAAATCATAAAAAAAATAAGTTCCACACAAACAAACTTCATATGATATCATAAGCTTCGTAAGTAAAGTTATGCAAAATAAGTATTTGACATCACAAGACTCCAAGCCTTCTAATTTGCAATGAATAAATACTTTAATAATTATTTTCAAGTGAAAACAAGTTAAATTAAAAACAATTGCACATACCAAAAAGGCTTGTGCAAAACAACACAAAGAAATATTGTGTTCAATAAGACTTTCACATAGCTAAAAACATGTTTATTTTATACTCTAAGTGTTTTTTGTTGATGTATAGTTACGAGTGAACCTATATGCTCCTACATCACATAGTTTTTATATGTGAGCCTTAAATATTTCTTGTTCCAGTGTTAAAATACACATTTGCCTTTGTATGTCCCTTATAACATGTCTCATAGTGGCTAACTCAGGTTTAGGAATGGTGGCATTCTCAATAAGGCCACTCAAATTTTGAATTGTGTCATTGATTGTAGAAGTAGGCACTCTAATTTTCATAGGTGCATTGTGTTGCATATAAGTCAAACATAATTTCAAGATACAGAGGACATGAGAACACAAGTACAAACCCTATGGGAAACAAGAACCTTGTTTATATCATTAGTATTTTTTATTATTGTATCTTGGAGAGAAGGGTTTGCATTAATACATGTACTAAAAACTTGCCAAAGACTCTGATTGATTATTTTATTAATTATTAAATATTTATTCTATAATTTAAGTAACAAATATAATGTACTTTATCCATTTAAAATTTCTAATTTTTGCAATATAGGATTCATTAGAGCCAATTATTTTTTGGGAATTTCATAAATGTAAACCATGATGATAGTCAAGCAACAAGCACACAAAGGTATAAAGTTATAAAGGATTGAATAAACCCTAGGATCATAGTCATAAAATGGACCAACCTTAAATAGAATAAGGGTTTGTATAAACCATAAGTTGAATGTGTGAAAGAGTTGGGTTCATTATTTATTTTTACTCTAATTCTAGTTCTATAAAAAATAAAGATTAAACTAATTGCAATCAAATAGATCTAAGCATATATGATAAAAGTACACAATTCAAATCTATCTAACAAGATACAAAGATAAACAAGTCCAAGTTCCACAATGAAACTAAGTTAAGTAATTAAACGACAAAGGGAGAAAGAATGATTGCTCTTGTTTCTTGTTGTAGAAATTTGAGCCTATAGACTAACTATACTAACTATGTGCAACTTGCTCCTAAATATAACTATGCATTGTGTGAGTGTGTCTTATACAAGTTTGATTATGACCCTCCCATCTGGCTTGTGTTGTCTCTCTATGGCCTAATATGCCCTATTAGGGTTGCATAAGCTAATTTTCTATTACGTATGCATTATCGCCTTCATGTGACATTTGTATCTTCTCTTCATAGATATATTGGGAAGAATGTGTATACTAGAATAATCTCCTCTTTAAACTAAATTGACACTTCTAAAATAAACAAAAGTAATTGATTTGATAAACCACCAAGACAACATTGAAAATTATGTATACTGCATGCTCATAATGAGACCTCCATGTAGTTATGTGATTGTGTGGATGAAATAACTCAAGTGATAATTTTGAATATCCTCATCCCTATAAGTGATATTGTAAAAAGTAAAATCTAATACCCTCTAGCACAAGGGACATTATAATAGATCAAGATAGAATGACATTGTCATAAGTATGAAGGATTTGATGCTTGGCTCTAGACTTGACCTTTGATGTGACTTCTCTTGAAGTTTTTTATCTGTGTTATTTGTGTAACTCTCCAAAACTTATATGGTTTTAAAAGACCTTGTCTGTGTGTGTGTGTGTGTGTGTGTGTGTGTGTGTGTGTGTGTGTGTGTGTGTGTGTGTGTGTTTGTGTGTGTGTGTTGATCTAGGATAGATTATGCACACTATTTGGCATTAAAAATGTATAAAGGAAAATTTAAAGGCACATGATGAATGACAAAGTGGAAAAGGTCCCACAAAGATAAAATGGATAGACCCATATAGTGTGCATGTTTGTTCCAGATGAGCCTACATAGTTTACTACATAGTACACAGGTTTGTCTCGAAGACTAGTCAGGCTCATTTTTTTAGGTAGGTTTGGATAACAGGTGATTAATAGTCAATTTGTGTTAATGGATATCTTTTTTTTTAAAATTTTGAGGTCATTTTTAGCTTTAATATTCCAAGTGTAGGCCTATGTGAAGTTAGAATTATACCATAAATAGGCTAAAATGTACAACTTTGTAAAATATGGTAATTTGTGAAAAGGCATTGGGAGAAAGGGTCTTATGCCAAATTTATGTGTCTATAATTATAAGTGTTTTGAGGATTATTGGGTTCATCATCACTGGAGTCAAAGAGGTTGACTTGCATATTAGGATGCATTATGACAAATTAAGGGAAAGGGGTGATATTAATAGTTTTGATAATAGGAATGTGAAAATATGTTTTAGGATTTGATATTTTGAGATTATAGGGTTAAGTTTGGCTATATATTTTTCACAAACACCATCATGAATAAAATTTATGCATGGGACACTAGAGAAAGAAATTTCTCTCTTGCAGTAAGTCCAAGAATAACCTAAGATTAGGTTATAACAAATTGGAAAATCAATAACTATAAGCTTGGTGAACATGGTTTTGGGTCCTGTGGTGAGGGGAAGTGAAATGCAACTAAGAGGATTTTGATTATTCTTATCAAATACACAACAAGCAAGTCTAGATTTGTATGATCTTTTATGGTATAACCTAGTTATTTAACTAACCAAAAGGAGGTGACATTAATGCCCAAACTTGCATCCACTAAGACTTTACTTATCTAAACATCATTGATCATGACCTAATAAAGGGAGGTGGGCTATCAACTCAAAATATAATTTCATCATTAATCATATCATCCTTAGGAAAATTGATGCATGTTTTGTTAGTTTGTTGAGGATGGGATATGGTTTCAATGGTATATATTTTTATAGGTTGTGGACCATTATAAGGTTTGCTAAATATTTTGATTTCATTTGTTGAAGATAATTTTTATGTCTTGAAAATTTTGCATGATAAGTTTACAATAATAGGTTGATGTTCTCATGAGTTCCATCAAAGAAATATTGCAAGGCATAGTGTTATGATCTTACAGCAAATTCCATTGAGTTGATTTTTGGTAAGAATGATAACAATATTTAGTTCAAAAACTAGGGTTTACTCTGGGAGCTTTCGTAATTAGAGGAAGTTGCTCATTAAATTTAGGCTCCATTAGTGGAGTGGAATTAGTAGATGGTGTATTGAAAGTTTTATTAGAGGTTGTTGTATCTTTGAGAAGCATTTCATCTTGAGAAGGCTTTTTAGGCGTAGTAACGAGAATTTTATGAATACATTTATGTTGATAGTTAACCTTTTTTATGGTAGAATATTTATAATTAATATAGTATTGGTCACAATTAGAATCATTATGACCTACATAGATGTTTATAGGAGTAGTATTTGGATTTGATGATTATTGAGGTTTGTTGTGATATTTTTGATGTTGAGATTGATAATATTATTTGATTGGTTAGACTAAGATTTAAAATCTTTAAGATAATACTTATATTTATCTTTAGAGATAACTTTATGGTTGAATTTTCATCTATCATAAGGCCATAAGCAAGTTTCTTAAGTTCACGACAGTATTTATTAGAATTACCAAAAATAACATGAAACCCACAAAAACTATCTCATTATACCATGGTGGGAAAGGCTTAGATTGGTAAAACATTAAGGGCCTATAAGGCAAAATTATTTTCTTCAACTCTTGGATACACAATAGAAGACAAGTAGGGTTTGAATTGCTATAATTATTTGAATTGTTTAATAGAGATACTCCCAATTTAGATTGGGGAGGTTTATTGTATGAAATGTTGATATTGATTTCATTAGTTGATGTTTGTAAAGATTCCTTATTATAATTTTGAGAAGGTTCAAATTGGTTCATAAGGTAATCTTGAATTTTAGTTTGAGTAAAGGCTTCTTCCAATGTCTTAAGAAAGAAGGACCTTATTTTATATTGAAATGAGATCTTTAAATAAGTAATAAAAAGTTTGAAAATATTTTTCATCACTCATGTCGTGATCTGATTTATGGGACAAAGACTTACATCAATTGATAAATTCCATGGACAAATTATTTAGGTAATTACTTAGCATTGACAAAGTTTCCAAGGATTTTTTCAATAAGATCATGGTATTGAAATTCTTCAACTAATACATTGACTAGGTGTTCTAGTTTTCTAATTGAATGGGTTGGAAGTTGAATATACCATTCTAATGCATCTCCAACTGTATATTTTATTATAAACTTTATATTCATATAAGTATTGGTTTGAATCCATTCTTTGTATAGGTTACCAAATGCTCGAAGGTGAATGGTATAATTGGTAGTCCTATCATACATTATGGTTAGAGAAGTACCTCTAATGTCCATAGAAATGATATGGGGAGTCAGAGGATTGTTTTCTAGAGTTTGAATTATTTTCTTACGAATAAGTGGTTGGGTAATATTCTTATTATTAGCACCTGTAAGTGGGGGTGGTGAAAAATATTAATTGGGTTGATTCCCAAAAAAATTGAGGTTGATTAGCCATTTTCAAAAGGTGGTTTTGCATTTGAATAATTTGGTGATTATTGGTAGCTTAAGCAAGAGTTATTTGTTTTATCACCTTAGTAATAACTTGTGCACTCTCAATAGGAGGATTTAGAGCATGATTAGTTGAAGCAAGAGCATATTAGGTATTAATTTATCCTAAAATTGTAAGAATAATTTTTTTAAGTGGAAGGTGTAAGGCCGCAAGATAATTTGAGTGAAAAATATCATGTGTAGAAATAAAGGAGGAACAAGTGTGAAAAAAAGGAACAAGATGCACAAGGAAGGATTAGATGCTTGATTTGTGCATGATTACCTAAGGTAGGTTGCATGTAATTAAGTAATGTCTCATGATGTAATCATAATAAATATCACCTAGAAAAGGTTGTATGCATCACATGCACAAGTGTCAACACATAGGATTTGTGTAATATAATTGATGCATGAACTAACTAACACCATGGTAGAGTAAAAGAGCACATGGTTCAATATAATACCACCATATGGACCTAAAAATAGCTATCCTAGACCTATGCTAGAAAGGTGGAGGCTTGGAAAGTTCCAAGATAGGATTAGGTGAATTCAAACATATAATTAAAGAAATAATTCCCTGATAAATAGTTGGAGACCTCCAAAGCCAAACTTTCAAGACTCAAAATTTAAATTCAAACAATGATGAGAGACACAATGTAAATCAATGGATGTTGTTAGACTGTCATGGATCCAAATGAAGAGACATTCAGAAGACCCAAAAACCATATAAGGAGATGCAAGGTCAAAGTTTGAGATCAATGGTCAAAAACTCTAAGGCAACTCTACCAATTTTCCATGAGATATTGTGAGAGTGCACTAAGAGATATAATACCCATAGCCTTGAGTGTGTATATGCATTAAATAGAGATTCTATTACTATATAATAAGATTATATGGTTTTAATTTTGTAATCGAGCTAAGACTTGTAGCTTAAGCTTTGGGTGGGTGTGTATTATAAATTTCAATTCATTAGCAACATAAATCAAATTTCTAAGCTAAGACTTAAATTTTTATGTGAGTGTGTGGTTTAAGGTAATTTTCAATCAAACCCCTAACCATGACTGTGTATTTTTGATATGAGAGTGAAGGTCTTTAACTTTGGAATAATGAATTATGAATCAACCGTCTATGTAGGATTATAAGCAAGGGTCTTGTAGTAGTAGAATTTGTGCTAGAGAGAGAAGATGTGGCCCAAAAAAGTTAGAGGAGGAATAATGGAATATAGTATGGTTGGATAATTAAAAGAGATGATGGATGTGTTGCAAGCCATGCAACCATGACTAGATGCCTTGGAGAAAGATAGATGGTCTGATTTTGCACCTAGATATGATCCAAGCAACATTGAGGAATAACATCATGTGGAAGAAGCAACAAGAGAGAATGAAGATGAAAAAGAAAAAAATGTATATAGGTGAGAGCATATTATTGAATGAAAATTTGAGGATTGAATGACATACAGAGATATTCATGCCATGTTTCTTAGGAGCATTGAAGCTAGAAGAGCTCATTGACTAACTCATTGACATGGATGAATACTATGAGTTTGATAATATTATCCACACATAACATGTAAGAGTGGCATAGACCAAGTTGAAGGGTCATGCAATGTTATAGTGGAAAGAAGTAAAGAACAAGAGAAGAAAGATCACTAGATGGGATATGATGGTTTCAAATCTCACAGAAAGATTCTTGCCAAGAAATTAAAAAACTAAGGGAAAAAGACCTGAGTGTCAAAGAGTACATTGAGGAGTTATTCAAGATCACCATCATATATGGTCACAATGAGGTTGACCAAGATAAGGTCACAAGGTGTATAAATGGGTTAATAATCATGATCTAGAAGGCCCTAAGTATGGCTCGGATCCAGACATTAGAGGAAGCCTATCATCTTTTGTTAAAGGTAGAGAAGAAGTTGTCACAAAGACAACATAGTGTTTCATGAAGGAAAGTAAGATTCTCAGATGGAGGAGAAAGCAAAGGTGGTAATTTAAGAAGCTAGTAGAGAAGATGAGAGAAAAATATTGCATGAAATCAAATAGACCCCAATAAGCAAGTAAAAACACATGATGGAGATGAGGAAGTGAAAAAGGAAAATCATCTTACCCATCCCAAGGAAAAGAAAGATTTGGCCAATAAATGAGAAAAGGATGCTAAGGAACCTTCTATAGATGCAAACAAACTGAACACAAGACAAGTGAGTGCCTGTAGGCACAAAGCATATGAAGCTGAAGGACTAATATCAATATGCATAGGAAGGGAAGAGCCAGTGGGCTCAATAGGACATTCTAGAGAGTCAGAGTATAAATAATCCTTGTTGATAAAGAGAACGTTATTGAATTTGTCAAGGAATAATAATGAGTTAGCACAAAGGAAGATACTTTTCTAAATAGTGTGCAAATCAAAGGCCAATTATTGTAAGGTGGTCATGGATAGTGGTAGCACAAACAACCTAGTTTCACGCGAGATGGTGTAAAATTTTGGTTTAAAAAGTGAGCACACCTAAACCTAAACAAGGTATCACAGATGCAAAAGGGTCATTAGGTGTTAGTGAATGAGCAATGCCTTATGAATTTATATATAAGCAGATATTGTATACACAATATTTTTAACCTTTATCATTTAATAATGCTTTCTCTCTTACACAAACCTTTTGTGTTTTTATCTCTCTAAGTGCATGCCTTAAAGGGTATACGTGGAAAAGAGTGGGCAAATCAATGGTGTTTTGTGAGAGACATTTTTGTTTAATCTATCATGCCTATATCCACTATACTTACCTCATAATTGATCCCCTTATCAATCTTCTTCTTTATAACCCCTAACTATACCAAGACCCATATTTTTTGAAAATATCAACCCGACCTGATGTAGTCTATCATTTATTCCTATCAAATTTTAAACTAAGTCAACTGAAGTCGATGTAGTCTAAAATTTATGATAGATACTTCACAACAATATCAGCCTTGGTTGATCTAGTTCTAAGGTAAATAACCATATTTTTAACTACATTGAGGTTGGATAATGGTGTTAACTAAAAATTCAAGAAGGGTTAGGATCCCTCACCACTATAAATTAAAGTCCCAATTTGAATTCAATAGAGAAGAATATTCATTTTCACATTATCATTGTTCACAATCCTGTTTAAGAATATATTTGGAAAATCCATTGCTTAGATCTTGTATTGAATGGAAAATCATGTCTTGTAGAGTCTTGGGATGTAATATGAGTCATCATTTTAGCCTAGATCTTGATTTATCCTTTATAATCCTTACAACCATAACAATCTCTTTCAAAGCACCTATTGACCAAATTTGACTTCAAGTCAAATTGGTCACCCCCTATAAATTCAAACTTGTTATATGGTCATTTTATAATCTATATGGTCCCTAGAGTCTTCCATTTAACCTTGTTAGCATGGTTTAAGGTTAGTTTGGAGAAGTTAAGGTAAAATCATGTTGTGGTCATATAGTGGTCTAGGGGTGTCATGGAGAGATAAGGTATAGTCAAGTTGTGTCATAGATGATTATGGGTTCATTAATGTCATTTTATGTCTAAAATATCTTATCACAACATTTAATGATGTTTTAAAAAGTTTGAGGATCATTTGTTGGCTCTAAGTGTTGAAAATGCATGAAAATGTGATTTTTGGCTAACTCAAGTGTATCTCAAAGTTCCCTAAGTGTAAAATTCAAACCATACACATTTCAATGTCCTTAGAGTAGTTACATAATTGTCACACCTATCAACATGTCAAAGCAAAGTCAGATTCTTGGATTTCAATGCTAGTTTGAGGAGTTAGAGGAAGTTGTACGGACTCTTGAAATCACTTTCAAGTGAAAACAACCTCAGAATATCCTTTGGATTTATACAAGTTAGGGATAAGAATTTTAATAAGTTTAAATATCCATATTTGTATAATTTTTATCTCTCTTCCATAGCTCCATTCACAAGTTATTGAAGGCAAATTTCAATCAGATGGTACAAGCTATACATGTATAGTTTGGGGCTGATATTTTGGCCAAAGTCTAGGACCCATATGGGATTCTAATTTGAATCATTTTTCATTAGATTGGTGATATTATCTTTATGAAAAATAGATAAGAAGTCAAACTATTTTTTTAGAGCTTAAAACCCCACAGGTTGAGTTTAGTGCAACTCCAATACAAAATATCAATTTATGACTACATGAAACAACTTGTAATAGGTTATAATATGTCTGTATATGCCTCACACATTTTCATTCATCATGGTGTCATGTTTGGATGTTCTTTTGGCATGAAAAATAGTTTTTGTGCATAGTTTCAAGTGACTGGTAACATTTCTATGTTGTAGAGTTACCCAGGTGTCTAATGAAATTGAATGGTTTTCCATTATCCTATATTCTCTTCTCAATCCATAAATGGTCTTATAATCATCCAAGTATTATGTACAAGCTTCAATGGTCACTTCTTTCATTCACTTCTTGAGATTGTATTTTATGTGTTTGCATTAAACAGGGTGATTTGAAGTAGTTTGAATATGTTTTTAAAATAATTTGGAGTTGTGAATTCATGGTTAAAGGTGTTTATTCTTTGTGGAAAATAACCTTCTAGCCCTAATATTCATGTTTCACTTTTAAAATGTTTCAAACATAAGATTGCATAACAGTCCTCTATAGGCTTGTAGGTCTACAAATTCAGAGAAATTCATGTTATCAAGATTAATGAAGGTTCCCCAAACATGGATAAATATTATTTTTTAATTTGGAAAATGTTAGTGGATTAATATGTATCTCCAAGCACCTAGAGTCAAAAAATTTATAAATCAAGCTAATAAACCTAAATGATGCATCCTATAGGATTGTATGGGTGAACAAGTGAAGTTAGAGTTTCCAAAGATTCCTAAAGATCATAATGGAGTTGTAATGGAAATAAAAAGAAACTATAGAGTTCTTGGATACTATGAGATGCCATGACCTATTTGAAGGGGTCAAAACTCAAACAATATGCTCAGACTCTCTTAGACAGTCATCTACAACCAACTAGGTAAAATATACCTTAACAATGATGTTATCAAAGTGAGATTGGTATAAGGCATTGATAATGGTTTTGAGATGACATCAATAACAATGAAACAAATCAATTGAAGGATTTAGAGATTGATTGAGATAAGCCTAAAACATAGAAACTCCTAAAACATAGTCAAACTACCCTAACACCACCTACAACCAGTATTGGAATTGGCTTAAACAGTGATGATGATGAGAGAATAAGGTTTCAAAGAGATTTGAATAGGGAAGTATCAAACACCATCAATAGTGTGATAAGTTTGAAAAGTTTCAATGTTGAAGCAAGCCTCTTAGAACACCTAAACTGCTAACCTTTTCCAAATAAATATACATAGACCTGTAGGCTTGTTTAGTAACTCAAGGTCCTTCGAAATATTGAGACAACAATGTTTGTGTGAATGTTTGAAATATGTAAAGGAGATCAAGATTCTTAAGTCATTGATAACAAAGAGTCTAAATAGGGGAGTAGAGAGTTTGAGGGAAAATGAACCAAATAAGGATCATAGTCCTAATATGCAGATAGGTGTGTAGGTTTGTTTGGGTGACTTAAGGTCTCTCAAAATTTTAAAAAATGGTGTGTGATTATCTAAAGTTATATGTGAATTTAGGGTTATTAATTCATTGAATACCAAAATATTTATAAGTTTGAAAGTAGAGACTAAACTAGGGTCACAAAGGCTTAAAGCACCTATACACAGTTCAAACATATAGTCAGGCCTATTTATAAGATTGAGGAACTATGCTCAAATGAGGAAGTTTATGGAGATATAAGATGGAAGTGAAACACTTAAGGATAGGTTTCAAAGTGACTACAGATATTCACATAACTCTCTAACTCACCCAAAGTGAAGATAGATGTTGAAACCCTATTTTATCAATTAGGGTAAGAACAAAGCACTTGTTGTTTGAGTATAAAGGATTGTATGAGATTTGAAGGAGAATAAGGTAATATAGGATTATTGGGGAGTGATGACATTGTCTAATAAAACCTTCAGACCCAATAAGAAGCATGAAACACATAGTCCCTTGTTCAACCTCAAACAGTCTTGAGTGTATGCACAATCTTGTATAGGCAATAGGATGAGATGATGGAAAGTCAAGTAGAGTTGAATCAGAAATTTATAACCTTGGGGAGGATATAAACATATAAAAACCTTTTAGAATGTCTTAGACCCCTAACAGTAGAGACAATGAAAGAAATATTGTCATGCATAGCCAAAATGACTTGCACAGTCCTATTGGAAAATCAACAAGGAGATGAAGTGAAGTAAGTAGAGGTTGAGATGGAATTGGAGGAATAATTAATATGATAAATGTGTTACACAAACACTTCATGATGTTCTCATACCCCTAGTAGTAACATTAATATAGAATACAAGCCCCTAGGGTATGCTAGACAGTTTGACACACAAACCCTAACCTTGAACCAATGAGATGTAGCAAAAGTTTGATGAAGGAAGGTCATTAGAAAAACTTTTAAATAGGTCAATATGAACATATCATATCTCATTGAGGTCATTTGGGGTCAAATAAAACTCAAACATCTCTCAAAGAACCCAATTTGTTCCCAAACCTCATAGAATGCTTAGTTATAGCCTAAGAGGCTAGTTTGCATTGCTTGGTACAAAACACACATGTTTCATGGGACCCTAATATTCTAGGGCAAGTTTAATACCCTAGAATACTTCAATTTTGTGGAATTGGTTGGTGGTTTCATGCTTCCATCTTTATGAACTATTGTTAAGAGTTCAAAGCACTTTCAGGTTGCTTAGGAGAGCCATAAGGAACCAATGAGAGAGAAATTCATTTTCATGCCTCCATGTGGATCATAAAAACTTATAAACCACATAGAAAATGTTCAATAATCCAATGATCATCACCCCATGTAATTGGTTGATATAATATTATATAGATTAGGGCTAAAAATATTAATTTTTGATATTTTGTTGGTCCATACAAGTTGTCAGAACTTAAAATTTAGCATGGAGGATGGGGAGGATGTTATATAACTGAATCACAATTTATTTTTGTTTAGCACATGTGGGGATCTTTTATATCCATTTTTCACTCTCTTGGTAGGGAGATTTAAGACCTAGTTAGGAGAGAGAAAGGAAAAAAAGAGATATCTCCACTCACTCTCAGAGCATGAAATAGAGCATGGATATGTAAGCCCATATTGGATACTTGAATATAATTTTAGATTCTCACCATCCTCTATAATTTTTTACACACAAGGAGGTTTGCATCATTTTAAGGATACAGAGAATGAGGCCTAATTGAGGCTTTTGTTATAGAATGACTTATTGGGGCAAGTTTGAGGCCTCAAAATGGATTATTTCAGGTCTAATATAATATGAATAACTCATCCATGAAATTTAAATGAGCTGAAGAAAATAAATCCAAGTTTTGACACTTGTGTACAAAATAGGCCTAAGGAGATGAAGAGTCAGTTGAGAGGTGTCAATATTAGATAAAAGAGGTAGGAGAAACTGATTTGACTAACAAGAAGGCCACTTGTCTTTCAACATGTCAAGAAGAAGAGAAGTTTCAAGAAGCTAGTCAAGGTGTCAAGTAATATTTTCAACTCTCATGCCACTTGGAGAGTTAGAGAATCATCAGAGGAGCTATACATGACATCTTAGACATGTTGAGATAGTTCCATAACTCCTCTCTTATTTGTAACTCATATGGAACTTATCTACCTTCTCTCTCCTACACCCTTATTTTCTTCTCTCTCACTTGTGCTATAAATTGAGCCACTTTGGATTTGAAATGTATTCTCCACTTGAGTATGGTGAATCCCTAATCATTTATAGATTTTGAGCAATAAATAATTATTTGATTTACCTTTTCCATGATTTATTCCATTGTGTTTTTTAACTAGTTGATATTGCTAAGTGATAGGTTTTCTTCCTTATCATGTTGTCCTTGTTTGCATTCATATTCAACTTTGAAAGTCTTTTGAATATCTATTGAATTGTTCTAATAAAAATTTTAATGAGTTTAGTGAGTTGTCTCTCCACTAGTGTCATGTTATGACCTTGTGTTTAGTCTTCTTAGCTTAAGTTTTCTTCACAAACCTCCATGAGAAATAATAATCTAATAGACAGATTTGGATTAGTGTATGTACAGATTAAGCTTTTGTTTGAAATGTCATTACAACTGGTTGGTAGTGATTAGGTTATAATGGATGTATCACCTCATTAGGATAGGTTTGCTTTATGTTTTCTCTCTCCCTTTTCATCCAAATGGGCTAGTAGTTTAGGTGATGAGCTTCGATAGACAAACCAGGGGAGCTAGCCATTCAATCTAGAGGTTTACCTTTGCTATAGGCAACCCATAGGCCCAAAGTTAATCCCATGTTCCACTCAATTTGGATAAGGCTTGAACTACCTCTCTAAGGGTGAAAACTTGAGTGGCAATAACACCATTGGCCAAGGGGGAGATTGAGACTCAACAAGTTTTGTTCAAGTTAAGTATATTTTAACCCTAGCACTTTTATTTGATAAATAGAAGTTATATAATTACTAGCTTGAATGAATGTATGAATCCTTGTTTAAATATCCTCTACACTTATACTGACTATGGTTATAAGGTTTTTCAAATGTGTCATTTCTCACCTTAGGTGACCTAGGCTCTCATTTACCTACCATGGTTCCTTACCCTTTTTAGTTTGTTTTTAACCATCCCCCTTATTTGTGTTGCTAGCTTGACAATACTATATTAGATTAATTTCAATACTAGAGAACTAGTTAGATTAATTTCATTATGTTGATTGTCTAAAGGATTTTAAACCCTCTCTATTGATATTATGTCATAATTTCTCCTCTTGATAAGTTTAATGGATCCAATTGCTCAATATCAATGGGCTCTATTTGATTTACCTTCTCTAAGTATGGATATTTGAAATAGGATAAGTTGCAGATCATTCCTAGATTGTTGTATACATTCTAATGAATCTAACATGAACTAACCATTATTTTTTCTCTTTCAAAAAATTATATTGGTGTGAGTCAATACAAATTTTTTTATCTATCTTTTTCAGTAGACTACATCGACATAAGTTGATCCATTCTAACTTCTATGTTTTCAAGAAACTATATTAGTACAGGTTGATATAGTTTTATTCCTCTATTTTTAAGCAAACTACGATGACGTAGGTTGATATAGTCTTACACTCATATATGCATTATTTTTTAGTCATCCAACTATATCGACCAAGTCTGATCTAGTTTTATTTATCACGTTATCATCATCTAACTATATCGACCTAGTCTAATATAGTTTTGCTTACTTTTTTTTGAACTTTTTTTTTTCACTTTATTAAATCCGGGTAAACTTTTTAACGTGACCGGCGCCACTGGCTAGACACGAATAATACCGGTACCACGGGGCCGGGGAGACTCAAACACTTGACCGGCATAGCCGCAACGGAAATACCTGACCAACCAACTATACTCCCCGACCCTCTTTTTTTGAACTTTATTAAGCATTTTTTAAATTTTTTTAAAATTTATTTTGCTTAGACAACTATATCGACCCTATCTAATTTAGTTCTAAATTTATTTTATCTCCCCAAAAAAATATCTCAACCTTGGCTGATATAATTCTATGTTTGCATCTTTGTATTAAACTTTATTGACACTACCTAATTTAATTTATTCTTTTCGTTTCATCTATATTTACATAGACTATAGTGACCAACATTGATATAGTTCCATATTGTGTGAATAACTATATCATCCTACACCAATATAGTTCTCTTTGTTTTTATTTTTAGCATAAGCAAGGGAAATCAACCTTTATTTTCATCAATTAATCAAACATTTCCTTTCAAGTTGGATACCTATTTATTTCAATTCAATGAATTCTATAAAATTATTTTCAACATTGATTTTTTAATTTTATTTTTCTCTTTGTTTATTTTTCCATATAAACTATGTTCAATTAGTTTTCAAACTACTTAGCTAATACCATGAAGGGCTATGTGGTGTTCTATGTACAATCATTGTCTATTGTTTACAAACATCGTGGCATGAGGGGATTTCTCCAATACTCATATACATAATATATAGCTAAACACAAAATTTAATTTTCCTATGCCTCATAGTATATTATAAATGCCTAAGATTCCCTTTTTATTGAACCTTAAGAATCTAACCATCCATCTAATTTTATAGTGCACTAATTATTGGTTAGCATTGGGAAGTTACTTTCATCTTACCATTGAAACTGGGTTTAGTGGGATATCTGAATGGTCCTTTATATATAGTTAGTACTCTCAAATATTGAGTTGACATTATCCAATAGACAAATAAGTACCTTTGAGAGACTACAAATTAGTCACATTCATTTAGTATATCTAATTGATCTTTATTTCAAATAAATAGCTAAAAAAAGTAGTTAAATTTTTTAATCTGTTGCTTGCTATTATATTATATATTATAGACTATATCTACCAACATCAATGCAATCCTATGTTGTGTTCCTACTACATCATCCAACATTGATATAGTTGTATATGTGTCAACAAACTACATTGACCAAGTTTGATAAAGTCTCTTGAGTTTACTTTTCCTTTGCCTCTATTTATCACTCTATATCATCCAAAACCAATATAATTTATCCATAACACTGTTAAATTTTTCTCAGATCTAACTACATCGACCAGGCTTAATATAGTTTTATCTCTACCTTTCAATCTATGTAACTATATTGACCACTATTGATGTAATACATTTTCAGATCAATATTTCTATTTATCATTTACTAACTACGTCGACCAAGCTTGATATAGTCTCTATTTTACCTTTTTTGTCTTTATAAATACATCAACCATGCTCAATATAGTTTGTGTTTTACCTTTGATATCTATGTAACTACATTGACCACGACCAATACAGTACATTTTTTTATCATTGTTTATGCCTTTTCCCTTGTTGAACTACATTAAACACTACCAATATAGTATATTTACTAATCATTATTTATGCCTTTTCCCTTACTGAACTACATTAACCAAGATTAATATAGTCTATGTTTTACATCTCTACTTGTGTAACTACATTAACCATGGTTGATATAGTATATGTTCCCTATCTTACTGAGTTGGCTGATACAATTTTACGTTTATTCTCCATCATGCAGTATATATTTGATGACTCTAAACAAAGAACATAACATGATATTATGGATTTGACTAACTCCCATAAAGATCCTAAATCTCATTTTAATATTATCAATAATCAAGATAAAATCAATATTCAAGTAACTACTAGAATAATCGATTATAAATCACTCTCTACCTTCTAACATCTAGATCCTTTTAACTATCCTCCTCACATGCCAATGGTTTAATATGAGAGTGATCTTGATTACATGTTCAAAATGATCTTTGTCATCAATGAAAACTTGTAATATAGGGGAAAGGATCCTACATTCATTTATATCCTCATGATGGGAGCCCACATAGGATATCCCCTATCACCTACACATACCATTTCAACTAGATTTGGGTCAAGTCAATACATTACTTCTTCCCTTCCTTCTTCTTCCACTATGTCAGGTATAGCCATTACTACGATAGGTCTTTCCTCTAGTTGGCCTACGCAAGGTACTCATATTATTGCTCATGTTAATGTTACCACTAGTGCATCTTAAGTCACTTATTTTAGTCAACAGACTCTAACTACTAATCAAATATTATTGAAAGCCATGAATCAAATGGATAATTTTCAAACTAATAATGCCAATCAAATGATTCAAATGAAAAATCAACTAGTAATTACAATGGAACTGAGCAGGAGAAGGAGCAAGGGAAGGAATTTGAATTTCAAAGCTAAGCTAGAAGAAGAGGAGGGTGAAGGGGATGATCCAAACCCAGATATAGCTATATTTTTGAGACAAGAAAGTCCTACTAGATGCAAAAGAACTAGAGTGTAAATGTGGCACACCCTAAGTATTGAAGTTGAAGAATTTGTATAGGGTTTGACATAAAAAAAATAGAGCAAAGGATTTGCATAATATAAGTGACAGATCTATGGGTTTCAAATTGAACTTGGTTAGATTATGGACTAGAAGAATACCTACAACAAAATGGTGGCCTTTTACTTGATGTTCTAGGTGGGTTTTGGTAGAAAAACCTAGATTGAAAGAGGTGTTAACTCTAAGTGGTAGATCTACATGTTTTGGGATGTGTTTGGTGATACTACAATCTAGTAGAATATTTGAGATAAAATGGTGGCCTTGTTTTTGAGTCTTATATGGGATTTGGTAGGAAAAACTAGAGTATAATTTTTGTTGTCTCAAAGCAATAGATCCACAGGATTTAGAATTTACTAGGTGAGATAACATATTGGTAGAAGTGCAACATTTTTTGAGCAAAATTTTCAAGGATATCCCCTAGGATAACAATTTGAAAGAATGTTGGATGCACCCCCAAGAGTCGACTTCACCTTGTGGGGAGACTTTCCATGTATAAGGCTAGTTGTTATTGTCCGCCCATTAAGCTTTTGATTTTGCTTGTTTTTATCATAAGGGAGCTAGTTTCACATAGTATGATGACTGTTCAATTATTTCCTTCTACTATTGGGAAAGGGAGGAAGCTTGGAGTTATTATTCTTAAATGTTTATTTTTCGAAAACTTTCTGGGTAGGAAAGTCTTAAGCTAACCATATGCAAAAACTTATATTTCTAGGTGGGTTATGGCATAAAAAACTACAAGAAAAGTTTCACTGCGTCCAAATGGTAGATTTTTATGGTTATTATGTTGGGTAAGATGAATTAGCTCCATGCTTCTAAAGTCTACTCATTATTTTCTACCCTCTATGCTCTTGTTTTACACTAGTTTTATCTTATGGGAGCTTGTTTCACATAGTCTGATGGCTATCAAGTTTTCTCCCTCTCCCATTGGAAAATGGATGAAGCTTGGTTATATTATTTGTTACTATTTCTTCATAGTGTGTGTTGTTGGTAAAAATTCAAGGAAAGTTTTGATTATGGATGATAGAGAAAACCAAATTAAAATGATTCCTTCTTATGTGGATGATAAAATAATCCACATCAACTCACCTATGTGGATGTTTGAGGAATCCACATTGAACTTGTGGTGGACCCAATATTAGGATTTGGTGATATTTGGTAAATCCCTTAAAGATTTTAGATTGACTTGGATGATGTTATCTTTTTTGGGTGTCTAGTTGGATATGTGCTTCAATTAATCTCACTACCTCATTGCCATGATTCAATGGCTACTTGGATGAGTGGGAATGCATGCCCACTAGTTGTGTTACAAGTGTGTGGAGTTTTTATAGAAGATTCACAGAGACAAAAGATTAGTAGAAGACCTCATGTACTACTTGTTGGTTTCCAGGTTCTAGGTGATTTAGTTATTGTTTAGATTAGTGGGTGTGCAATCCCACTTGTGCTTTAGTTGGGGGAAGTTGTGTGGATGTCTTGAGGAGACATCAAATTAGTAGAAGACTATTTATTCCTACATGTATCTTTTTATATAGCATACGCTTTGGGGAAGTCCTCATGAAGTGTGATAGTTATTGTCTACATTATTTTTTAGCTAAAGAGTTGTCATCCGTGATTTGATAAGGTTATGAGATCCTTCAAACCCTCTTGGTGATATTGGTTGTGGGATCCATCAAACCCTCTTGTTGTTGTGATCTATTATGTTTATGGGATCCATCAAACCCTCTTGTTTTGATATGGTTGTGGGAGCCATCAAACCCTCTTATTGTGATTTGGCATAGTTGTGAGATCCTTTAAACCCTCTTGGTTGTGGGTCCATTATTTAAACCCTCTCCTTGTCATAGGATCAATTATTAAAACCCTCACTTATTTGGTTCTCAACTTTGGATTCAAAGCATTCACCTTATCAAATAAAAAATCAACTTTTAAAATTTCAAAGTCTTCCTCAATAACCTCAATGGGGAGTGAAAAATCCAACTTCCCCCCCCACCACACTTAGTATGTGTAGGGTAATTTTATTCCTTAACCCCCACATCTTAATAAAATCATCAAGCATATTTAAAATGAACCCTTAATTTTTCAAATTGCAAACATAGACATAAGAGGTATTACTCCTACTGTCACTTATAATGGATCTATTGATCATGCCTTGCATTTGAAAAATTTGGTAACCTTTAAAAATATTGGATTAAACTAAATGTCTTTGCTACCACCAAACTTCTAGATAAAACATTTGAAGTGATGTTTTAGATTGGTACAATCAACTCAAGTCTGACATTATATTTAGTTATAAGATTTAATCAATGCATTGGTTTAAGAATTTCAAAGCAATGATCTACCTAAAAATAATTTATCCCATTTTATTAATTTTAAATAGGGAGAATCTAAAACTACTCAAGTTTTCATTAAAATATGGAAATTTTATCTAACAAAGTTGAACACATGTCAGAAGATAACCTCTTCCATTTGTTCACTAATTATCTTTATTTTAAACTCCAATATCATGTTAAAAATCTCTATCCAAATATTTATAAGAATCCCTTGATCAAGTTAAACATCAAGACTTTCAAATAAGACAATTTGAACCTTCCCAACCTCCAACAAGAACTCACATGCTTATGAAATACAAAAATTGACACACTATTAGTGATGGTGTCATAAATACCTATGATTTTATCCACACCATCCATGGTATTCTTCCAAGTGGCTCAAATAATGCAACCCTTTCTCCACCATTCATAGATACTCTCTTCCAACCTCCTTCCACATCTTCCTACATGATCAATGTGGATTCTCACCAACCTCTCCCCATGGTGTAAATCCAAAAATATATCCCTAAACCTTCATAAGGATAACTTGACCCTACTTTCCCTACCAAACATTGGTATGATCTACACAAATTATGTTGGTATCATGCAAGTTGGGGACATTCTCATGAAGCTTATAGACAACTTAGGAACTTCACTCTTGAAAATATCCATCATCCTAATTTTGATCATGAAACTATGACTCGTGAACATCAATAAGCATATGAAAATGTAGTTAAAGCTCACGATTCCAAATTTAAGAATGAAGATCTTAATCAAGCTAATGCTCACCATGATATCTATAAATATCAACTTCCCAATCATTAATCTAATATTACTCAACCTCCTACCTCCAATGTTGTCAAAACATCAGTTGACCTTAATCTCTAACCAATGTTGAAAATGTAGTCAACATTAAAAACATAAGGCACGTAGTATCCTTTATTTATCTTTATACAGATTATAATTATAATAATTTTCTTACTTTCTGAACCCTTGAAGATACTTATCCTTCTCATTTCATGGATATTTAACATACAGAAACATCTCCTAATCCCACTTCTATCATTACACTCTAGTTACTTACCATCTTTCAAAATTGTATCAAACAAAATGATACAATTTGATTCTCACTCTTTTTCTAATGCTAAGGAATCGTATACTTTGTTACCATCAACATATCCCTACTCAGAAGTAATGTTTTCAAGTATCATGAATCAATCAACTTTGGTGCCTACATATCCATTCATATCATCAACCACCTCAATGGAGTCGATACCTAACCCAACTACACCACAAACAACATCAGCTAACTTAACATAGTTTGGTCCACCTGGAAAATCTACATTGGCCAAGTCTAAACAACATACTTACTATCATCATCAATTTAATTACACTTTCACTCCTTTATCAAATTTACAACAACATTATACACCTTTATCTGATACAATTCTATCTGGGTATGATGAATGGGATCCTATAACTAAAATTTATCATCTCCCATCTCAAATTCCTTTTCTAAAACTCATGAGTAATTACCCTCATCATTTTAATTATTTAATTCAAATATTATTTGAAATGAAAATCCCACAACCTCCACATGTGGGGAAAGACACTACCTTGTTTAGGTATGAAGATAATATTCGGTAACAATGTGAGGAAATGTCTATACACATTGATGAAACTATAGATACTTCCCTCTCATTCAAATTTCATATTACTTCAGTGATTCCTGATGAAATATTAATTCGCACGGATGATCCTCCTTTATTCATTAGTGTCTAAATGGGTGATATCCAAGTCAATCAAGCATTGATTGATGAAGGATCTGTCACTTGTGTTTCTTCCCTTGAATTCATTAAGACTCTTGGATATTATAAATCCAATATTTAATCTACTCAAAGTGTGTGTAAAGGCTATGATATGAGACAAATTCCTCCCCTTGGTTGTGTTTGGCTCCCAATTAAAGTACATCCCATCACATTTCGATTTAAGTTCATGAATTTTAATTTCCTTCTCTCCTATAATATTTTAATCAGTCAACCTTGGACACATTGCATGAAAACTATAATGTTGTCAGCATGCCAATGTGTCAAATTTCCCCAAAATGGTGTTATATATAAAATTCAAGGAGATGCAAACCCTTAGAGTTTTTAATAATACCAAGATCATGCTTTTTTAAAATATGTACCCTTGAACCTTTTCATATCACACCCTTTCATGAATATCAATGATTTAATTATCATGACAATTCTAATCGTGGTCACAATATACACCTTGAACTTGTGGGAAACATACATCCTAACCTATTATATTTTGATGATTATGATCCCAATGAGATTAGTGTTAAGATAAAAACCTCAAATCTCATTTTAATAATTAACAATTATCCACCCCCATCTTTTCAACCTCTTTGTCACCATAAATCAAGTCATTAAATTCTTGCTTCAATAGTTAGACCTACACAATCAAACCCTCATCCTTCCTCAACCAATAGAATAATTGATGCCCTTCATATCAATTTTCATACATGTAATTATGATGATGGTTATTATATATATGACCCATTATTAGTTGGTTATTCCTAAGCCAAGGATGCAAAAATTATTCATCATTGATCTTCTTTACAACATTCTCATGAATCTAATTTACATGTACATATAATTCACTTGGTAGATGTAGTCCCTTATCCTTATAATATGCCTAGAATTATTTATTATTCCATTTATGTTTATAGGTTTGAGATGGAGTAGCTACTAGTTTCTACCCATTCTATTCCAATCACCTATGATCCTCTTAGAGGTATGCTCATAGATCACACCATGACAATATCTTACTATTTCACTAGATTTTCTAATCTTTAGAGTAACTGCCCCAGAGATGATTTCTAAATTACTCCAACCTGTGCCCAAGCTATCTCTTAAAAATAGATAACTTACTCAAGATAATACTCATATATGCATGGATCATGAAGATTTACTTGATGAGGTTTTACTCGTGCCAAAACTTGATTCTCCACCTAGATAATGGGTAGATGAGCCATATTGAGAGTTTCAAAAATAGTTGGTCATTGGGCCAAGATTATTGATCATACTAGATTTTATTAGCAAAAAAATAGATATAGATATTTTTTCTTACCACGGATAGTATACCTCATCACTCAATTACTCTTATGTGCGCTTGTTATTTCCATGGCAAGACCATGCACACTTCTATACATTATCGACAGCTTTGATAGTACATTGATGTGCTTCATCCTGAAACAATACAACCGTATACTAATAGGAGATTACCACATCCTAAGATATCTCTATAATATATTCCTAAACATGTTTTGAGTCATTTGGAAACAATGAATATATACATATACATATGTGTATGTGTGTGTTTAAGTCATTTTGAATCAACAAATATATATATATATATATATATATATATATATATATATATATATATATATATATGTCAACTATGTGCATTTTGAATCATTTTGACATAGTCAATATGTGTGTGTGTGTGTGTGTGTCGACTATATCTTATCAATTGAGATATTGTATATGCATTAGAATTGAGTGTATATATTAATCACATGAAATCATGAGTTTATATATATATGATTGAATTTCAGTCACCTGTGTAAAATCACTATGAACATATACCTAAATGGACTATGCATATTTGTTCATAAACTATGAGCATAAACATGAATGAACAGAGAATATATGGACTATGTGTTATTTGACATTAAAACAGGGAAGATAAACATACATAAATACATACATACATATGAATACTATATATATGTGTGTGTGTGTGTGTGTGTGTGTGTGTGTGTGTGTGTGTATGTGTGTGTGTGTACATACATACATACATACATATATATATATATATATATATATATATATATATATATATATATATATATATATATATATATATATATTCAACTTCTAAAATAGTGAACTTATGAAGTTGAATGAGCCAAAGTTCAAATAGATAATTGTGATAAATTTGATTTATTAGATAACATAAACTATTGTGTTAAGGCTTGTTGATTTTATATTGGATATAGCTTGATCTTACTAATACATATAGAAATAGTGAAAGAGTATAAACCTCAATTTGATAAACAAAGGTAGATTTTAGGTTTGTTTGATTATTATCCTCTGCTCTCAATAACTCAGTTTAATGTATACACAGTCTAAGGACTTAAATTGGGGGAAAAAAAAGGGAATTGAATTAAGAATAAATCTGAGCCTAATTAAAATTATATATTTTTTGTTAAAATAAGTGAAATAAAGGTTATGGAAATGTTGAGACCCTATTTGGTTCTCGAATCCTTTCTCATCAAAAATTATTAATTGGTTAGAATCTTATAAGCTCTAATAGAATAATGAAAAACATTGTTAGTGGGTCAAAACAATAATTGTGTATTTAATCATATATATTATGAATTATATATTATGCACGATGCATAAATTTACTAAATATACCTATATGAGAAATTAAGTTCTCATATATGTATATAGATTATATTTATACAATGGAATGCATGCCTATAATTATAGATTATGACTATTAAACTAAGTCACAAAATCCTGAAGGATAGGGAACTATAATATACATATAAAACCTCCTAAAAGTATATTAAGTTTCATAAATGAAATAATATGCATTTGTTTATGAGTCAATTGATCTTTTAATTATTTATGATTATTGTTTGGAAATGAGTAATATGAATAATACACTAAGATATTGTTGGTTGTAATACAATTGAATTTACTCAAAAATATTAGAAATGCAATCCAAGTATATATTTTACCCATTTAATAATTAAACTTATTTATTATGCTTATTATCTATGTGTTGAATAACATAGTAGAGATTCATTCATACGTATAATGGACTAATGTATGTATAATGATTATTTCTATAGTTAGCATAAGTTATATACTTACTAGTAGGAAATAATCTGTATGAATCTATTGGTTACATTAATTTTAATCAAATATCATATTTTTAGTACTAACTAAGCCATGATATAGACTTCACTAGCTTACTTAGCATCACCAATGCCAGATGAAGGTAATTCAATCAAATGGTGTGTATGAATTTCACTGATCCTAGAGATCAATAGCTATTTAAAAATTTTGGTCAAATTAATGTTTAGATAGACATTATCATTTCATATATATGATTTACATGTTTGTGCGATATCATGTTAAAATGTAATTTTTTATGGTACACATCATGTATTAGAAATCTTACAACACATGAGTACTAGCTTGTCTTTCTAGATTTCTGCACCATCACTATCTACCCATCCATGAAGGGAGGGTCATTCCCTATTTGGGAGATTTTGCGAGGGATCAATGGTTTGTGGCATGATTTGGTGATGCTCTCCCTCCTCACAACATTACCTATTAGAGACTACACTTGAGATTATCAGAGATACTGGAGTTTGAGTGACTTGTGCTCCGTGGAGCCTTGTATCTATTATTATATTTATTTTAGGACATAATGCCAATTGGAAATATAATTAATTAATCATCCATTGATTATAGTGGCTATATTATTGTACCAACTGTGGATGGATTTTATGTAATTACTTTCGTTATGCAGTTATGTTTTGTTGCATGTTATAATAGTGATTAGTAACTGTTAAATGTTACATGTTTATTATATGTTTAACATAGTTAGTATGATAAGATCGCTAATTGGATTCTCATAGTGTAATATAATGAAAGAATACATAGAATATAATTTAAAAATATATACCATTACATTATTATATTAAATCCCAATGGGGATATTACAACCAAATATTTGCATTTTTGGCCAAACTTAAAAACATAAAAAAATATAAATCTATACTTTGTCCCTCATTTTACACACTCAAATTATTTATCAATTCTAAGAATAACAAAAAACCATTTTTGGGTTATGTGCATCTTCTTCTTAGATTTCTATATTAATTTTCATTAATATATGCAAAAGTTATGACTATTTTACTGAACATATATAATACTGAAATAACATAATTTGATGTTTTTTTTTAATATCAACAAATTTAATTTTTGTTTCATATTTTTAATATGTATTTTTTGGTTTTTAATTTTTTTTATTATTTCCAAAAAAATTAATAATAAAATTAGTTACAATGGATCAAAAAACTTGAATCACTTGAGAAGCTTTGTAAAAATGAAGATCTGATGGCCAAGAGGAGGACCGAGAGGGATCCAATCCTTGAAGCACTTGTGGAAGGCATAAAAATCATTACAAGAAGATGGAATTTTGATGGTAGATTACTTTTATATCATGTTGAAATTTTGAAGGAAGATTGAATAACTTCCACGACCTACATAAAATCATGCCAAGATCTTGCCACAACAAAAGATCTGCACAACTTAAATCAAAATATAAAGTTTGCATTCAAATACAAGAATTGAAATATAAATCCATAATAAAAAAATTATGATTGATAAAATAAATCTATTCTATTCAAAATACTTTAAAATCTACTCTAATGGACTTATCTTCCATCTCAATCTTCTCTCTTATCCTCTATCTATTATATCTGAAAATATATGAATCCCTATTATTTATAGCTTTCAAGGATAGAATGTGGATCATATTTGGCAATGTCAAAAATGATCAATTTCCAAATGAATAGTGCACTCATATGGTCAAAGACCCATCATGTATTCACACATGTGCAACTACCACATTTGTCTTCACATGCAAGTGGAGAACCTCATGCAGGACAAACATAAATATCTACATATTTCCTAAATAATAGGAAATAAATACTCTAGGTAAAATACTAACCTAAGTAAACTTAAGACCATGGTGTAAATAAAATGTTACACCAACATATCTACTAATCATTCACTGCATAATCCACTAATTAATGTTTGCATACTTTGTAGAGGAAACTAGATGTGACATCCTTCTCCTTTAAAACTAGTCATTGTTCTAATGACATTTATTTCAAACAATAAGTTTAAAACTAAAAAGAGTGCTCAACATAAAATGATTAATGTTAAACATAAATATCATATAAAAAATGAGAAAACAACTTCAAGAACACATCATAGTCCTTGTTACATCCCGATTTTCAATCTAGTAAACTTCATTGATATTGAGACAATGAATTGTTAATTTATTATTGTGAGATGTATGCTATTAGATTGACAGTGGAATCTAGTAGAACTAATGGTGATTTTGCATATAATAAAATATATTACTGATATGGTATGAAAAATTTGCATAGATGATTTCACTTCAATTATATTATAATAGTTTACTTGATAATTGAATATTTTAAATATGATTGATATTGTGTCCTAAACTTGGATTAACTACTGCTGTTTTGGTTAAGTTGGATGTAGGAAAATATAAACCCTCAGAGATATATAATAGGGAGAGTATCATTGAAGAGAGGATAGTAAATTTCAACAAAAAAAATCTACAGAACATCTTGAAAACATGTCACACACACAATTATGTGTTTAGTGCTTGTGTTAGAGATAATTGTGATATGTGATTCTTGATTGTATATGCATTTTTTCTTGTAGGTTGTTTATTATACCTTATATTTGATGTTATTAAAATAACTAAAAATATACAAGAATTATTTTTTTATTACAAATTGGTTGATTTATTTATAATTATCATAAAATAGACTTATTAAATAAGATTAGGCTTATGCTAGAGAATTAATGAGATTTTTGTATTGATTAATTTGTAGGATTTAATCTCTCATTTATGATTCAAAAATAATAATAATCTCTCCTATAATAAAATAATTTTTTGACCCCTCCATGATTTTGGAATAATGCACTTTTTTAGTATGGGGCTATATGTGGTCCCATTTTCCTTGGAGGTCCATCATGGGAAGTAAGTGGATTCTCCAATTTTGATTTGGGGTCCATAAGAAATAATATTTAATATAAGTGGACTCTTCCCTCTTGATTTTAAAATAGAATATGACAAAATAGTGGAGACAACATTCATGAAAGAAAGTATTAAAAAAAGAAGTGAATACTATATTGAATAGTGAAAGTATAGCACCATAGGCAGAAGAGGAGAGCCAAGAAGAATGAAAATAACATAAGTAAGGGATAGATAGATTAAAAATGGAGGATGTTGGATCAAGTTTGGGAAGATAAGGTTGAATTTGGGGACAACTCTATGGAAGATAGTTTTTTAAGATAAAAATCCAAGTTCAAAGCAGGAGAAAGAGGCAAGTAGCTAGTTTTTTAGTAGTTTTATTTCTAATTAAGTTTAACATTGAATTGCATATGAATTATTGATTATAAATGGAAATGGGAATGAATATAAAACTTTAAATTAGTTGCATCAATAAAAAATAAACTAAAAATAACAAACTAGATTGTGTGTAGTTTTATGCATTGTTGTGCTTATAGTAAAAACTAAACTTGATGTAGGGAGAAAACCATAGGATTATGTAGAAAATTTTGAACACTTAAAAATAATTTTTAAAACCCTTAAAAATATACAATAAATGGTTTATCTTAGATAGTTTCATCAATATGTATAAATTTAGGGAAAACAATCACACATTTCTAGAGTTAGTAGAAGTTAGTGATGAACAAATTAGGTATTCTTAACTAATAATGACTTAAATAGAACAATCTGTAATTTTAATTGAACTTATGTGGGATTTAATTTGATTTTATAAAATTACTATAACAATAAGGATACAATTTATGGTTATAGATAATGGTTAATACAAAAAACTAGTCTTGTAGTATAGTTAGAAAAGAAGTATTTTTGTGGAATTGACCTATCTCATGAACATAAAATAGATTCAATGTATTCTTTGGAAATAAATAACAAAATATAATTAATTAAGATTATATTTAAATTAATTAAATCCTAAATAATTTGAGACTACTTAATACATAGATATACCAAGTGAAAAGTCTTTTCTTGTTATCAGTGAATTTACATACCTGATAAATAGATTTTGTTTTATGATAAACCACTTAAAAGATAAACATCTACTTAAAATGTAATTAGATAACTATGATAAAAATAAGGGTATTAATTTACCCCTTAGATACTAATAATCAGATTAGTTATTACTTAAAAGACTAAATATGATCAAACTATGACTCAAGTAAGCATAGTTCTCACTAGTAATCTACTTAAATTAGATAGATGTTTAAAATAACATAGCTTAAGTTTGAGTGATATTACATAATCTATTAATTTTTTGTGGCAAAAACACCTTCTTTTTATATAAATGGGGGAACCCTCTTACAAAATACAAAACTAGAGTGCTTGAACCCTTTCTCTCATTCTGTTTAGCTCTACCTAAACCAAATCTTTGAAATCTTGTGGCGACTTAGTTTTCCCAAGCATGTGGTATTTGTAACAACCAATTGATTTGAATTGAAAACTTAAAAGGTATACGAGAGGAAAAATTTCAAATCCTAATGATACTCCATAGTTAAGATAGGGTTTCTTACTTTGAAGGTTTAACACACTAACTTTATAGTCTTGATCTCACTTGGAAATTTTTGGAGTCTTAATCTTATTCCAGGAGTATCAAATCATGCAGTCCTACATGGCATTATGGAACCTAGCTAGAATACAAGTGATTATTTAATTGGTCACACTTATTTTATCTTTCACTTAGTATTTTTTTTGTGTTTTCCCATAGGTTCTTCCACATGTCAAAATCTTGGCATTATATAACTTCAGGATATGTGGCAAAAGAGTAGTCAGAGGTTTTTCATGAGTAAGAGTTTTGATCAAAAGTTCTAAAGGCTTCATGGAAATTATTCAAATTTATAGGTCTTCAAATAAAATGTTCCAACTTGTTTTGAACAAAATTTATGAGCAAAAGTTCCAAAGGTGAAGCTAGTGAAGACTAATTCTGAGTGAAAATCATAAAGAAGATAGCAAGTACCTGATACAATGAGTAAATGCCATGCACCTTGTGTTAGATGCATCAATACCATGACCCTGATGAAGATGTTAGATCTTGTGAGAGCCTAATTTAATAAGGCAATGCCACACAGTCCAAGGTCAAAAATTGTTAGTCTCTAACTAATTTCCCCTTGCCAAAAAATAATGGCAAGTCTTATAGACCTGACTGAGATCTAAGATCTCAGGAGAACCCAACCCAACCAAGGAATGCCACATCAACCAAAGGTAGAACTGTTAGTCTCTCAGTCCTAATAGAGATGTTAGAGCCTGGGAGAGCAGACTAAATCAAAGGATGCCATGTGCCCTAAAAGTTAGAAGTGCCTAGATCTAACTAATGAGCTCTCCATGTTGTTAGATGCATTAATCTTCCAGTCTCAATAGAGATGGCAGAGCCCAAGAGAGCCTGAAATAATGAGGAAAAAACACATGGCTAGTTTTCAAGATAGTTATTCCCCTTATCCTAACAGAGATGTTAGACCCCAAGAGATCCCAATATATCATAGCATGACATGTGGCATAACTAGGCATTTTAGTAGGTGGGCCCCTAAAGGCCCTAGGATGGTTTAAATGAAGTACAAGTGAAATCATAAGGGGTAATCAAAGGAAGCCATGCATATCTAGGTGTCATTTCATCCCTCTCAAGGGTATAATAGAAAAGTGTTAGGCTATGCCTAGGTGTTGACCATTGACAAGAGGACTAATAAATAGATGACAAGTGGTACGAAGTAGGATCTGAATGAGAAACTTCAAAGATGAGGTGGTCATGTACCTACCACACTCTAGGCATTGATGAAGTGGGAAACTAGACCTCAATTATAAAATTTAAAATGTTGCATCACCTTTATTAGATCTAGTAAGCAACGTGTAATCATATGATCTAAATTTAACTCTAAATTGGGAAATTAAGTGGAAGATTGAACCACCCACTCAAATTTGAATCCATGATGAGTGAGCCACCAAGCACCATTAATGTAAGAGGATGAATGTGGATTTCCATAAGTATCCTAAGGAAATATAATTAGCCATTATAGCTTCAGACTCCAAGAGATATAATCCTTAATTTATGCTCTAACTTTGTGCCTTCTATGCTTCCTCCTTCACCCAGAGCTCTTCCATCAAATTCCATCTTATTGTAATGGTTGCTTCATCTTCAAATACCAAAGTCAAGCCTGAATATAGAGACACTCTATTCTTAGATGGATTGACCTAATATAAAAATTATAATGAAGTATTTAAATCCATTAACCAAGTACCCAAGGAATCATTTATTGATGATGATGATCAGGCTTAATAAGAAGACACCTTGTGAGCTTATGAGAAGTGTCACCTACACAGGGCGATGACCAACCTTGAAGTGTTCCCCTACACTGACTTGTTTGGAAATATGATCCTCACCTCTAGGAAGGTGCAAGATAGTGAACATTATTAGGTCTACTTATCTAACTTTGGACATCAGACTATCAACATCTCAAGAACCACCTATAAATCCTATTACAATATCCCAAAGTTCACCCTTTCATATGATTCGATGGTGGTACAGAGCTAGACTAACACCTTTAAAATCTATGAAATATTAAGGAATAGGGCCAAGAACCCAAATGCTAAGTGGGTGAACAAGGAGGATGTTGATGCATACATGGTCTGTACCTTCAAGGAAGAGGTCCAGGTTAGTATGATTCTGATGAATTGATTTTTAGGGCCCCTAGATTACTTGCACATCAACATATTATGTGTTCCCTTGCTTCACATGATTTGAGATGACTCTTGAGTCACCAACCTAGGAGGGGTGGTCAATTTCAACATGGTCAGGGCCATAGTAGATGCCTAGGCAAGTGGGAACTTATACATGATGAGTTATCTCATAGATGCAATTTGTAGGACACTCACTTTCAAGCCATCTACTTTTCCTATGTGGGTTCCCAAAGGCTCAGTGTTTCATTTAGTTTTCTACAAGATATATGGCCACTATTAAAGAAAAAATATTTGGGATATATGTAAGTCTTTCTACCCAGTGGTGTACAATATGATCAATGAAGCCCCTATGCCTCATCTATTAAAGGAAATTAGATACTCAATGGCTCTTATCATAGACTATTGGTATTGTCTTGAGGATACCATCATTTGAGTCACATGTATTCTCAGGGAGCCTCTTTGATTACCCTATCACATCCAAGATCACCTTATAGAGATGGAAATTGCTTACCAACTAAAGGAGGGAATTTTTGAGCATTTTATTAGTCACCAATAGAAGGCCTACACACCTCTTCCAATCATCATTAGGCACCATGTGTACCATTGTTTCCCTCCCCTATAAAATATGGTGATTGGATGGGAGTCTCTATCCTTGGGGAGAGCCGAGCCATGAGACTAAGACCCATAATGCATGATCCAAGCCCATTTATAGAAGTACTCAACTTGCCTCAACCTCAATTATGGCCATCAACCATAGGATAATAATGAGCTATATTTGAACGTGGAATATGATTAAGAGATGCTCACATAGATCACTTCCCATAGAAATGAGAATGGTCAGAAGGTTCATCATAGACCATCTATGGCCCCCTCTACATCCATTCAACCCACAAAATATTTCACCTCGATTCCCCCCATGAATTCTAGGAGAATCATACAAGGGATCTTGCTACCTTCTCCCCTACGATAAATGACTCCTCATGCCATGGCTCCATTTACTCCACCTATAGTGACCCAAGTGAATCAAACCTATCAAATTCAAACTTATGTGACTCGAGAATAATTATCCTAAGCATAGGCAACTCCCTAGCAAGCACCTCGACCCTAGGCCACATAGGCCTTAAGGTTTGGCATCATCAACAACTTGGAAACAAGCCTAGGGTGGGACCAATAATAGGCACAATTGTAATATCCTATGTGATCTCTTCCCTCCACTTTCCAACAGTCCCTCATGATGCCACTTGTTTCCCCACCCTTTCCACAAACTATTTAGCAAGTACTTCCTCTCTTCCCTATTATATCCCCTTCACTATTCACCCAAGCACCCATGGCCTCAACCACCCCTAACATCCTCCCTTATTTAATTCCACCCACCCCATCCAATCCCCAAATTGAAACATTCTTATTACCCACTCTGGCCATGCCTCAAATCTAGGTACCTATCAGCATCCCAATTTCAAAAAGTATTGTTACAATACCTAATGCACTTCTCTAGTGATTTGGGCCATCCTAGTGATTCTTCTAGTGACTCAAGAACTCTCATAGCTAACTCCTTTGACCTCTGCTACCTATGCTCCTTCTAAATTGATGTTTAGAGTCAAACTCAATTAAATACCAAGGAACAATTGGAAATAAGCTCATGTTAAGCCTTCAATATAGGTACTAGTTGCTCTGATTCCTCCTCCTCTACTAGTTTCTCTGGCACCAACCATAGTGGATCCTTGCATGGCTCTCTAACCCCATTTTTTCATCACCCCTAGTGCCTATGGATTCTAATTTAATCATCCAATCTCTTCCCTTCAATTAACTACCCCTCTCTTAGGATCATTGGCCCTCAAGTGGGCATGAACCAAGGTAAGTGGCAAGCACAAATATTCCCTTGGGCCTCTCCATTTGTCTTGCCTCCCTATGCTCATATGCCTCCTCCACTACTTTCATCATTCACACCTTATGCTTCCTCTATACCCCCTCCACTTTGTCCTCTACCTATTACAACCATCTCTGTCACCCCACCAACACCTCCCAAAACCTGGGGAAGGGTACTAGTTTTGTAGGTGCTAGAGATGATGATGCAAGGCACCTCAAATGTGTAGTGGTATTTCAACTACACAATGGGGAGTATGCAGAGGATTCTCACATAAAAATTCATGTAAGAGGAAAACCCTATGGTCTAGCAAAACCAACAAAGACTTGTTCTCTCTCACCAAAGTGAGGGCTCCCACGAGAGAAGAAAAGATAGTGGATGACCCACTTTTATTTATCTAAGCAACCCATGACATGTTAAAGAAACTTCATGGAGACATATAGAGTCAGGTCTGAAATCTAGAAGCAAAATTAAAGATATCCTTCCTTACCAGTATAATTAGGTTGGTCAAGGATGATCTCCTACAACTTTTCTCAACTTTGGGAAAGGTGGTAAGGACTATGACAAAGACTTGGGTGCTCATCCAATGGACCTAGGCCTATCTAGAGAGGATCATTGTGATTGATGGAAAGTGCAAGAAGATGATGATTATGATCAATAAGGGCATGTTATTGGAGTTAAAATTTATTCCCACTTCATAATTGGGATTATATCAAATGTACAATGGGAGCATAAAAAGTGCTATGGAAGAATGGATTGCTTTAGCCCAAATTATGATGGGACCCTTGGAGAATGATAGGAAGATGGTATTGGATTTCTTCAAAAAATTCAATATCTTGGTGTTATTCCACCCAAACAACACTCTACTAGACAAGGGTGAATTTAGAGTCCATCTAGGTCACTTGAACCAGGTTATGAGGAGAAAGATGGCCAATATGAACAAAGAGGGAGTTTAGGTAACTCTCAAGAATTTGACCCAATCCATAATGAGCATCAACTAGATGTCTGAAGTCTAGGTGTTTATGGAGGCTCCCCTCTAGGTATACCAAAGACTTATGGCCTAGGCAAAGATGATATTTAGAAAGCCTCTGATGAATCTCGTCAAGATGGACCAGGAGTTCAACCTCATGGTAGCCATGCTGGAGGCCAAAGAGGCAAAGTCAAAATAGTTTGGATCCAACTCATCTATTCTATCTTTACATATTGGTTGAGTGGTCCCTTACGGATCTTTTTGAGATAAATAAGGGGATTTAATCAATTTTTTAAATTATGCAGTGTAACTACTATGAGTGGCCATCATGTCCCAAGATGGGAATATTACACTACTTGGGGATGAATCCCATCCTTATCTATATAAATGTAACTTCATTATATTTTTGAGGTTGACAATTTTTAATCTCAAAATTGTTGTCAAAATTAAACCAGGATTTCACCTACGGTTTCATTCACCCTTTTAGATTTTATAAATTTTTCCATGATTAATACCTTTATAATAGAACTTGTTTTTAATGAATGTAGTTTTAGCCTTTGTGAAATGCATATTATGTTTGTCAAAGTATCCATCGCTTCAATTTTGAATTAATGTTAATGCTCATAGAATTATTTTAATGCTCTATCATTTAATGAATGCAATGGTTATGATGTGTTTGTTTGCTATAATTTCTTTGTGAACTCCTTTCATTTTCCTTACAATATTGTTAACATGTGTTTTAGTCTGCAAGTTATCTTATAAGTTTATGTGCCATTTACTATGGGCTTAAAATATTGATATTTAGTGAGGGTTCATAAATCAAGCATTCTTCACTACTTCCCATTCTATAGCATTGGAGTTAAAACCTTTGGTGAAACTCAACACACAGTGATATAATTATGGTAGATGCACTTAGCTCAATTCTTGAATCATTAATCTCATCCTAATATATAAACACTCTTTCATGCCTTACCCTTCCCTCTTTTTGTATTTATTTCAAATATTTAAATACCCTCCCCTTTATTTTAGAAAGTGGTAAGGCAAAGTGCATGAACATTAGCAACAAACTCAAGTAATTAACTCATTATTCAAGAAATTGGTAATGGACCTTTAGTGGTGGCACTGCATCTCTCAAAGATTATTCTATGCGAGATCCATTATGAATCTAAATACTCAAAACCATGCCCTGGGATGATCTCACATTAGTCCTAATATAGAGGATGAAAATCCATCATTTTCCCACTATTCTCTTTGAAAATACATAATCTCAAGAGTGGTTTTGAAGCAGGATTTTGGACCGAACACTAGTTAGCATTAGAAGGAAGGCTTGGAAGGAGTATTTTATTGATTGAGTCTTGTGTCCCTTCCTTTACACTTTATCCATTGTTATGTGCTTTAGATACACACAAAAATAACTTGCACTAGAAAGAGTGCACATCCAGAGTATTTCAGCCTTAGTATTGGTTTTAAACTTGATGCCCTCTCCTTTACGCTTTCTCCATTATTGCGTGATTCAAACACACACAATAATAGTTGGTGTTAGAAGGAGGGATTTCAAGAGTTTATATATTGAGTGTTGACTTGTTTGAGATTATGATTGTTGATGGTAATGTATTAACTTTTGCTTATCTATGAAACACCATGGAGTTCAATTCACCCATCACTAGAGTTAGGTCCTGCCATGACTAGCTAGTGGTTTCACCCTTACAATTCCCTAAGAGACCTAAACTCAATAGACCCAGACCTATTGTAGTTTCCACTAGCTCATCTTTTCAAGTTCCCCCAAACAGACTGCCTAGGATTGCCTGGTTGGATGGCTTGGCCATTAATGTCTTAGGAGTTGTTCACGACTTACCTAAAAACCCTTGGAGATATCTTCCTTGTTTCACTCCAGATGTAGGATGAATTGTTGAAGAGCATGTAACCTCCTAAAAGACCACCCTAAGGATTATGAATTTAGAACATGAGGATGTAGCATGTAGGATTTTGCCTTTCACATTGATGGACTCAGCGTATGACTAATTTCTCAACCTCCCCAAAAACTCAATCCCTAGTTGGGACCATTTCAGTGTTGCCTTCTTCACCTAGTTTTGGCAAGTGATCAGCCCTAGTGTCTTTACCATTAATTTGTTTATATTAAACAGGAACATAATGAGCATGTTAGGAACTTTAACACTAGATTTAAAAATATGTACAGCTAGGCAACTATGCTCTACCAACCCAAACCCCAACTAGCACTTGAAATGTATAAAAATGCATTAGACCCTTGGATGGATATGTTCCTAAGGAGAGACCCAAAAATAGTGGACTTACCTATAGCTTATGTAGAGGCCATCAAGGTAGATAGATAGAAGAACCCTTAGGGTCAAATGATGGTGCCCATTCCTAATGTATTACCATATATTCTTGCATTGAACCTCTTGCCCAATGCTAATTAGAATGTCCCAATGCTTTAGTCACTCCCCATAACAAATCAAATCCCACTGATTCATGCTACACCAAACCAACACTTGGGTTTTCTTAACCTAGGGAACCATGAGATGACTTCATAGTTACAACATTAGGTGATGTTGGCAGTCTCTAACAATACCTAGACCATACCCTAAGAGTCCAAAGAGCATGATCTAGATGTCATTTAGTAAATGGTACAAAAACTCAGTAATGACTTCTTTGGGATACAAAATTAGATGAGAAACTCCAATGTGTAGAGTTCCAACAAGAACTTCACATATCAAAGACCAAATAGAAACTAAAATTGTTCGCATAATGCACTGAAACCCTTACCCAATAGGTTACTAGAAGTTAATGTCTTTGAGATAACCCTGCTTAACTGGTGTCAAGTGTTTAACACATGGTAGCCCATAGAGAACTTGATTGTACAATGTTTTTTTGTGTCTTTGAGATCTTCCAGAAGGAAATGGAAGAGTATGAGGTGGTCTCAAATCAACCAAAATCTTCAATGCAAGTAAACACCCTAGCATTGCCATGGTGTTAGAAACCATGGAATTCCCCATCTAAGAAAAAATGAGTCAGAGGAATGTCTTAGTGAGGTGGAGGCATTTCAAATGTTCCAAAGGAGAAACTATGCCCTTAGGAACAAACAACCACAACAACCCTTCACTACCTTGATTCCCCCAAATAATGGTGTAACCCCACCTGACCAAAACACTATGAATGACCCACCACCTCCAAAACCTCAATAACTTAAAGATCTCGTGGAAGCCCCATAGGTCCAGAATAAATAAGGTTATAATATAATATAGGACATGAATAAGATCAAAGCCAATATCATGCTCCATGAACTTGATCAAATCACCAAACAACATGATCTTATGCTGAAGTCCCTCACTGAGAAGCCAACTCAACCAATCCTTGCAAAATCAAAAGCAACACATACCAATGTGTTCATTCACAAGAATAATATGGAAGTGCCTCCATTCCTCTTGACCATCATAATATTTGGGAAAAAATTACACTATTTCATAGTCAATTTAGGAGCCTTAACCAATGTAATGCTAGTAGGCATCTATGAGAAGTTAGGGTTAAACCCTATCAAGTCAGATAAAGTAGTGGTTTAACTAGACAAATCTAAGATCAAAGTGGTAGGTAATCTCCTGAATGTCCACATATGTATGGAATCCAAACCTAGGATTCAACACTTCATAGACATTTTTTGGGTTCTTACTATTGATTTTAGCTCCGGTGCTAAAGTCTATCCCAAAAAATTAGTCTGCTCACCCTATCATGTGATATTTTGGTCTCACGCACTCACCCAAAGCACACAACAAAAGATCAGCCCCTGAAGGTTTTGTTACATAGTATTAAATGTGTTCATGTCTATTTTCATAGTTTTAAACAAGGATTATTTAATAACATCAGTACATTAATTTTATCCTTCTAATTCCATAAACGGTTGTTAACATTGCTACACATCACATATATTATCTATTGCTATGTATTCCATTAATCAAGACAACAAATTGATAAACTTTGATAGCTCCTATTACACTTAATGAACAAAAGGTAAGGTTTCATCATATATCTCTCCAAATGTCCTCTTTGCAATAGATTACAATAGGGGTATTTATACTTGTTTAACCCTGACCAAGTGTCTCAGTTATAAATGATATTAACAAATGACACAAAGACTCTCAATAGATTGAGAGTCATGGATTTTACAATGAGTTCCTTATATAGATCCGAGCCCCTACACCCCTTAGATCCTTGCTCTATGCTATATTCTAGTGGCCATGTGTTTCATTCCTTATGGGTTGGTGCAAGCCCTCCAATCAATAAGGTCAAAGTGCCCCATGTGAACCATTCTAGTAACTACTCTTGCTTCCCATGCACTTCACTTCCTACGTGCTCCACTTCCCATGTGCTCCCCTAGTCTTCCACTTTTTTTATGAGTTCTATGTTCATGGGTTCCTCATGATGTTCTCTTTTGACTTGGTCCTTTCACGCTGGTTCTCCTACACCATTGTCCTCTCACACCTAGCAAGTTTTGTGCCATAATGTTTCTATGCTTGTCAGCTATGTGCCATGTTCTTCCCACACCATGGTCCTTCTGTACCATGATGGTCTTGCACCAAAATGGGATAATGATCCTTCTGCACAATGCTAGTCCTACATGCCAAAATGGGACAGTACATAGTCAAAATTTAGGGGCCAACATCACCCCACACTATACCCCTAGCCCATCCCAGACTAATCCATGCTAGCATCTTCTAAAAATTTGGGCCCCTTCTGCTCGAGTTCCTTTTTCAAACCATCCCAATGGGACAATTCATCAAGCACCTTCGTAGTTATTCCTTCAACAACCTCTTTTTATTCTTTCAACTCCTTAGATTGGGTTTGAGTCTAGATATTTTTCACATGTTCATCTAGAGATGTGTTAGCATCCTTTTGGATGTCTTCTAGTGCAGAGACCTCCTTATCAACCTATCTTCAGAGGGTGGAAAAACTTGTATTTAGTTATTGATGATGGTTATTAATAACATCCTCCATCATTTCTATGTCTCTAAATGCTTTTGCATGCTCAATATGATATTTTATTAGAAGGGTAGTATCAATTGATTACTACCTCAGGACCTCTTTAGCTTGGAGTCGAGCCTCCAAGACTTTATTTAGGCATGCTAAGTGCAAAAAAAATCCATCCAAAATGGGGATAACTTCCCCAACTCTCTCCAATGTGCACTTGTAGATGTCAATAGTCATGGTGAACTATTCCATAATTTATCTTCCCTCGTCTCTTGATGCAGGTCGCTCCTTGTAATTTTTGAGCAGTAGTCCAACTACGGTCTCTGGCTTTCTGATGGCATCCTCATCCAGGGGTATGCAATCTACAAGTGCTAGATATTCCTTCAAAATTATTTTATAAAGGGTTAAAATCCTTACTTTCACCTCTGTGGCCTCTTGGATCTTTTGTTTCATAGAGGCCACTTCCTCAACGAGTGCTTGCTTCTCTGCAATAATTTTATTATATATGTCCACTACCTTGGCATCTTTCTTATCCATTGTGCATGCATCAAAATCTGACAAAATGTTCTAGCACATTATTTCCATGCCATTTTCAAATATGCAGTGCTAGTTATCAATGGGGTGAGATTTTGTGGATCAACCCTCATTGATTTTATATCACTAGAGCATCCAGACCCAAAGAGATGATGTCCAATCAGAGCTCAAACTCATGCTCCTCATTATACATGTTGAGCAGGAAGGACACCTAATTTTTGGTCTCATGGTTTGATTCCTTGGGATAGAGGTGCGGCCAAATATAAATTAATTTGTCCTATATGTTGAACTGGTAATGCTCATGTGTAGTGGTTATCATTCTTGCATTTTCCTAACCTTCTAAAATGATCAGTTGCTTCCCTTTATTAGGGTCCCATTCAAGCTTAGCCTCTTAGTAGCCACAAGTGGCCATCTCACTATCTTCCACACCATCCTCTTTATTGTATTCTATCTCAGCATCAAGTAGGGAGTCTTCTCATAATCTAATCCTGAACTATGGATTTGCACTTGAGGGAACTCCTATTGGGGTGTTTATCTTAGATGCAACTGTGGGGCAGCTCCTATGGTAGTATTCAAGGAAGATGGAGGTGATAAGGAGGGGGTGAAGGTGGAAGTGGAGGTGGAGAAGGTGGTGGAGAAAGAGGGAGAGTGGGCTGAGGAGATGAAGGGTTAGGGATAAATGAGTGCAAAGGAGTAGAATGAGAAGGGGATGGAGAAGTGTGAGGAGGTGAAGTGTGAGGAGGGTATGGATATGGTTGAGGTGGTGAAGGTAAAGGGAAAGGTCGAGGTGGAGTTTCATAATGACAAGAAGAGGCGAGTCTGGAGGGTTGTGCCTCTATCATCCTTTGCTACCTTTGGGTGGGTTGATGCCCACTCAAACTTGCACTTAGATCTGATCGCTTCTTCTTCCTTAGCTATGGTGATTGGGGGAGTATTTACTTGGGGTCTTTATCTTGAGGGTGATGGTGGGGGCATAGCATATAGAAAAACTTTTGAACTTATTCCCCAACCAAAATATCCTTAACCTTTATATTGGTCAAGTTTGTCTCCAACCTCTCCACATAGGCCTTCTTACCTAGATATACATAAAGTTTTTGGAGGGTGTGAAGCTCCACGTCGATCCTTTTTTCCTAAAAAATGATCATTTATGCATCATATATCTAATTAATAGAGTCTATTAAGTACCACATGAAGAAGGCATATGCCATCTTGAGACATGCTGAAAGTTTTCCTGATGGATTCATGTGGATCCATGCAAGGGATAAATGTTGTTTTACAATGAATTATGTTTGATCTACAGCTAGGGGGTAAGTCCTTTGGAATGTGCCACTCATTCCTAAATAATTCCTCCATCCCCTTAAACCAATAGCTCATCTTTATCTTGTATGAGGGGGTGATACATTGGGGGCAAGTAAAAGCCTTATAGCGCTTGGTGGGAGACTTATGAGTGGGAGGGTACACCCACTTTAATACACCCAAACTATAATATATCACTCTAATCTCATCAAAGACCATCAATAAAAGGATTTCTCCCCAAGGGAACCTATACTTGAGCATCTTATGGGCCTTTTTTGCATCTTTAGTTATTTTGTGGATGAAGTACAGTGCACAATTATACTTTAGTCCCTATGAGACTAGGTGATCAAACTATAGGTATGTTACCTCCTTCCAATAATTGGTCCCACTAATCTTGGTGTAAATGATCCACACCATGACTCTAAGGGTTGGATATTACAAATTTTTGATGTGCATTACGTGCCCCTACTTCTGGTACATTAACACCATGCTAGTCCTTTGTATCTCCTCTGTGTCAGCTAAGTCATCGATCACACTCATCCCTGTGCACCGTATTATTGTGACTTTACTGATCCTTTTGGGGTGATCTTCATGTTACACCTAGTGAATTAGATATAGTCCTCATGGATGCATAAATGGAGGAACTGTACTGCCTTTGTAGGTTTACTGAATTACGGCAACTTAAAGAGTTGGAAGAGCCCTATGGCATCCAAATGGTTTTTAATGGATAAGTCATAGATCACTTGATTTCTTGTGTCAGTGGTCTTGACCTGGTAATCAATTTGGAGATCCACTTCATTCCTTAGTTGGTAGTGGTTATAATCAAATATGGTGGCAATTGATACTTTGGAGACCTAGTTCTCCGTGCACAAGATCGAATCTAGGTATTGCATTTCCTCCATCAATAGAGATGGAAGTGGAAATGTTGGATCCTTTTACACCATTGATCTCTATGCATGTTTCCCTTTCTTTACCATCTTTCCCCTTTCTTCTTCTACATGTTCTCTCGCTTCTTCTTTCGTGCAAAGTACTTGTTCTGGTCTCTACTCTTGGTCCTTCAGAGCCTCTTTTCTAATGGGAAACCAATATTTTTTATCACCTCTTCTTCCTCCAGTATAGTTGGTATATTTTCAAGTCTCCTAGCCTTTTTCTTAGGCCACATTACCCTTTGTGGATCCTAAAGTTTAACACATGGTCATCCCACATTTCCAAAAGAATACATGGTTTCAAACCAAATCACTTCATCTTTTTGAGCTTAACTCTTTGTCAATGGTAGAACTGTAACCTGTAACTTCAAAAACTTCAAATTATTTCCACTAATCCAGACTTAGAAATCTCTCTTCTCACCTGGGTAACAACCTTCGTGACTTTGTCAAGGATATAAACAATTTTCTTATGCTCAGGATTTGAGTAATTCAATTCTAGTGTGATCTCTAGTTTTTTAGCTCTAGTTCATCGCTCATCCTTAGCACTAGTAATTCAAGAATTAATGCAATGTAAAGCATGAAAAGGCTTTAACATTATTATTTATAGGCTCTATGGGGGGGTTTACCCTCATTAATTCCTTCCTTCTCCCTGTCACTTCATAACATAAATGCAAATCCTTTAATGGCCACCATATTTCAAACCTTGCATTCTGCATTTAATTCCTTAACGGTTTTGTCCTATCATTCTATTCACATGATTATTTCCATAACTAACCTTGTCGCATTAATGGCTCATCCTTTCTCACACCTTTCTTAGAAGTGGAAGACAACTATATCCCACCATTTTGGTGTAGTGGAAGACAACTATTACATTTAAAAAAAAATTAATGTATGGTAGGAACCATTCCTCAAAATGCCTTAAATGACTCATGCACCCTTAATGACTTTCACACCTTTATTATTTGCATGCCCATATACCTTATGTGTCCAATTCAACTTGTGCACTTTTTTATTTTTACCACTTATGTATGACTTCTTACCCCACACTAAAAGGGTTCGTGGTCCTCCACAAAAATAACTACAAAAACACAAAATTATACTAAAGAAGAAATATGCACCACAAAGGCAATGATTTTTATTGAAAATAGTAAATCCTAACCTAATGGCATAAGCCTTATTGATTACAACAATTTAGTTATACTAAAGCAAAATATGACCAAAGCCAACTTCCATTATAGTGCCCTGGGAGGAATTGACCATCCATTCATTTCAATTGACAAGCCTCGATAGGTCAAATGCTATATATTATGAACAGATCATCCCAATGGATACAAAGCTTCCTAGGGTGGCACATGAACTTGGAGTCACATAACAAATCTTTCATGCCTAGAGAAAAGACTTTATTCTTGAGATGGAAATCATGCCATGCCTTTTGTTTGCATTTCTCTACACCCTAACTCCAATGGGCAAGAAATTGGTTCTCATCTAGTTTCATTAAATCATCTAATCAGGATTTCAAATATGTTGCATCATCCAATTTTCCCAAGTATGCTATATGAAGGGATTGTACAAAGAATTCCACTAGCATAACTGCTTCCTTTCCAAATACTAAGTTGAACGGTGTGCTTTTACTGATATGCTTATATATAATTAGATAGGCCTAGAGTACTACAAATACTCTATCATCCCAATCAGTATGTCTGACATTGTAGATTTTAGTTTGAGTGGTACTGAGAATCTTATTGAAAGCTTTAGTAGTTACATTATCCGACAGGTAGTATGGTGTCATCTTGTGGTGCACAATCATGAACTTGATCAGTAAAATGTGAATCATCTCATTAAAAAAGTGGGTTTCATGATCACTAATGATACTTAGGGGACATCCAAATCATGTTATAATATTCTCCTAGATGAATCATGTAGCAGTTGTTATGGTACAGTCCTTTGTTGGCACTGCTTCAGCCCAGTGCATGAGGTAGTTAGTTTCTATAATGATGTATCGAGAACCTATTCATCGTTATGTTGGAGTGATGGGCCCCACAAAATTGATAGCCCATTTTTTGAATGGTTCATGAGAAGGGATGGGTCACAAAGGCATAGAATGTCTTATGTTAGATTTACCTATTTGCTGGTAGATGTCACATTGCCTAACATATTCCTTAGCATCTTTGAATAGAGTTGGCCACCATAGCCCAACTAGCAACACCTTGTGTGTAGTAACCTCTCTAGCATAGTGTCCTCTGGCAATACCTTCATGAACTTCTCATAGTACCTTAGGGCACTCATATTCCATTACACAATGGCAAAGCACCTCATCATGATCCATTTTATAAAGATCTCTTGTTATGAGCTGATAGGTTATCGCACAAACCATAAGTTGATTTTTCTCCTACAAGATGAGAGAATCAGGAATGGAACCATTGTTATAAATGATGCAATATCTTCTAGTTCTTCAAGTACCCATGTAACTCTAAAGAGTTATACATCAAGTAGATCATACTCTATGCTATGTGGGGGTTCACTAGTCTCAATCTAAGATAAATGGTTAGGTCCACAATTAGTCTTCCCTGATTTCACCACTACAAAAAATTGGAATTCTTGGAAAAGGACAATCCAACAGAAAATTCTTCCATGTAACACTGGTTTGTTGACAAAGTACTTCAAGGCCTCATGATATGTATAAAATGTAAAAGGAGTGGCTATAATATACTACCTGAACTTTTATAAAGCGTAGACCATATATAAGGCTTTGTACACCATGGTGGTATAATTTATTTTAGTTGGTGTCAACTTCCTACTGGCAAAGTAAATTGGGTGATCTAAATGACCTTCACCTAGTTGTGAAAGAATCATGCCAATAGTCATGCCAAATGCATCAACATGGACATGAAAAGGCTTTATCAAATCAGGGAATTGTAGTATAAGAGAAGTAACCAACTTTTATTTAAGTGTGTTAAAAGCTACCTTATAATAATTAGTCCTTATGAACTACTCATTATGCTTTAATAGTTATTCCAGGGGCATGACAATCTTTGCATAACTGTGAATGAACTTTTTGTAATAATCTGTGTGCCCCAAGAAGGCATGCACCTCACATTGAATCTTGGACACTGGCAAACAAAGGATCACATAGACCTTCGTTGGGTCCACTAGGAGTCCTTCCTTACAAATAATATTCCCAAGAAGTATGCCGAAAGGTGTCATGAATAAGCACTTCTTCAAATTTACAGAAATTTGTAACACTCGATAGTGCTCAAGCATTAGTTTGAGATTAGCACAATGGTCCTTGACCAACCCATATACCATCTAGTCATCTAAGTAGAATTGGAGGAATTTGTGAATGAAATATTTAAAATCTTTGACTGTTATATGTGAAAACAGTATTGGGGCATTTTTTAATCCAAAAGGCATAATGGTATAGGTAAAATATCCTTATTCTATAGCAAAATTTATTTTAGACTAGTCTTCCTCAACTATTTAGACTTGATGGTACCCCAAGAATCTATTCATAAGAGAGTACACTTCACAACCAACAACACCTTCTAAGATTTCCTCCGTGAAAGGTGTTGGAAAGGGGTCTATCACACATGATGCATTTTAACATGGTAATCCACATAGATATGGATACACCCATCCTTTTTAATACTAATCACCATGGGACTGACCCACTCAAATTTGGTAATGGAAGTAATTACTCTGGCATGAATCATATTGTTGATATCTTCTTTAATGTGTGTCTAAAGATTAGGGTTCATCATGTATGATCATTTTTTCACTAGGTGAGCGTCATTGATTAGCTTAATATGCATCCTATCCAATGATGGATGGACTCCCTTCATTTTTTTGTAGTTCCTTGGAAACACATCCTAAGATAATTTTAACAACTCAAAGATTTTTGAAATCTCTGTGTCAATCTTATAGTTTCTAATTGTATCTATCTTTGGCTCTTGTTCTATGTCAATGTTAGATTGAATACTTTGAATAGGCCCATGTTAAGGGTTATCCATTGGAGAAGTTGTGTTTTGAATTTTTCATGAACCAGGACTTGTAGGAACATTTAGATGGTTAGTCAGGGGGTTGAGCAAAGTAGATCCTTTACCTTCATTTACTTAGAGGACAAGTTTTTGATTTTCTTGATGAATTTCTTCACATCATTCTTCATTAGGACCTGACAGTGGTGCAAGAACTAGATGGGTGGAAGGCTCAGTGAATAAGTGTAAGGTCCCTCAAGTTCCTAATGAATATGTTGTAGGTGGTCTACAATGGGATGTGGGTCTCTAGTAACCATTTCATGTATGGCTTGAAGAGTGAAGCGCAAGTCCATCCTTAGTGAATAATAAGATAGTGCCAATGTCATGTTCTCCTTTAGTAACTACCAAAACCTAGTACCCATGTGCCTCTCTTCATGAATATACCATGCTCACACCCAAGTGCATAAAGTCCCATAGAATGCATGCACCCAGAGGTACTTTGGTAAGTATGTTTCCTTAAATTGCCATATTATCTCACAAACATTAATGTGAGGTTTGGGTGCTTGCACGCCACTATAACTAAGTATTCCCCTTACCTTATTGTCATAATGGAACTTATGATGGAGGGAAAAACATACTTGATCCCAATCCAAAAGGTGCTCTTTATGGGTATGCCACCATCTTGTGGTGGTGACATCAAAAAGGTGATCCAATGACCTCATCCGATCATCTTCAGTGTTGTATAATTCTTCAAGGTGCTAAACAAAATCATGCACCTCTATTTGTCCTTAGAACCATGGGGCTTCATCAAGTCTTTCCATTGGTGGTCCTGTTAATGACCCTCTCATTGCTAAAACCATGTGGTTCACAAACTTGTGACATTTAAGAAGTTGGTGTGGGAAGTTTTCTCTTTTGTTGATGGTGATACACATCCTTTCTATGATATCATAGTCACCATTAGCCCAATAATTACAACCATTGCTTGTAGTATCCAAAATAGGTTGGTTATCAGTCCATCAAAGAACACCATCTAAGGTTAGATCATGTTATTTGTCATTTCAAATAGTAACATTATACAACTGGTTGATGTCTTCATCATCATTGATAAGATCGATATAAGGAGGTCCTTGTGCCTGATCTAGTGGTATTACTACGTGCTTATCAGTGTTCTCAAAACTAATGTATCATTTTTTAAAGCTCAGGTCTGTATGGTTCTCATAACACCAAGGCCTTACCAATAGGGTTGGGTAATCATCAGCTTCAACTAACTCTAGAACCTCAAAATCCACTTTGAAGGGAACTCCAAGTATGTCGATTGTGGCATTCTTGAGGACTCCAATAGGGTGTGCTCAAGTCTTATTTACCATGAATAAGACATGAGGTGAAGGTTTCAGGGTTGGACTAGGCATTTTTCACTAAGCATACGTAGTGAGAACATTGACTTCCACATCGGTATCTACCAAAATGTCTCAGATTGCCCATCTATTGATGACAGCTTTAACCAATATTTCTCCATCTTTTGGGGGAGTAGGGTAATTAGGAGTTTTCTAACACCAAGCATGATTTAAATAATGGTCTTCACTTTACCAACTGAGGTGAGTATGGATTCCATTTGATGATCGAGCTTGACTCTTATGCCAAGCATTAAGTTGGGGAACAATGTCCTCATCCAGCATATGCTTGCATAGTTCCTAGAAGTCGAGGTTTAGCTTCAGCTATCAAATTAATTGGAATTTGACTTCTTCAGGATATGAATAGGTGGTCATAGCATACTCCAAAATGTAGTTGTTCTGAAATCCTCTCCACCACAAGTTTACTACTCACATCCATGGGACTCCAAGTCATGTTAAAATCCTCTGTCATTCGAGCGTCCAAAGTTGTGTACTTCCAAGATTTTTAGATCATCCTTGAGCATATGTTATATCCAAGCATGTAAGAGAATTGGGACCTCAAAAAAAAAGGTTTTATACGAGGGAGTGTAGAGATTATGATCTACCCACTATCGTGTAGAGATTCCTGGCTCAAGATACAAAATTGAAAATTTGTCTTCAAAACTAGTAACCCATTCTTCTATATTATCTAGGGTAATGCAACAAACATTTTCCCATGACTATGCTCCAAGTGCTTTAAGTCTAAGCAATAGAACCAAAATGTTGGGTTCTTACCATTGATTCTAGATCTAGTGCTAAAGTCTATCCCAACAAGCTAGTGTACTGCCCTATCACATGATATTTTGGTCTCACACGCTCACCCAAAGCACATAGTAACAAATTGATTCTCAAAGGTTTTGTTACATAGTATTAAATGTTTTCATGTCTCTTTTCATAATTTCAAATAGGGATTATTTAATAGCATGAGTACACTAATTTTATCCTTATAATTCTATAAATAGTTATTAACATTGTTATACATCACATATATTATCTATTGTGGTGTATTCCATTAATCAAGACAACAAATTGATAAACTCTGATATCTCCTATTACACTTAATGAACAAAAGGTACGATTTCATCACATATCTCTCCAAAAGATCCTCTTTACAATAGATTACAATAAGGGTATTTATACTTGTTTAACCTGGACCAAGTGTCATTGTTATAAATGATATGAACAAATGGCACATGGACTCTCAACAGACTGAGATTCATGGCTTTTACAATGAGTTCTTCATGTAAACCTAAGCCCATATGCCCCCTAGATCCTCATTATATGATATATTCTAGTGGCCATGAGTTTTGTTCCTTACAAGCTAGTGCAAACCCTCTAATCAATAAGGTTGAAGTGCCCCATGTGAACCATTCTCCTAATTGCTCTCACTTCCCACATGTTCTGATTCCCACATACTCCCTAGTCTTTCACTTTTATTTCGAGTCATATGTTATCAGGTTCTTTATGACATTCTATTTTGACTTAGTCCTCTCATGCTAGTTATCCTATGCCATTGTCCTCTTGCACCCAACAAGTTCTATGCCATGATGATTTTATGCATGTCAGGTACATGCCATGTTCCTCCTGTGCCATGGTCCTTCTACATTTTGTTGGTCTTGTGCCAAAATGGGATAATGGTCCTTTTGCATTGTACTAGCCCCATGTGTCAAAATGGGATAGTACTTAGTCAAAATTTAGGGTCCAACAACATCCAAGTGGTAAAGATTATTGAGGCCTATGACATGCTCCTTAGTAGAGATTGATTTAAAGTCCTAAATGGGTATATGGCCACAAAATTCTCTCATATGTGGTTACAATGGATAGGTTTAGCTAATCAAATTAGGGTAGATAGATATCCCCACATGAAATGCATGATAACAGAGTACAATGCCATCAATGAGAAAGTGATCCTAGCATCCTTAGACCTAGGGATCTATATGTTAAGTACAAAACTAGCTAAAGATACAGTTGATAGTCAGCCAAATTTTCCATGCCTATGGTCTCTCTATGTAGACAAGGCCCATTCCAAATAATTTAGTGGGGTCAATGTTTTGTTAATAGATACCCAAGGGAAGAAACACCTAGTATCATATAGGTTGCAGTTCCACTACATAAATAATCTAGCAAAGTACAAAGTGTTGATCATGAGACTAAAATTCACATTGAAACATAAGGCAAATAAACTACGAGTATTTAGTGAGTCTGAGCTAGTAGCCAACTAGATCAAGAGTAAATTTCAATGTAAACTATCATACCTCAGAAGGTATAAGCACAAGACTTGGGACTTAATCAAAAAATTTGGCACATTCAATGGCATTCCTATCCCTAGGGAATAAAACCAAGTTGTTGACTCACTAGCATCTATAACATCAAGTTTAACCCCTAGATGATGTCGAGTTGCAAGGATTCTCTATGGAACTTGTCCTTTGACCTTCTATCCCTACCAATGTGACAAGATTTTAAGTCTTTAAGGATGACCAGTAAATCATATAGTTTCTTAACAACATGGGGGTATTTAAAACCCAAATCATTGATGAGGTAGATAACTATAACCCTGGGACTAAGCTAGATAAAGATGAGATCCTTAATATTCATGGGAATCGAATCCTAAAGGGGATGATTTCATTAGAAATAGAATTTGATATTTTATACCCCATTTTCCAAACAAAGAAGCCCAAGTTTGAAAAACCAAAAATGCCATCTCATCAACATTGACATGATATAAAACCCTCATACTGTCAATGTGGGACCTGACTAGATAAACTTTGAAGTAGAGTAGTAGTAAAAACTACTACTAAGGTACAAAGATATAATTACCTAGGCCTATGGAGACCTCAATTTATTTGACCTAGGAGTAATTACTCAATCACAAAACCCTTGATACACAAAGAGTTCCATAAGTTACTCTCTGTTGGGATAATTTTATCAATTTGACACTCTAACTAGGTGGCCAACATGGTGCCCGTGTGGAATAAAAATGGAAAAATCTGCCTATGTGTAGACTTATAAAACTTAAACCAAGCCTCAGATAAAGACAATTACCTATTACCTTCCCTTGATGAAGTAATCTAAATGGTGAATAGATCCTAGACGATGTCCTTTCTCGATGGCTTTTCAGGATACAATTAGGTCTTGGTTAGTTTAGAAGATTGGGTCAAAACTGCATTCACCACATAATGGGGCACATTTGCTTACAAGTGAATGCCCTTTGGGTTGATCAATGTTGGGGAAACCTTTCAAAGAGTGATGGATTATGATTTTGAAGGACTGATTGGTAAATGTATAATAATTTATATGGATGACCTGACTATGTTTGCAAAATATAGGTCGAATCACATATGCCACTTGGAGAAAGTGTTTGAAAGATAAATAAGGCATGGTATCTAATAAATCCAATAATAGTGTGTTTGATGTCACTTAAGGTAAGCTTCTTGATCATATCATCACACAAGAAGGTATTTTTATCTATCCATAAAGAGTTGATGTGATTTATAAATTACCTTTACCTAATAGCAAGAAAGAATTGAAATCCTTCTTTGGGAAAATCAACTTTGTTCATAAGTTCATTTCAAGATTTGTCAAAATTTTAAATCACATGAATGCTATGTTATAACAGGACACAAAGGTGGAATGACACACAAAATCAAAGAAAGTTTTTTAGGATATCAAAGAGGCCATTATGTAAGCCTTGGTGCTTATTATCCTAGACTAGATGCAAGATTTATACATCTACCATTTGCTTCTAAACACACCATTATTGTCTGCCTCACCCAGAGATTAGATGGAGAGGAATATAATGTTACTTTAATGAGAACCAATCTCAAAGATGCAAAACTAGGATATTTTACTCTGGACAAACATGCCTATGCCCTAGTCAAACCTGTAAAAAATTTCAAGCACTACGTTCTTAGGAACAAGGTGCACGTAGTCATCTTAGACCCAACCATCAAACAAATGTTGGGGTAGAATGAATTAGGCAAATGCAAAAGTTGATGGATGATGAAATTTCAAAAGTATGACTTGGAGATCAAATCAACCAAATTGGTTAGAAGAAAGGGTCTTACCTAGCTGATAACTGAAATAGACTCAGGAATAACTATACACCAAGTAGACCAAGAGTTATTGCTAAAACCATACTAGTATGCCCCGATCGTGCATTTCCTACTCTATGGAAATACACCTCCTAGACTCAACCATACACATAGGAGAGCTCTTCAATTGAAGGTTGCATAGTATATGATAAATAAGGTAATTCTCTTTAGAAATAATCATGGAGTCTATATACACACAATATTTTTAAACTTTATCAATTGCTGATGTTTTCTCTCTTATAATAACTTCTCGAGTCTCAATCTAAGTACATGCCTTAAAGGGTGCACTGGGAAAAAGGTGGGTATACCATTGGTTCTTCACAAGATTGTTGTTCCCTATACCACAACTTGAAACCAACACAAGTCCCTCTTATACATTTCCCTAAGCTTTGACACCTCCCTTACATGCTCCTCTAAGCAATTCACTACCTCAAACAACCCCTACCTAAGCCAAACCTCTTTTTACCATCCTCTAAACACAGTCAAATGGGTTGAACCTATTCTAGGAATTGATCATGTTACATTACTAATTCAAACCTAGTTGACTTAGTCTAAGACCTAACTACTATATTTCCTAACTATAGGTTGATAAGGCCGACTACGTCGGCTAAACATTCCAAAGGGTTTAAGGTCAAATCTGAATATATAAACACATCTTTCACCCCATTTTCAATAGAGATAATAATTCCATTTCCAAGAGAGAATCATTGATTTTCACATCTTTATGATATGCTCTTCCACCATTCTACTTGAGGATTAATTGCTTACGGTTCCATAATTCTTTGGAGAATAATCTTGTCTTGTAGATATGTCTTGGATGCAAAGGAGAAGTCTTGTATCCTAGATTTAACCTATCTTTTTGATCCTTATGAACCACAACAACCTCTTGCAAAGCACCATTAACCAAGGGAAAGATTGAGCCTCAATGGGTTCAACTTCAAGGTAAGTATTCCTAACTCTTACTACTCTATTTTGGTAGATAGAATTGCATAAGTAATGTTTAATGAATGTATCATCTCTCCATGCTTAGGATTAACTCTACATTAACTTTAGTATATTTTTACTTTGCATGTTTATTAGTTATGTTTATTATCCCCCATTTGTGCCACAAGCTTTGGTGAGCACTAGATTAGATTTACTTTACTTTGTTACAAACTATAGGACTTAACTAGGGTTATTGTGTGTTATTACTCAATTAGAGGATTTGAAACCCTCTCTAGTGACATTGTATGGTAATATATCCCTTAGTTAGGTCTAACGGATCCATATTGGTCATGACCCTGCCCCAATTATCTAAATGTACCAACAAACAAAATGGCTAGTTTGATTTATCCTCTCCAAGCTAGGATTGATTCATAGATCAGCTTCACTTCCTCTTGTATATAGTATGTGTAAGATAAAACCAATAAGTAAATGCTCACAAAAAACATCTAAATGACCATAATGGGAATATCTATGGGAATAAACCCAACAGAGGATAACATGAAAGTAAACTACCAAATAACTAATAAGGTGTAATGGTTGTATAAATCCAAATTTAAAAGCTAAAATAAGTAAACTACCAAGGTAACATAAAGTCAAGTTGGCTAGATAAACCCAAGGGGCTTGTCAAAAGCAAAGTAAACTCCCATATAACATAAATTCAATTTGGTCAAATAAACCCACGAGTGAGACCCAAAAAAAGCTACCAAAATACCAAAAAGGTGTAATGGCCATATAAACCCAATAAGGAAGGAGGGAAAAAACTACCAAGGTATCATAAAGTTAACTTGGTTGGATAAATAAAAGAGGGAAGGCTAAAATAAAACTACCAAGGTAACATAAAGTTGACTTGGTCTGATAAACCCAAGAGGGAAGGCCAAAATTAAACTACCAAAGTAATATAAATTTAACTTGGATGAATAGAATAAATTTAAAAGAGAAAGACCTAACTTTGTATTGAAGTTTTGTCTCTAAGGCGGTTTTGAAGAGTTTGAAAATATTTTATTTAGTCTTATTATGGATAACTTTATGGGTCAAAGACTTCCAACTCTTGATGAAATCATCACTTGTCTCATGGTCTAGTTGTTTGTAATTAATAAAGCTACCCAAGTTGTCTCAAGTAGGTCATGGTATTGAAATGATTAGAATAGAACATTAACTAAGATTTATAATTCAATGATAGATTTAGGATTGAGTATATTTTACCACTCTAAAGCATCACCTATGAGGGTTTATGGTATTTTGGCTGTCACATATGTATTAGTTAAAAGCTAATCTTTGTAAAGGTTTATAAAATCCCTAAGATTCAAATTGAGATCGCTAAACCCCTCATAATTTTTTATTTGGGGAAGTTCCCCCAATGACCACGGCTACTATGTAATGTTATAAAGTTTCATTTAAAAAAAATTAAGCACATTGTTATGAATAGGTAATTGTCAGACCAAGTTCCCAAGATTATCCTTGAGGCAGGGAGGAGGGGGGGGGGGGGACATGGATTAGGAATTATCCATTGGATTTGTTGTTGTGAATTATACATTTAAATGAGTTGATTTTTCATTTACACGAATTGGTTTACACTAGATGTTTGCATATTTTCCATCTAGTCCAAAAATTGGATGATCGTCTAAGTGGGATTTGTTGGAGGATTTTAAGTTTCTTGAGTAGTTTGAGTAGCATTGGTGGTATTGTTCATTTGAGGAGGCAAGGTACTAATGGTATCACCTACCATGTTTTAATCTATATCTGGAGTTATGGAAAAATATGAGATGGGGCGAGCTGTCGCTTGACTTTTCTCCATGCTCGAGAAAAATCTTGACCTAATAGGGGTCTTAAAGAAATAAGGAACCATAAGGGATTTAAAAATGAACCTTTCCCACATGTTAGGGATAATTAGCTAAAAAAAAATCATTTCAGGAGTAACTTTGACATATTCATCTTGCTCTCCCTCATGCTCTAGTTCTGTATGAGGTGGTAGTTGTTATTTATTAGATTTAGATCTGGTATTGACCATGATGTGAGAATACGAGTGTTATTAATGATATTGGTGAGAGCCATGTTGAAATCTTGGTTGTTGTAGAAGTGAAACCCTTGTGAGCATTTATCTTGGAAAAATTTAAAACCTTAAGCAACTTCATTATAATGGAGGCATTCCATTCTAGGAAGGAGAAGATATCATTTAAGGTTGCTAATGGAGAAAATAGTTTTGTCTAGCAAAATATGCTTGACAATGTGATAATGCTAAGGAGATAGAAAACAAAACATGAATATAACCTAATCAACGGTGGGGTACGATTCACATCATGTTTAAAAATAAATATGTAGGCCTAAAATAGTATCTAATATAATGATCCCATCAAATGGAAAAAAGGTAGAAGAACATTATAGATGCAACACACATACACGCTATTAATCAACAAATTAATTTAGGGCTATAGACAAGGGTTGTATACAAAGGATGTTGTATGGGATCTAAAATTGGAGTCTATACACAATATCTAAAGAAATAGTAAGTGATGGGCATAAAAAGATCCAATGTGTCATTAGACATTGAAGCAAGAGTTATTGTTAAAACAAAGGAGTGTCAATAGGCATATGAAATATCTATAAGATAAGTTGTCATTAGACCTTAAATAAAGATATATAACTAATCTCAAACTTGAAATATATAGTAAAGGTGTCTGTCAAAATAAGCAAGAGTTATGAATAATAAGATTTTACAAGATAGAAATGAAATAACAATAACGTGCTCATATACACATGAAAGACATGAAATACGCGATCTAATAACACAAACCAAAGTGAAAAAGAAAGAGATAGTGATACTACCTTTGGTTGACTTGTTGACACATTAATCTCCCTGTTGGCTTGTTGCACTTTGTGATAAAATATTGTACCTAATCTCAAGGTATATAGAAAAATACCTCAGGAGACCATGGTTGGGGACTCCAAACATTTGGTACACCTTGGTGCTACAACTCATAAATTTTACATCTTCAAAGATTTTGTGTTAATTTATCTTCTCTTGCTATAAATTCCTTATCCCTATGTCTTCTTCTTCCTAAGGTGGAATTTGTGAGGGCAAGTAGAGTTGATTGCATGTTATTTTTTGGGGAAATGATAATAAGAAAGCTCTAAATACATATCCAAACCTTGAAATTCAAAAATTGGTTTTAATTGACGTCATTGACTTGATCAATGACTTATAAATAATTTCTCAAAAAATAATAAGTCGTCGTCTTAGCCAATAACATCGACTAAAATAGGTAGAATTTTAAGACATCAATGATTAGGCCAAAGAGGTCAGATAAAGGTGTCCAAAGGTAGGGGAGGATAAAAGGGGAAATAGGAACCTAGGACAACAAGAAAGTATGTTGCCATGATGATCCAAAGGTGGTAGTAGGAATGAAAATGCATGAAAAAAATCTCTTACAAAGTGCCAAAATGTAGCCCACCCTAATCCTAGTTCACTCCTTAGGATGTAAAATTAGGGAGATTAACGCATAGACTAGTCATGCTAAAGAAAGAGTCAAAAAGTGAAAATAAGGTGTATACATGTGACAAATTAATTGTTAAATAATATTTTTAAGTACTCACTTACTAGTTGAGAAAAGTCAAAATTACTTCCTATAGACACCTAAAAAAGACCCCTAGACATTTATTAGTTGTTAGATTTTAGGATGTTTATATATTGGATGTTTATTGGTCCAATTTAGGCATTATTGGAATATTTATTGGCTTCTAATAGTCCATACATCTTCTCCCATCCCTCTCCGAATGTCCCTTTCTCTCTCATATCCATTTCCACCCACTGTGGACTTTGTGTCCAAAGTGTTTTTAATGCTCTTGAGCCCACTATGAGAATTTATGACATCCTTGAACTCACTACGAGCATTTATGACATTATTAGGTCAATTGGGAGCATTAATGACATTCACGAGCCCTTGTAGTATATTTTGGCTCATGAACACATGATCACATATTATGTGTTTTTCACATTTTCAAATAAAAAAAAATTGGCTTGGAGCCAATATGATCTTGATTTCAAAACAAATGTATATAAATACACAAGCATTATATGTCATTTAAGACTAAATAAGAACATATAGTGAGCATTTACATTGAGAATTATTTGATCAATCATAAGCATTCTAGAGAGATCAATCAATCATTAGAGCATTTATCATTATCACAGACAATTTAAGCTAGAGGAATCTTTAGGGCAGGATAAACACCACACGACACTAAATTTTTGCATATTATTAGAATTGTTCCAACTATGAAAGTTTATTGTTTTCAACATTATTATTATCTAGTAGCCTAATAATTAGACAATGCTTAAAACCCCAGGTAACCCTCAACAAAGCCCATAAAACACATGTTTTTTACTTAAGTTTTTATATATTATTGCCAATCTAGGGCAAGGAGAAAAAATTTATTTTTTAGGTGATCAAAGTTGCAATGCAAAAAAATGAGTGAGGTTATTTAAGATTAGGAACAAGCAAGAAAAACTCTCAAATTATTTTTTACTTTCTTGTCATGTATCATGAACATCATTAATGCTTTGTACATTATCTTGAGTGTCATTTTCGCTCTAGACAAACTGCTCTAATTACCATTTTTATAGGTCTATCACTTTTGCTCATGCATTTCCACTGTCAAATCCTAAAAATTATCACAAATATTGTAATAAAATAGGTAAACCTTTGAACCTTGCATTTCTACCTCTCTTTGGTTTTGTAATTAATTAATTAGGGCTATATTACTATTTTGCGCATGTTATTTAGCCTAGTTAAAAGCAATTGGGTACTTATATCATGTTTTATTATAATTCTATTTATCCATATTACATGACATGTGTGATTAATATTAGGACACGTGAATTTATTTAATTAGGTTGATTTCACTTCATACTCTTAGATTTAATATCCCTAGATTCTTTGTGCTCAATTGGATCCCTAAGTTAATTTTTATTTTTTGAATTTTTTCAAGCCCTAGCATACATTTATGAGGTGTATGCTCCATGATTGAATTCAAAGTATATCATCACAAGTTATTAGATCTAGGATTCCTATGCTTAATTGAAAATCTATTCATTTTATTTATTGGGTTAATCCTAGATCAATCTCGGAAAGGAAAATGGAATCTTGAAATGTAACTAATGTTGTTCAAAAAGATGTATTTTTTGTTGCAAAAAATGTGTCTTCTTTGAAATATAATGTTATGAACGTATATTATAAATATGATATGCATGAGTGTGAATAATAATATGATTATGAGGCTCATCTTTAAGAACATGATAGGGTTGATAACATTTAAATTATTATGAAATATTCCATAGATAACCCTGATGAAATATCTACACTTATGAATGTATTGAAAGAAGATGCATGTCAAAAATTACTTTCTCATGGAGTCACTTCTCAAATTCCCTCCAATTAAACTCAATTTTTTATTCCATTCAAATGTTTGTTCTATTTTTCCAAATATTTCTCTTATTTTATAAAATGCTATTGCTTCTCAAATTCTTCCTATTTCTCAATATGTTCTTATTGCTTCTCAAAATCTTCCAATTTCCCAACATATTTATATTATTACCTATGTTCCTCCTATCTATCATCAATCTCTTGCTTATAATATTTCTCAATTTTCTTCGCATTTTTTGAAAAAATCTTTTATTCCAACTTATGTTACTTCTACTTTGATCCCAAATCCTCAAATGACTGTTATGATGCATACATTTTTCATGGAGTCACTTCTCAAATTCCCTCCAATTAAACTCAATTTTTTATTCCATTCAAATGTTTTTTCTATTTTTCCAAATATTTCTCTTATTTCATAAAATGCTATTGCTTCTCAAATTCTTCCTATTTCTCAATATGTTCTTATTGCTTCTCAAAATCTTCCAATTTCCCAACAGATTTATATTATTACCTATGTTCCTCCTATATATCAACAATCTCTTGCTTATAATATTTCTCAATTTTCTTCGCTTTTTTTGAAAAAATATTTTATTCCAACTTATGTTACTTCTACTTTGATCCCAAATCCTCAATTGACTATTATGATGCATACATTTCATGACTTGCAAAATCAAATCAACACTCTTTTCCAAGCTTCTCTAAAGATAAACGATGAGGTAACTTCTAGTGATATTCTCTTCAACCCCTTAAGTGCTTGCATATCCCTTTCTAGTAGGCTTTACAACTTCAAAATTTGGCTTGATCAATGGAAAGGAAAATCCTTCTCATCATAATAGAGTATTTATGCCTCTTGCTTAGAATTTTCTCATGATGCACTAAGTTAATCCCAAGCAGCTTGAATTATGCACTTGATTAGTTATATTATTTAAAATGTGAATCTAGTAATTCTTTTACAACCATATTTTATGACTTCTTAGCCCATTTTCAAATTAATATTTGTATGAAAGTCAAATTTGAAAATTAGCCCAAATCAAGGACCAAATGAAACTTTTTGTGAGTATGTACTTCAATTTAAGTCTGTATAATAATATTTATTATCAACCACCTTATAGTTAACTTCAAAATATATTTTTTTCAATATTTTGATTTCAATAATTAAGGACAAATCGGTCTTCAACACTTATCATTCTTTCAATGAAGTTTTCCATGTTATTATAGACATTGAAGTCAAGATTTTATATTAAAATGTGATTAAGTATGGGTGAGATTAAATATGTGTCAAATTTTCAAACTTCTAAAAACCCAACATTTCTAAACAAGACATGTTTTAATACTAAAAGTAATGAGAATGGTAAAAATATGGTTAGTGTTATAAAAAATAATTTAGAAATCCTTTATTACCTCAACAAAGGGAGTGTAGGAAATTAGACTTAGTGAATGTCCACATAAATTCTTGAAGGGATTTATTGAGTTTAACATGTTTATTTTGCCGCTAGTAAGACAATTTTAACAATCAAGACCCACTACCTAAGAGCTTCAATGCAAATATGTCTTGTGATTATCATGGGATTTCAAGGCATTTTTCCAATAGATGCATTACTTTGAAACATAAGATACAATCTCTCATTGAATACAAACAAATTAAAGTAGAGGGAATAAACAACCATATGAATGAAGCAATAACTCCATCAAATGAACACTTTTAAATATTTATCAACCCTCTTCCAAATCATAACCATACAAGTGGCAAAATATATTTCTATTATAGATTAAAAAAATCTTGAAGAGGTAACTAAGGACTCAGATGTTGATCTACTTGATGGTTTTATTAGTGTGGTTGGTTCAATTAACATAAGGAAAACATTCCCTCAAACTGTGTTTGATGACAACGAGATTACAAATGATAGCTCATACAATGGGCCTTTAATCTTAAGAGCTTTCACAAGTGAATTTGAACAAGAAAATGATGGAACCATGTTGACAAGGGCTCAAGTTTCAATAAATGCATTGAGGAATTTACTCATAGTCTTGGATTCTATGATAGATATTTAGAATATATTTGAAAAATTATTATAGGATATGATGGTATGAGTAGACAACCTTTTGGTTGTATCATCTTGCCTATTAGAGTCGGCCCAAATATAAATCTAAGTTTATTGCATGTGGTATCCAATAGTGAATGTTACACTAATTTTCTTGGAGGACATTGGATACTTCAAATGAAATAAATTCCTTCAACTTTGATCAATGTTTGAATTTTGTACGTGAAGATCAAGTAATTATAAATCAATTGTCTAAAACAAAAAGTTCAAGAACAAGTATTCCAAGTAATTGCACCAAGATGGTGGGCCAAAAAGATAAATTGTTGAAATCCCTTTTAAAAAACTAAATGCATATGTTGTTATTAGTAACATATATATGATATAATGCTTGTGTATTATAATGTGTATGTGTTCTTGTTGTTACAATAAATTTCTAATGTTCAAGTTGAACCAAAAAAAGGATTTCAAGACTAGTGCATTTACTAAATAAATACTTTAGGTATAAGGTTGTTAAATGTATCAATTTTACAATTTAAACTTATTTAAATTGTATTTTAGTAAATATAATTAATTAGGGCCACTTTGCATCTTATGTAATTGGTATCACCACAAGTTACCATTTAGGAGATAGTTTTTAAAGATCCAATTTGGTCAATACTCGATTATTTTTAGGATTTCAATATTGAACCTAAAGTTTTCAAGGCATAAATTTTGCATATTTCTTTTAGGTGAACCAATGGTTGATTTGTATGTTTTGGTGGCTTCTAGATTAATTGTTTGCATTTGTAGGATTTCTAGGTGTTTGAGGGTCTTGATTATACCAAATTGCATGCATGATTGACACACAAATTCGTATACACATTGATTGAATGCATATTAATTAATTTGGTGTTCAAGGGGCTTGACTAGACCCAATTGCATACCTAATTGACACACTTAATTGATTCGTTCAATCTAAATTTCCACCAAAGGGTTTCAAAAAATACTTAATGATGTTACACAAATGAAGGGACATGACTAGCTATCTACTATGTTTCACTAAAGAAAAAATAGCTTTTTAAAATTAAACCATTTGACCTAATTGTTTCAAATAAACATTAATAGTTTAGAAACTATACTCAAAATGCCACAACTTGTGTTCTTATAACATCTTCAATTTTGAGCATATGAATCTCGAATCATTTGTGAAAGTTTAGTTTTATATTTTTTCAAGAAAAACATGCTCACTTAGGCCACTCCTTTGGCCCCCAGTTCCATGCACTTTCTTAGTTACAACCAACAATGATCAATTGTTTTTTATTGTATGTTTTTATCTCCAAATTGACTAATCTTATACTAACAAGGGATAACTAGAACCAATAATGACCAATTAAATTAAATCAAGGGTGTGTTTAAATATTTGAATTGATCAATATTTGCATTAATAAGGGATAATTGTGATCAATAATGACTAATCAAATTCAATTGTGTGCCCATATCCCTAAATCAACCTTCATCACTTGGATTGCTCCTAATAAAAATTTTGATTTTCCATATTCAATCCAATAATGATTTTTGACATAGAATAATGGCATATGAGGGTAATTATGTATGATTAGACCTAAATCAACCTTTGTGATTTTGATCACACCTATTTGGGTCCTTAGTTTTTCAAATTTAATCTAATAACCAACCAGGAACACCAAATAACAATAAATAGGTACTAGCTTAATGAGAATATCCATAAGTCATCTTTTATTGCTCAAATCACTCCTAATTAGGGCCTTGGTAGTCAAATTCATTCTAATAATGACTATGAACACCAAATAATGAATAATGAGGATAAATTATGTTTGTAAATCCCCAAATTAATTGATCACTCCTAATTAAGGCCTTGGTTTGTCAAATCTACTCTAATATGGATATATGAATTGACTTAATAAAGACAAATAAGAATGAATTATTTTTGCATAGCTTCAGATTGACCTTCATTACTATAATTGCACCTGATTGGGGCCTTGATTTTTCATACTTGGTCTAATAATGACTTGTGAACGTGTTAAATAATAAAAAACAATGGTCAATGATGTGTGCATACCCCAAATCAACCTTCACTCTGGTTGTTCCTTATCAAAGCCTCAATTTGTCAAATTTAGTATAATAATGAACTTTAAATACCAAATCATGACAAAAAAGGTCAAATTTTTGTGCATAGCCCCATATATACATTTATTGTTTAGTTCACTCTTAATTACAGCCTTGGTTTGACATTTTATGTCTTATAATGATCTACGACCACAAAATAATGGAAAACAGGGATCAATTATGTGTGTATCCCCAATTCAACCTTCATTGCTTTGTTCATACCTATCTGGGGCTTGAGTTTGTCAAATTCAATCTAATAGTGATCCACAAATACCAAATAACAACAAATAGGGGTAAATATTGCACTCATAATGCTAGAATAGCTTTCATAACTCTAATCTCTCTTAATTAGAGCCATAGTTTGTTAAATTTAATATAATAATGACCTGTGAACATTGAATAATGACAAACAAGGGTCAATTATATGCACATATCATTTAATCCTCTTTCATTACTATGATCACTCCTAATTAGGACCTTGATTTGTTGCTTTTGGTCTAATAATGATATAGAAACATAAAAACATGACAAATTGGGATCAACTATGTGCAATAACCCAAAATAAACCTTCATTGCTCTTATCACTCTTAATTTGGACAATGGTTTGTCAAATTTGGTCTAATAATGACATACGAATGTTGAATAATGACAAACTATAGTCAATTATGTGCACACAATCTCACATTATCCTTCATTTATCCTAGTAATCTGAATTAGGGTTTTGGTCTATCAAATTCAATTTAATAATGGCCTAAGAATATCAATAGCAACAAAAATGATTCAATTGTGTGCACATAGCCCTAAATCAATATTCATTGTGCTCCAGACACTCCTAATTAAGTCATTGCTTTGCCAAAATTTCTCTAATAAGAATATATGAACACATAATAAAGACATATGATGGTAAAGTATGTGTGGAGAGCCTCAAATCAACCTTCATTACCATGCATCACCTAACATGGGCCTTAATTTGTCAAATGTAGTATAATAACAACCTAGGAATAGTGAATAATGACAAACAATGGTTAATTAATGCACATACCCTCAAATCATCCTTCACTATTAGGGCCTTGAGTTTTCAAATTTGATGTAATAATGACACAATAACATTGAATAATGAAAAACATGGGTCAATTGTGTGTGCATAGCCCCATTTGACCTTGATTACTTTGATCACTACTAATTAAGGCCTCAATTTGTCAATTTCATTCTAGTAACAATCTACGAACACAAAATAATAATAAAAATGGGATCCATTATGTTTATAGCCCAAATCAACTTCATTGCTTCGATCACACTAGATTTGGGCCTCAATTTGTTAAGTTTAGTCTATTGATGATTTATGAACACCAAATAACAAAAAATAGGGGTCAATTGTGTGCACATAGCCCCAAATCAAACTCCGTTGCTTCAATCTCTTCTAATTAGGGCCTTGGTTTGTCAAATTCATTTTAATAGCAATATAAAACATTAAAAAAATGGAAAAAAAGGCTTAATTGCTTTTGGTAGCCCAAATTGACCTTCATTTCTTTGATCACACCTAAATGGGGCCTTGTTTTGTCAAAATTGGTCTAATAATGACATATCAACATCAAATAACGACTAAAATGGTAAATTATGTGCACATAGTCCAAAATTAACTTTCATTATTCCAATTGCTCTTAATTAGTGCATTGGATTATCAAATCTAGTTTAATAATAAACTAAGAATGCCATTAATGACATACAAAGGTCAATGCATGCACATAGACCCAAATCGGTCTTTATTTCTCTATAAATTACACCTAATTGACTTAGATTGGTCATAATTAGATCTTATTAGTACAAAAATTAGTTGAGTTTGGGGTAATTACACCCTTAATTGACACTAAGTTGGCTGTTATTAGAAGTAAATATCCCTTATTTGTATAATATTTGGTCAATTTTGGGGCTAATTACACCCTATTGACTATAATCGATCGTTAATGATCACAACAAGGCCTTTTTAATACAAAATATGGTTGTATTAAGGGTAATCACAGCATTGATTGAACTTAATTTGTCTTTATTAGTCACAATGAACCCTTATTAGTATAAGAGTTAGATAGATTGGGGATAACCTCACCCAATATTCTTTAATTGGTTGTTATTCATTGAAATTAGCCCTTATTAGTCCAAAGTGTGGTTGATCTAAGACTAATCATGCCTAATTGACCCAAGTTGGTCATTATTGATCATAATTATCCCTTATTAACATAAACATTGTTCAATTTGGAATTGATCACAACCTTCATTAACTTTAATTGGTTGTAATTATCCATTGTCATTAGAAGAGTCAGTCGATTTGGGGGTAATTGTACCAATTCACCATCATGGGTTGCAATTAGACCTTATTACTGCAAACATTGGTTGATTTAGAGATAAATGCACCCTTAATTGACCTTAATTGGTTGTGATTGGGATAATTAACCCTTGTTAGTTTGTCTATGAGTTTATATTTCAATTAGGTATGCAATTAGGTCTAATGAATCCCCTCAAACATCTAAAACTCGTAACATTATTAGAAATCAATCCAAAAGGTCCCAAAACCTATAAAATGACCATTGGTTCACCCAAAACAGATACCAAGTACAAAGGTTACACCCTAAAAGCCTTAGGTTCAAGACAAAAATCCTTAAAATGACCAAGTGATTACCATATTGGATTTTGAAAAATTATTTCTTAAATGGTAACTCGTGGAGCTCTGAGACCAATTCCAGATGATACAAGGTGGCCCTAATTTCTTATATTTACTAAAATAAACTTAAAAAATATGTTATGCATATAATCCTTTATTTTGTTTGCACATTGGAAATTTCCTATAACAACACAAACATGTATTTGCTATAATGGCATGTTATTCAAATATGAAATTTTTAAAAAAAAAAAAAAAAACTTTTTGGATTAGAAATGTATCATATTTCTAACCCTGAGGGATGGCCTTGAAAAAAGACAACAAAATTATTGTTTGATACTTCGTTCAAAAAAAAAGATCTTCTACCATGAAAACTATCACATGTTTTATTAGGACTTTTCTCGAAAATAAAATAAACATGTTGATATGGTCTTCTACTTTTTAAAAATATAATTAATTATGTGGTGCGATATGGTTTAGGATTTAATATATATTGTTTTAAGAAATTTCTTTACATAACACAAACTTATATGTTTGCTTCTTATTTACATTTTTTGACTCGTTCATCCAATCTTAAAGGGAAAAAAAAACGACAAACTAGGTTTTGTTCTAAACACAATTAAAAAATTAATTTCTTATTTTATTTTAGAAAATAGGTTGGGAGTATGATCGACTATTTTTTTTTCATGGTCTATTTAGTTATAAAATTACTTAAAATTTATATTTATTAAAAAATTATAAAATAAATATTGGTGACAAGCTACATGATGTCTTCTAACTTTCTACAAAATCTTTCATAAAATACTTAACGAAGCTCAAAAAAATGGAGAGTATGACCACCTATATATTATCTTCTACTTAAAAACACATGTTTCTCTTTGAAAATCATCTATTTTACCCATTTAAATTCAACCATTTAATAAATAATAAATTAGAAACTAAACTCGAAATGGTACATTTTTGTTCTTAAAATATTTTTTATTTTAAGTGTAGGCATCTTAAATAATTTGTTTAAGTTCAGTATCTTTGTTTTTAGGGAGAAAAAAATGTCATATTAGACATCTCTTTTCATTCCCCATATTTGTGCACTTACCCTTCCATATGAAAATGTCAAAGGAATAACTAGGATTTGCACCTAAGTTAAAGAGAGCATAAGATACAAGTATATAAGTTTATCCCAACAAAAGTGTGCCTATCACAACCCATAATTACTACATAACAAGAAAGGCTAAAAAATTATCCAATTGTTGAGAATGATCAATTAGTGGATACTATTGTAGAAGAAGATGAAGAAAATGATAAAGATAACATTTTATCATTTCTTGATCAATGGGTGCCTCAACACTTCATTTTTGCTTCTAATAATCCTAATGACTCATCTTATATATTTTCTAATGATTATTATGACTCACTTAATTATGAGGTTACAATTGGTTAGCTTTGCTTATTAGTTGCTTGTGCTTGAAAATAAAATTTCCAATTTTCTTTCTTTACTTGTTTTTCTTGGAATTGCATGATTGCTCCTTCGAATACTCTCTTTTCGATCATGATTCTTCTATTTTATTTCACTCATTTGAGGTCTTTTTTAACTCCTTTTTTCCTCTTAAGTTGATATTCAATATTATGCTTCACATTCCAACATTGTTTTAAAGATTATTTTCCCCTGATTTCATTGTTTGTTTATGCTTCACTAACTTGTTTTCATATGGTTTCGCATTGTTCTTCCTTGCCAAGTTGTCATCTTTATTTTCAAGCCTTATTCTCTAGTGGTCTTTACTTAGTATTGAATATTTCTTTAAATTCTTATATTTTTCTTAGGTTACCTTTTCTAATGATTTTTTTATCATTAAGCTCCTTATTTTTTTACCTTGCCCTATCCCAAATGCCCAAAATAAATTGTAAATGACGATGTAATGTGTTTTGGTAATAGGTCAGTAACCTAATAAACATTAATAGTAGTAGTGAGTGGGTAAGGTTCCCTTTTTTCTTGGCCTTGTTAATTCTTCTTTAATTATGTGACTTGTTGATTTTAAGATACTTCTCTCTAATTAGTTGCAAGCTGTTTTTATATGTTTGTCATAAGATGTAATAATTAATGTCTTTTGAAATTCTTATGCTTTTATCTTGTTAAGTGATGATTGTAAAATATTAGTATATTATGATTATGTTGGGGTACACACTTCAAGTTCATATTATATTCTTATAGATAGAGGCCATACTTCATTATTTTTCATATATGATAATGATGAAATTGTCAAGGAATTACATGGCTTATTTTTCAATAAGTTATAAATTCATGATTGCGGCTTCACAGTCAAAAGAATGGTTCCACCATCTAGCCCAATTTTTTTAAACAATTAATGTAATATAGATAAATGGAAAACCAAAAAAGACTATCATTATAGTGATAACATAAAAACCTTCCAACAAAACCATCCAACCAAAAAATATTTATAATTAAAATATCCAAAAATTAAATACTCCAAAAATAATTAGGTATTTATGCTATAATTTAATGTAAATCTATTTATCCATGTTTCACTTCCTTATCTATATGTAATTGAAAAAATAACCCATAATAACGATTTTCATACTATAAATTTTAAGCATGTTAATCAATATCCACTTTAATCCTTCAAAACCATCTTCAATCAACTAAATACCTTATCTTCATGTGCACTTCCCAAAATAATTTTTTATCATAATTTAAACACTTGTTATCATAATTAACACTCATAATGGATGGAGTTTGATCACCTTATGAACAATTGTCTAATAACATTTATCCAAGTTAATTGGCTTCCCAAGTCGATTCTAACATGATAAATATGGAAAAAAAATTCAAAGCATCTTGCAAAGAGTAGGAGGTTGAGTGCCTTTGATTTAAATATTCCTCATGTTGACAAATGGATTCTCTTCTACCACCTTGCACAAAATTTATTATGTTATGATAAAATGAAATAATTAATTTGGATAAATCGACTATTAGATGGAAGCAAGTTAATTGTACTTGACTTGCATATTTCTTATGTAGTTCTTTTAATCACCTTTCATACAATTAATTACATTGTGATTTATATTTAGTATTTTTGAGGCCATGAGTATATTTTCACCCAAAATAAATTATCATAATCTTTTTTAATAGAAGGTTGATAATATTATGATTTTATTGATCCATTCATGCATTCTCAACCATCCATTAGTTGCTTCTTTCATCGTTTGCATATAATCATGTTCTTTTTTTTTTGCCATGATTGCAAAGCTCTTAAGCATCGAATAAGAAATTAATGTCTTCAATCCTTAAAAACCATAGAGGGGAGTTTGTCATTATATAGTTAATTTCATAACATATAGTATTTATTTTGATTAAATAGTTTGTGTAGTGTTTAGTTTAGTCTCTAATAATAGGTCTAAATAATTAATGTGTCAAATAAGTGGTCATTGGTCAATTTTTAAGTTTCATTAATTGTGTCATTAGTTTTTATGATGTCTTGGGTTATTTTTTTAAATTTAATGTTATTGTGTTAAATATAGTTTGTCATTTTATAATTTTAGAAGGTGGTCGTTTGTGGTTATAAGACTATAATAGAGGTGTATAGGTATTTATTGACGTGTTAGTCAAGAAATATTTGTATGTCGTCGGTATTAACATTCATGAAGAGTCCAATCTTAAAAAGTCTTTTTGTAATGGACACACTTTCAAATGACCCTAACGTCCAATGGATGAGTCATTCTTGTGGGGGTATCATGTCATGGAAAAAAAAAATGGCATACAATTGAGCTTCAAGTTCCATTCAATTGAGTGAGCAACAACACACCAGAAGGCGGAGGCAAATAGAAGGAGGTCCCATTAATGAACTCAAGTTCGTCACTAGCAAAGGGGTTGCAAATTGCAATAGTGGCACAAACTTTTCTTTATTTCTATTTGCGTGTTTTATGTTGAATAAGTGAGTAGCCCAAGCACTCACTAAAAATAAATAAATGTATGTGAGAACCACAGTTCCAATTTCCTAGGAGAGGTACTTAAATTGTGAACTAATGTGTGTGCTTAGGCAGGTGTGGAGGATGAACAAAAATGTGTATTCATACATGGATGGTTTACATATCCATCCATGAAAGCCATATGTGACCCATATGGATGTTCAACAAACGTAGACTCATATTTGTAGTTCCCATCCAAGGGTGGTTGATGAAAGGTTGATGGATTCCCTCTCTACCATCATTTAGTCTGTAGCCACATATTCCAATGTTAGTACTAAGGGGACGGGAGGGGGAATGTTGGAAATATAGTTAGTATTCACATTAGTATTTTAGGGGACAAAATATTAATGTGTTTGAACAAAATGTATTTGGTTAGAATATATTTGTAAGTAAGATTAAATTGTACTTAAGTTTAGAATAGGAGATGTGTAGAGAGATTGTAGGAATTGAGACGAGCCTAAACTCCACGATTATAGGAGTTAAGTAGGCCTATAAATGTAACTCTCTATTATTGAATAAGTGAATTGTATAAAGTTTATGATCAAATACAAAAAGTCATAATATAAGGATCATTACCTTATACTATTACTTCATAGTTAAAAAATATGTTTATTTTTTATCCTATTACTAGAAATTATAATTTTATTGTTCTATTTATAATGCAAGCTTGCTTTTGCCCATTTTGATTATATTTGTATCCATTGTAGTATCCCATCATCGAAGACTTTGATTGCTAGTAGAGCCTAATTTTGACATAGAGGTGAATGTATTAATTTATGCAATCAACCAACTTGTTTAATGTAAACTATGGGCAAATAACATACATATGTTAGATCCTTGTTTAGACCCTTTTGATATTAGTTAATTAAATTCCTTAGTGGGCACGTACATTACTTTTTTTGGTTGAATATTTAGGTGTAATAGTAATGCACAACCTTATTAGTCTAGTTGTGGCAACCAACCAAATTGTATTTTGGAACATTAGGATGACAGTATAATATATAAGTCATGGTTTTATATCTTGGAACATGGACAATTGTCTCTTAATACTTTACTTGGATTGACTCTTGGAATGGGCATGCTCCTTTGTCCCCAAAACTCTAAATATTACCTACTCATGATGTCTTATTTGCTTTCAACTAAAGATGGGTTGTCAATTAGTGATTCTCAAAACATGTCATTTTGATAATAGAAATCAAGGGAACAAATGCCTCAAAGGATTTTAACTACTCGACTATCTTCTTTGCTTAATCAATGACCTGAAAAGATATTAACTATGATCAGTCATTTACTTTATGTTAAGGTAAAGGTTCTACTTCCTATAAACCAAGCTAATGATACCTATATGCCTTGAAAAAAGAATGACTTTGTTTTCCATTAGTTTCATGGTTACGTAAGTTTTGGTTTAGGCACACTTTGTGAAAATATAAATTTGTTTTCAACTTCTTTGTAAGATTAAACAACTCAATGTTGATAATATTACCTCAAAATCTTTTAATGCACCCACTAGATGTGTTATATCCTATCAGTTGTCTGAAATTGTTGATAAACTATCCTATAAATGTGATTATACTTGTTTACTTTGGAACTGCTAGTCCATGACAATGTGTTTGTGCCCTCCTACTTCATCTACCATTACAGAGATTTGGGAGCGATTGCCATCTAAACGCTTTCAAGTATTCTTAAATCTATATGGGTTAAAGGAAATGACTTTATTTTTTGGCCATTAAGGTTAGAAAGAAATCGACATATCTTTTGCAACTAATCTTGCATTATGGTTCTTTCTTTTGAAAAAGATACAACTTTTAGCATAGTGATGAACTAATGCATGAGCCTTATAAGTTGGATTGGGGTTTATCACAAAGTGGAAAGTGCATTATTCAAACCCACTTCCATGGCCATTAAGGTTAGAAAGAAATCAACATATCTTTTGCAACTAATCTTGCATTATGGTTCTTTCTTTTGAAAAAGATACAACTTTTAGCATAGTGATGAACTAATGCATGAGCCTTATAAGTTGGATTGGGGTTTATCACAAAGTGGAAAGTGCATTATTCAAACCCACTTCCAAAAAAAAAAAAAAAAAGGTCTTAAAAGCTAATGCTCCAACTACCTCTAATGCACCATATACATCCATACTTGGTCCCCTTTGGCTTAACATGTGGTAAAACTCCATATTGATGCCACCTTGGGACAATCACGAAATGCAAGTTTTGGAGGTGTTTTTTGAAACAATGAAGTTTGGGTTATTCATTTCTTACAAACAATTGCCTATTTTCTAACAGTGTGGCAAAATTGATAGCCATTCAACAAGGTTTTGTATTGGGTCGAGGTATGTACCAACATCTTGTGATTTGATCCAATTCTAGAGTCATGCTACCCCAAATTTGAGACATATGTTCACAAGCTATCTTTCATGGCACTCTCAACGAAATTATATCGAACATTTAAGCCTTGTCATGTGACTTTACTTCTATTTCTTTTCATTATAATCCTCGCTAAAAAATCAAGGTCGTTGACTTTTAGGCTCAATGTGGTTTTATATTATTCCCAATGGGTTCTTTTTATTTAACCACTAGTATGTCTCTCTTTATGCAAATCTAATGCAAGTTTCAAGGGCTTCTCAATGGTGATTTAGCTTATTAACTTGATGCGCGTATAATATTTGAGCATAAGGTTAAATTACGATTCTTTTGGATTGGTCAATAGATGGGCCCTCACTGTGAAAACTTGAAGGCTCTTATTAGGTAAATATTGTTTCATTTTGATGGTGTTTTGGAGATATAGAAACCAATAGCAAACTTACACTTGGATGCTTCAATTATAAGTATTTTTTGGTTGCATGTCTTTGCTAGAAGCTTGCTTTCTAATAAAAGAGAACCCTTTCTCTTTGTCAATGTAATATCAAAGCAGTTATAGGGAGGAGCATAGAAGCCAATCTTACATTTTCCATTACCATATTAATGATCAATGATGTATATTTGCCCGAGGAACTCTAGTGAGAAGATCCTTTTTGTCACATGCGTAGACAATCTGAAAACTTTGACCTGGAAGCCTAGCACTCTGAAGATGGTCATATCACTGTCAAAATACTAGTATCCCTTGATTCTATCCCTTAAGAAATCCTTTCAAGATTGGGGAAATCTGACTAGGTTACCACCATTTATAAAAGCTAGCATGTGGAACACAAAGAGCTTGGCAATTTTTTGATAGGAGGTATTTTGTGACACCTCAAGAATATTAATACAGTATGTGGTAGGTTGTAGGTTGTCATGGGCATCTTGTCTAGTTAATGCAACATTGGTCAACCTCCTGAAACTTTGGTAAAATACAAGAAAAGCTAGCATAAAGGGGTATCTGAGTCTATGAGTAGATTTTAAGGCCTCTAGTTGATGATGGATGTGGTTGGATGTGGTTGGCTATGGTGTCTATAAAGTCAAAGGTCATTGGGTCATGTGAGGGTGTCTTCTTGACTCCAAACATAACTCATGGCAACATCCACATCCCAATCTCTATCATAGCCAAAAATAGATGCAGCCATGCTAAGAATCTCTTATTCATTCTAACAAAATCTTCCTAACTCTATTGGTAATTGGTTTCTTTACTCTATTGGCAATAGATTGGTAACTCAACAAACTCTAATATAAGTAATGGGTGGGTAAGGATCCCCTTTTTCGTGACCTTGTTGCTAATTCTTCGCTAATTATGTGACTTGTTGATTTTATAATACTTGTCTTCAATTGGTTGCAAGCATTTTTGTCATCTTTGTCATAAGATGCAATGATTATTGTCTTCTAAAAATCCTTTGCTTTCATCTTGGCAAGTGGTTGATTTCAAAATACTAGTATATTATCACTATGTTGGGGTACACACTTCATGTTCATATCATATATCTATAGATAGAGGCCATACTTCATTGCTTTTCATATGTAATATTGATGAGATCATCGAGGTAGATACAAGGCTTATTTTTCAACAAATTATAGATTCATGATTGCGGCTTCACAATCAAAAAGGTGATTCTACCAACTACCCTAAATTTGTGAGCACTATGCTCAAAAACTCTTACCCTAAGTGTATGATGCAAGAGCATAGGCAATCAAGCAATCTTGCATCACCCAAAAGATATCTTCAATGTTTGCCCAATTCTAGGTTCAATTGGTAGTATGAAGACAATCCACACAACCCAAAAACACTTTATCAAGCTCTTGGAATAGAAAAAATCGATTTCAGTCAACGAGACAAAGTTCTATATCTCGTTGCAAAACTCCCAGTTAATGCATGTTTGCCTTAATTTGAGGTCACGTAAACACTAGTCTGCAATAAGCAGCAATTTCACCTATGGCAATTGCACACTCCCAGTAATGGCCCAAAAATGTTCGAGAGTTCATTGTAGACATTTCTAAGATCTACAAAGCTTCCAAGAGTCACTCCACGAGGCACAAAAGGCAAGGAAGAGTCTTAGAGTAAGCAAACTAAAATTGAAAGAGATGTTCCAAGTGAGCATAGGTGCTTGAAGAGGAAGCTTGGAGGAGCAATGTGGTATTTAGTGCAAGAAGAGGTGGGTAGCATTCTTCCCTTGTGTTGTAATCCTAGGAAGAGTGAATAAGTGTGTTGCGTGTATAATCTTTGCACTTCCTCAAGAAAGAACAATAAATTTTGTGCTTTAATTTTCAGTCTTATATCTTGTGCGTGTATGGATGTAAGACTGCAAGGACAAGGTTTTCCTGCATTGAACCCCCTATCCTTGACTGCATCAAACCTCCTACCTCTTAAGGTTTAAAAATCTTGTAAATATTTATGCAAGATAAGTATGGTTGTATGTAGTTGTTGCCTTCATACTTTTGGCAACTAACAATCCGTTTCATCTTATTTTGATAGGGTTATGAAAAGACTAGTTCGTATACTCTGTCTTTATCTTTTATGTTTGTTACATAAATTTCTCTTTGTAAGAAGCTACTTTGATTATCAATATATAGTTGAGGAACCCTCCAACCCTCAATTTACGGATTGAAAAACAATAATATTACCCAAAATTAGGCATGGTATTTATACATTTTATTCTTATGATTTGTCTCAGTTGCACAATCAATCTTTCTTAAAAACTATATATAAAGATTCTTATCAATATTCATGGATAGAAAATTGTATTTAACTGCTATGGCTCATCGTCATCAAGAAATGGATGAGACACTATACAAAAGTTGTATAATTAAATTCCAATACACTAAAAACATTTCAGGTAAGAGAAAAGTTGCATGGCACATTTTAAAGGGTATATTTTTAGTGCTCTTAAGTCTAAGCAATTCATTTACAAAAGGAATGTTAACATCCCTACTACATTTGATATTAAAAGTAAACCTAATTTACAATGATACTAAAGATTTGATATCAAATCCATTGAAGCATTACAACTTCAAGATGCATAATTATGCCATCATACAAGCACCTTCCATTTGCTTTTATATATAGTGATATGGCATATAAATTTAAGCTCTAATGAACAAGCGATATGTCATAGCGAATGGTCAAATCATATACATTTTCTTTTCAAAATTTTGAATCTGAAGTTTTGGGTGGTAACTAAAAGCTTCTCAAGAAGCCACTCACCAAAAAGACATTGCACCAAGCAAAGTGATTTGCTTTGTCAACTATCCTAGTTTTAAAGCACCAGCAACCATTTCTCAATATAAACTATGATTGATTCCTTCATTAGAATAAAGGAATAACTAACCTAAGAGAATTGTCGAAAAAATCTCAAAAAAATTCAACCCCAAATTTATGTGTGTGAATGTTGCTTCATTAATATTCAGAAAGGATTTATCATATATTTTTAGTTTGACCACTTCCATGACTAGTGGTACCGTTGATGGCAACAGGAGTGGGCATTGTACCAACATTCTATACGAAGCTCTTAGATAGTTATTATCATTGGTATTGCAAGCAAGGGCTACCTCAAGAAAGAGCGATTCAAGATGATGAAAGAAACATCATTCTCAGTGCTCATTGAAAGCATATTTTGTACAAATAACGATGATAAGAAAACATCTGACTCTGGACATTTTTAGTTATATTTTAAAAAACTAAAACAGTCATTATCAGGATCAACTACATAATACCTATTTCAAGGTTACTATATCTTTCTGAAGAAGCAAACCCTAACAAATTTGTGGCAGAACTAATCAGGTTATTACAAAGGCTCAACATATGTCCAAAGAGCAAAAGCACAACACTAGCAACAAATGGAACATCAACATGCATTTCTATTTCACTTCAATTTTACACAAAGCATTCAGCCTTAAAGCCACAAGAGGATGAAAGTGAAGCAAAGAAACAAGCATTTCGGAGTTATGGAGCATTATCATAGCATAGTAATTGATAAGGAGAGGCACTGAAGCAGCAGAAACCACAGTTGATAAAGGCAAAGTGACATACCATAGGAGAGCATAACATAAGCATTGTAGGGTAAGCTTAAAGTGAAAATTAATGACTTGAGCTCCACTAGACGCAGAAAGAAAGTAATTACTTTGACACTAACTATAGAGATGAGAGAGTAAGCCACAATATTTTAGAAAGAGTTGATCAGGATTGGCATTACATGTACAACGTATTCATAGTCCGTTCTAACACTCTGCACATCCTAACCTTTCTGCAAGATATAAGAAACACTCCAAGAAGAAAAAGTGGACTGCTAAAGCCATCAATGATAGTTGGAAACCCAAACATGTCTGTTAAATTTAATAGCCACAAAATGGAGAGATAGGATCATGATGTGGAATGCTTGTGTGCAAGGTATAAGATAAGTGGGTACAATTCAAAACATATTCATGATTTTACTCAGCAGGTATAACTGATACTAAATCTTTTAGGTGGAATTGGCAAGTAATTAAACTCTTTATGCTCAAGCATGTTCTTAGGGCACTGAGCTCCCTCTAATTTTTCAATGGAATAAGAGCCATTTTGTATGTATTACTAAGTTGGCAAGTAGTATTTTGTACGTTTCAGGTCAGTAGGCCACCTTTCACTGAATGTCTTCTAGCTTTCTATTCCCACTCAAACGTTGCTCTTGTATATCCAACTTATGTTGTCAATCTGAAGCTTCTATGCCTCTCAGTTCTTTTGAAGCTTCATCTTTATGTTTGAATGTCAAGTTCATAATAATATAAGTTTGCTTTTTATCCTTACCCAGTTTGTTTTGCTGTCTCTCTTTTCTGAACTTTTACTCAAAAGTTTCTTTCAATTGTGAGAAAAGTGGCTGAGCCTTATCAATTAATTTGTTCCCTCCCACCAGGGGTTCCATGTCAGCATAGATGATAAGAGACAGATATCCACTTATGCTGTATTTTCCTGTGGCACAAGATATGTTTGACTAGCCTTAGGACCATTTCCCAGGGGCTGTGTCATAGTAAACCTCTCGCAGTCATGAATTTTATTTATCTGATCAATTAAAATTTAGATTCCCTCAAGAAAGCATCGTTAATGTGGGAAAGCAGGCACATAGCTTTAATAAGAATCCTTACAATCCCACCAAATTTTGGGTTGTGAAAATCCCAAATTAATAATAATTATGGGAGGAGGGCTTACAAGGCATACACACACCAAAAATTTTGCCAATTGAAAGAGGCTAGGGGGTGAGAAGCCCAACGCAGAATTACCGTGAGCCCTATACTAACAAATGCCTAGAGGTGCTTGTGTGCCTTGTGGGGCCCCTTGCCTTGTGATTATTCACCAATGTACACGAATTAAAGGTCATAGTGAAATGGCCACTCATTGAAAATAGTCACCGTGTTGATGACTTGAGTATTAAAAATACTTTCCAGTAGTGAAAAATCCCACAAAAATCAAAATAACTAAACAATACTACACTACGAAAACCCTCCATTGCTTACAAAAATACTCCCGCGTAGTGAAGAATCCCACAAAAGTAAAAATATCTAAATAATATTACACTACGAAAGCCCCCCATTACTTACACTTAATAAAAAGTTAGGTCGCGAAAATCCCACAATGATAATAATTGTGAGAGACGGAAGGCTTATAAAGCAAACACTGACCAAAAGTTTTGCCAATTGGTAAATAAGATAGAAGGTGAAAAGCCCAAAGCAGTGGATTTTCTGAAAGTCATTGTTCCTCCCCCATACTAACAAATGGTCAGGGGTGCTTGTGTGCTTCATGGGTCTCCTTGTGTTGTGATTATTCACCAATATAATTTAGTTAAAAGCCAAGAGAAATTGCCAATTGTGGAAGATAGTCATTGCGGTGATGACTTGAGTATTAAAAATACTTTTATGCAGTGAAGGATCCTGCAAAAATGAAAATATCTAAAAAAATCCTTATGTCAAAGGGAGAAATTGCTTATTTCTAAACCTTCATTTTAAGGTTTGCAAAGATCATATATTTTGAAGATAAAAGCAATATGTACTTCACAGTGAGTCCAGATATGCTCCAGATAAGCTTCAGCAAGCCCATTGATAAAGAATAGGTGCATGTGGATATCAAAGTTGAGCCTAATTTTGAAACTATTCTACAGCCTACATAGAGAATAATCAATAATAGGGAGTGAAGCCCTCTTTGTGTAGAAGTTTTTGATTGGAAGTTTCTATGAAAGATTGTCTACAATTGCATGAAGACGGGTGTTCCCAAAATTGGGCAACAAATTAAGTGATGATAGACAAAGTCCAAGGTCCTGGGAGTTAATAGTCTTTTAATCACAAGAAGTTGTGTTTTAGATAGTTGGAGATCCATTCTTGTAGGAATGTATTCTGGTGAACAATTTCCTCCTGATGTTTGAGATAACATATGGATCACCAAGCTGTGTACTGAAAGAGGAAGTAAGAAATGTCAACCATAAGGAAGGAGGCAGAGCAACACTGCCAAAGACAAACTTCTGATTACTAAGCATCCCTTAATTTTTATGACCACTTACCATATGCTGAGCATGCCTCTTTGGTATATGCTTCTAGTGATATGTGGAAATTACTATCATAAACAGTGCTACATATTTGTATTGGTCTATATCAGTTTCGTGTTAGTCTCTGAGCCATAACTGTCAAGATGCTCAATATATCCTAGCCAACTTATTCAAAGCAACAATAAAGATAGATTACAAAAGCTTTTTGTGAACATCTTGCACACTTTTCTATCTCATTACCATGAAAGCACCACTTAATGCGACAACAACACTAAAATTAAGGGAAAACATTTAACGGGCAATTTGTTTATCTGTGAAACTTTCCAAATATTTGTTAGGATAATTCAGATATTCAACAGCATCCCTCCTAACAATGCTTGCAAGGTCTTTCTCTTCAACTCTTTCAAGACTGCTAATCAAAATTGTGAATGTCAATTCATTTGGCTTACATTCTGATTGCGTCTTCATCATTTCATAAATCTCCATGGCCTTTTCTATCATGCCCGCTTCTGTGTAAGCACACAATAGCTCGGTGCAAACTCTAGTATTGGGCTCCAGACCCTCCTCTTTCATTTGGGAAAAAAGCAATTCCGCCTGATCAATTAATTTGTTCCTTCCCACCATCAGTATCATGTCAGCATAGAGATACAGGTCTGGCTTATACCATAATTCCTTGCGCACAAGATCAAATACCTAAAATAAAATATGGGTTCAGTCCAGATAGCAGAATGAACATTTCCCATTTCCCAAATTCTATGATATACTCAATCTTGGGCTAAAGAAACAAGGATTTATTCCAAATAGGCGTATTTATCCACGTTATAGGTGTTGGGCGGCGGCGATTACTATAGAAACAACTTAATTTACCAAGTAACCTCGTAGACTGCAATGCAGCCTCTGACGCCTGCTATTAAACAAAGCCATAGCCTAATGTAATTTTTTTAGCTTTATATATCGTTCAATGAATTCTATTGGTAAAATATAAAACGAAGAAGAGTTATAAGATACCAATTACGGCACTGATAATAATGAATACAACTGTTGAAATACCTGAAGCGCGAGTTTAAATTCGTTCTGCCTCTGAAGCTCTGCAAGCGCGGCAAGGAGATCGGCCTTGAGAAGGCGAGAGAGCTTGGTAGCATAAACTTGGTCTATTTGGTTGTGTTTATGGGCTCGCTTGAGTGCCTGAATAGCTTGAATTGCCTCGGTGCTCATGATCCTCCCCGCTCTGCCTAAAGGCTTCCTGCTCTTTCCCTTGTCCCTCAAACTACACAGAATACTATTCCATGCTTGCTGATGCTGATGTTTATGGTTTTGGAGAAAACCTAAACCTCTTTCTGTGAAACCTAGGACCGCACTTCTCACAGGAAGGGAAGCCATGTGTTGAGGTACTACTAGCTCATGACATGATAGAAGGAAATGCAAGTTTCTATCGACAATGGCAAAAGGCCATTTGCCGCAGCAGAACACCTCAGTTCCCTACGTTTAGGGTCCAGTAAGAACATCATATGATGGGTGAATGTTGCATAGAAAACAACATTGCAGTAAAAAGCAAAACACTGAGCCACATACACCCCCAACCTCCTAAAAGGAGGAAGAGGAAGTCGCCGACTATTAGGTTTATCTCCCTCTTTATAGGGTGCAATTCATTAGGGATGGGTTTTCAACCATTTTGTTCGGTATTTTTTTTCTCAGGTTATTCAGTTTGTCGATTGAGGGAGGGGTAGCGATGAGATAGTAAGCGTCAACTTGAGAAACTTTCCTTACTCATCTCTCTCTGAAAGCACAAACTCAAAGCGTCCATAACCAACTTATGACGAGGGCCACCTTTCATGACCCTCAAAAGCGAGAATCATCGATGATGGGGGGAGGGGTAGAGAAAGCAATAGTGGCTACATAATCTGCAACGGCCTCTCCCATGGTCCCACCGCTCATATTCCCTTCTTGGGAGATTTCTTGGGAGATCTTGGTAAGGTGCATCTAGGGGAACTCTACTAACAGTGCAAAGGGCATTGCTTTATTGGCAAATAAACATTCAAAGGTGTTCAACATCTTGAGCCACCTTTTTTGCTTGCATTTGTATCTATAACATAACATTAGACAAGATAGTAATTGTGTTAACAATAGAAATAGCTTTGTCAAGATGTTCATTGTTAAATATAACATAGTTTATATATTTCCAAAGTAGAAAGAAAATCTAAATCTAAAATATGTGCCAAATCTGCTTGAATCCCAGGAGCAGAGTGAAGTCCCCCAAAAGAATAAGTTCCAGGAGAAAGGTTTAGGTTTAAAGGGCAAGAAGAATGAATGAATCCAAGTCCAAGCTTCTTGGGCTCTAACACATAACCAAAAATATGTGTTTTAGAGCCCAAGTTTGATCACAAGCAGGCAATCTTGAAGTGGGGATTCCCATTTGTAACAATTTGTCCCCTATTAGAAGCCCTTGGTAAAGGATACACCAAGCAAATATAGGTTTTTTGGGCTCCATAATTGTAGACCATATGATTTGGAATCGCTTGCTCTAAAGACTATAAGAGCTACTAATATTCCACCTTTTGTTGAGCATTTCCCAAAGGCACATTATTGAGAGAAATCCATTAATAACCAAGCTAGGGTTTGTACCTCAGCGTGGGAGTGGATACATTCCAGTTCCAATATTTCCACCATCTGAGTGAGCCTTGAACTCCAATTTTCTAGAGGGCATACTATGGTATTGTCATCTAGATATATGCAATTTATTAAAATCTTAGTTATTGAGCTTAAACTTGACTTTTAGATCTTGCAAAGTAGCTTAAGATATAAATCTCTTGTCAAAGATATCCTTAATGACTTGAAACCCTCTGTGAAAGAGTCAAAGGGCTTTGATTCTAGGAATCTTTGATAGGGGCTCCATGTTAATGGTAATAATTGGGGACCACCATAGAGAATAATAATTGATGGAAATACTAGATCTAAACCCTCCCCTTTCCATATCAACCATGGCTTGATCGTCTCCCAGGGCTTCCATAAACTCTTAGCCACAAAGGTGCTTGTGATTTTGACAAGGTCAGGAGTAATAGAGTTTGAAGCCCTAAATTCATCTAAACACCTCTACCATGAGGGTTTCCAGTGGAGATGCAATGTCTAAGGAGTATTTTCCAAGCTTACTATCCTGCAATGGTCCTAGGGAACCATTTGGCATAGATGGTAGATCCTTGTTTGACAATATCAATGAGCCCAAGCCCACCAGCTCTCCTGAGCTTGCAACAAATGTCTCGGGGGACTCTGTGAAAGCCCTTGTTGCACATTGACTTAGCCCAAAGGAAGTCTCTTAACAATTTTTCAAGCAACCTATAGGCCATCTTAGAGGGATCCCATAAGGTGGAGTTGTAAACATGAGTAGCAGCCAAGACTTTGCATAAGATTTGATTTTTTCCTATAAGAGATAAAGGCTTAATGATCCAATAAGCAAGCTTCTTTTCCACTCTCTAGACAACATGGTTCCATAACTCAACTTGGGAGGTTTGGAAGGCAAATGGAATGCCCGTGAATTTAAACATCTCCCCAATGAGCAATCCATTTTCATTGTTAGGTCCCTGGCTAACTAGGCATAGGGATACGAGATTCCCTGTAGCATTGAGTCTTATCTCATTTAATATCAGAGCCCAAATCCAAAAAAAATTTTTGGAGACATTCCATGGCATTGTGGACCGCCATTTTATCCTCCAATAGCATAAGGAAAGAGTCATCTACAAAGTTCCATCTCATTGTCTTTCACTCCATTAGGTAACCCTGCCTAATGGAGTGAAAGAGCCAAAAATTCTCTTACTAATGGCCATTGATAGTGATACAAGTAGAGGCATTTTGAAAGAGAGTCCTGATAGAGTGAATGAACTTGGGACCAAAACCTAAGGATTTTAGCATAGCAAGTATAAAAGGCCATTCGATTTTAAAAAACAAGGCCTTTCATTTGAAGGTGTGAGCCCATTCTATCCCTTCCCAAACCACTCTAATATTGTTTAATATATATTTGTCTTGGATGAAACTAGTTTGTTCATGCTTTATCAGTAATAGAAGAAGGTACACAATTATCAGTGCCAAATCCTTAGCAATAAGTCTATAGGAGACACCAAGAAAGGTTATGGGCCTCCAATTGGTGATTAGCTTAGGGTCCCAACCTTAGGAATAAATTTGATGTTTGTCTTTGTTGATAAGCTCTCCAAGAGAACCTTTGGCCATGGCTTCCAAATAGATTCTATGTAAATCTAGCCCCACAAAATCCCACAAGGTTTAGTAGAACTCATAAATAAAGGTATCAATGCCTAGGGCTTTGTCCTAGGCAATGCCTACCACTATATTGTAAAGTTTTTCAATATAAAGATGGCTTTCACATGCCATTTGAATTGGTGTGATTTTACAAGGGATAACATAACAATATTGATTCAAAGTAGCATCCCTATCTTCAGAAGGGGGCTAAGCTTGAAAAACTTGCTTATAGTGCTTTAAAAAGGCTTGTAGAATGTCTGGGAGGCCAGCAATGCAGTCACCAACAAAGTGAAAATATCTAAGCTTATTGAAAATTTCCTTAGAAACTTTATCCCCAACCTTGAGCCATTAGATGTGAGCTCGGATTTGGGCTCCACAAGTTTGATGGAACTCTACTAGCTTAAGCTTTTGCCTTAGCTCAATAGATTGATTTTGCAGGGTTTCATTCAAGGGGGATTATTTGAGCTCATAAAAAATCTGATTGAATTCCATTATATAAGTAGAGTTGACCCTTTTCTTGAATAAGTCTAATTATTTTCCAACCACTATGAGAAAATTGGTTGTGCATAAAATCATTGCTTCCCACCAATTAATCCAAGTAGAGGCACCAATGGGACACAACACAAGGTTCCAACCCCATTTAGTGTAAGCAAGGGTTTGTTTATGCTTCAAATGTGAAGTGTTGAGATAAAATTGGTTATTGAAAATATTTGTCAGTGAAGCAGGCCATTCAATTCAAAACTTAATGGGCTAATGGTATAACAGAAGAACATCTGAGAGCACATTGTCCAGCCTGTTAAACTTATGGGCAAAGGAAAAGACATTCTACTCAAAACAGAGGGTTCTAAATAGTCTCTTGAAAACCCTTTTGTTCTCTTGGAAAATTTTGGACTAGTTGAACCAAGGGGTGGGGGGAGAGGATCTATGATGATGATTAGGGTCATACAACCCTAGTTTTTAATGCATTTAAAATCAATCGTCTCATTCTCCAACACACCATCTCATGGGCAAGGTTCCTTCTCTGTCTTTCATAGATTCAACCATGTTAAAGTCTCCACATATTAATCAATTGGTAATGGGTAGTTGCTATGCTAACCACCAACACATATCCACTCGGTCAATGGTGTCATTGGACATGTAGATATTAACGATCCCATGGGTTTACTTGTTAAAATTGAACACCATCCAAAGAGCACATTTATAAGGGTCCACTCCCCAATATGTTAAAAATGAGTCAAAAAGTGGCACTATCATAGTAATGACTTCACCACATCCCATGGAATAGTCAAACATGTGATATGTAGTGTCAATCCAGATGGTTTTAGCTACCATCTAGCGAGCAAAACCATTAATATTCATGCCCTATCGATAGAGAATATGTGAATCTAAAAAAATTGAAGGATGGCCTAGACCATGTACTTGTATGTTAGGTCAATTAATCCTCAAACATTCCATGGGTATACATTCATTGAAAACCATCAAGATTCATGGTTTTTCCATCTTGGTCTTCAAACACTTCAAAGCAGTTATTCATAAACTTATGTTGCTAACCTTTGGCACCAAAGTCTACAAGCACAATAGGTCGTTGCCCATTATACAATAAATCCTCCTCATTTCCACTAGGGAGAGGGCTCCAAAAAAATTGTGATGCCTATAAACGAGGGGAAAGGGGGGTTCCCTAGGATTTAAAGCCATGATAGAGACCTTCTATGATGAAAATTGTTTTGATTGAGAGCATGAAAAATTAGGATTTGAAGACTCTTGTTATTTGAAAATCACACTAGCGAACTTTTTATTGCTTTTCACGACAAGGATAGGGTTTGATTAGAGAACTTGGGTAACTGAGAATTGGACCATTGGTTTTGGGTTGGTCACAATGGAGGCCTTGTATGGCTTAGGGTTGGCAGTAGGTATCTTTTTAGTACATTTATTCTAATTATTTTGATGACCCATGACTTTCTAGCTATCATTTTCTCCAATAGGGGATCAAGTGGGTTCAGTCGTGGCTTTTTCTAAATGATTCCTGGTGACCATGAGTAAATAATCCTTGATCTTGTGGTTTAAAGCCTAGCATCAGAAGCAAGTGTTGGGAAGGTTGATGTACATCACTCATTGGGTGAAATGTTACCATCAAATTTGAATATTGATGGTTTCATGAAGGTCTTGTGTTAGGTCAATCTTGACACAAACATGTCGTTGTGGTTTAGAAACATAAAAATTATTGGTTTTAAAACAAATATACCAAGCCAGAGGCTTCACTAATTAGTCTAAAAAGGGTCAAAATAGCTTTGGTAAGACAAGGAGCTCCACCTAGCCTGGGACTATACAATAAATCAGTACTAAAACATGTGAATAATGTTCCAATACCCATACAAGCTATGTGGCAAGTTGTTATTTGTGCTTATAAGTTAAATGACTACTAGTTCCACTATATTTTGAAATATGTACATTTATACACATGTCATATCACATATATTGGGTCTTATCATGGGTATTAGGTCTTATTGTGAGTATTGGGTCCTCTCTCCTAAAACAAAGTGGATTCTAGGAGAAATATTAGATATCCAGTGTTCTTCCTTACCTCCAGATAGGAAATTAATATGGAAGGAAATCCTCCAACATTAGTTATATTATTGTATTTTGTTGAAACTTATTATTTTTTAATTAGAGAGCAAGTGCTCAAGGTGGTGTGTGTGTCATCAACGTTATTTCACACACCAAGAGAATAATGACATTTTTATAAGCCAACATTCAATTTTCCTGCTTGGGTGAAATTTTAAATTTTCATAATAATGATGTGATGAAAAGTGCATAATAGTCAAGAGACACTACACTAATCATCAAAGGATGTTGCACAAGCCAAATATGATCTAAATACAACAATATAACAACAAACAAATATGAAATCTACAAGCTAACTTAAGATTAAAATACTTGGAATATACAAGATATTTATTTGATAAATACGTAAGCTTGGACTTACATGTGCACTGTCGGAGGTTGAAAATGACTAAAGATTAGTCTAGAAACAATCTTGAAGAAAATCTTAAAATTTGGGACAAAATAGAGTAGTCCAAAAAATAGACAAAATCTAAGGGCTTGATTTTGACAAACCAATATCATATGACTGGATTTCAACTATAAGGTTCAATTTTGACAGGTGCAATTTGAGTTCAAAATAGAAAGTGTTAGAGCTTTCTAAACTTTTTCAAGTGCATTCATATATCTTCTAATCAAAAACCTCTCTCTGAAATTATCAAATTGATGTGCAAATCTTTGATAATTTCTTCTCTTTTCTCCAAACCCTAATCCACTCCAAGAGACCTTAAAAGAGAATACAAATTTGTAATTATGAAGGGTATGCCTCACTCAAACCCATGGCATTAAACAATTTGGCAATCAACACTCATATAATTTTACAAGCAGTTTAATGTAATATGAAGATCATGACCCATATCCCTATGTATGAGATTCAAGAAACTAGTAATGTTCTTTCACCATTCTTTGATTCAAATTTTATCACAAGGGGAACATACACTTCAACAGATAACAACAACAATAAAAGTAAATTGTAAACTTAGGAAATGAATAATAATCCCAAATCCTTCATGTCCTTTTGGGTGTCATAAATGCATTAACATGTTTGTGTATATATAAACTTCTTGAATTCAAATTAAAACCTATTGGCATATAAGCTAAAAATAAAAAAGATGGGAAGACAACAAACAATGCACAAAAAACAATAAAACTGAAAACAAGGGTTAGAGGACCCACAAGGCACAAACAACCAAGATCATACAATCAATCTTGGTCATGACCAAAATAGAGTGATTCGATTTTAGAAACACCTTGTTAATCTTGGCATAGAGACCTAAAACCCTAAAAGCAATTATTTTAACCTTCATGGATCATCAAGAAGCATGCCATGAAAAATAATCAATTCATAGGTTTTTTAGCATTCCAAATTGAATGGAGGTATTATTACAGACCCAAAGTGAAGCAAACATAAATTTGTAAGGATAACACAAAGTAAGGGAAGGCAAACAAGGCCCAATGCAAAGAGAAAACACTACAAGAAGAGCCTAACTTGAACCAATGATCCATATACACAAAAAAAACCATGATAAATAACTACTCATGTATCAAAATTAGGTGTCTATGTAAAGCTCCAATTTGATGCGGGTGTATATATACATATCAAAGTATAACAAACAAGTGCCCTTAGAAGGTGCAAAGAAGAAGTTGTCACCGAAACCTATAAAGTTGCTCATAATTAACACACATATGATTATGAACTGAAATTCAAAATAAGGAGAGGTTACTTATCACAAATTCTAGATTTTATGACCTGCAAAATAAAAAAACCATGTCTCCTCACTATGTACGTGAATGTCCTGACTATCACCAAAGTTCCACAAATGAGCATCAATACTCTTGAATCAAGTGTACTTGCAAGCAAACAAAAACATTTGAAAGTAGACCAATAGACAAACTTTTAGGGAAATATGGGGCATTTCCTTACTTTAATACAATTTACTTTTACTTTCATTATTTTCATGTTACCATGCTTTCACCTAATGTAATGTTTTATGTTATGGTATGTATTCTATGTGGCTTAATATACCTTATTTTTCTGATGTGTTTTTAAGAGACTAATATGTTTTCATATGTCTGGTGTGTCTTCATCTATCTGGTGTGTTTCCATGTGCCTAGTGCACCTTCATCTATCTTATGTGTTTTCATGTGCTTGACATGATTTCCAATACTTGATATGCTTCTTTATGTCCCAGATACATATATATATACAAATTTATGTTTTGTATTTGTCTAATGTGCTTAATGTGCCTTTATAATTCCTATTATGCTTTCTATGATCATCCTTACAATGACTTATTGGCCTTTTCATATATTTGACATCTTTTATCATGAATGATGTTTCTCCAATGTTATTGATTTACCTATTATGTCCCTGATATGATTTCAATGTCTTACATGACTTCAATGTGCATGGTGTGACTCTAGTATCTAAAGTGTTTAATTTTTTTTAGTCATATATTTGCATTTATTTTATCATGATTATCTTGCTCACATGATTTTCATGTTTGATGTTTCTATGATCCATGTCATGCAAAATAACTTTACTACTTGCCTCAGTTGCCATGATCTTTATCATGCATCCACAAGGGAAAAAAATTATGATTGTGTTTTACACTACTATATCTTATGATGATGATGCTATATTTTTGACATCTTGAGCCCACATGGAGTATATTCTCATTGATCTTACATTGCTTTTATCATGGGTCCATATGGAATAACTTATTCATAACATGTATGCTTCCAAGATTATATATTTATATTTCTACACCATTGATTCCATATCTTATCTTATATATGGTGTGTTTAATTCCTTTCTTTTGAGATGTTCACAAGCTCTCTCAGATCTCAAAAAGGGGGGCATATATCCCACTCATCATATTCAAGTACATGCTTTTGAGGTCTGTGCATTGCTGCATTGGCATTTTGGAAACTCAAAATTTATTTAGTTTCTACTATAGATAATGCACTCATATTAATCTAACTACTCCCATAAGTGGATGTACTTGGGATATCATTTAGTTTTAATTTAGAGGGTACTCATTTTTTTTGGGTTGATTAGAATGCCACTAAAACTTATACTCAAGATTTTTTTCAAAACTTTAGACACATGTCGACGTCTAGATCTGATAGGGTGCCTAAATCCATTCCATTTTCTACCATAATTAGGTATCTTGTTTTCAATTTTAGATTTCAATAATTATTAATATTTGGCACTTGCTAATGCATGTGTAGAAAAAGAAAGAACATTTTTTGTAAATTCAAAAGTAGATTGGATTTTGATTTAGAGCTCCATGCGCACAAAGATTTATATCCATGCCATCTATTATTTTTACACTTTGATATGTATGCATGCACAAACACACCAAAGTGGTAAAAAATATATACACCTAAAAATGGCCATGGGAACTTATTGGTTGTTAGATTGCATGATTTTATTATGTTTGTGCACTTATCAATTATTAGTCCAAATTAACAATTAATGGTATTTTTATTGACTTCTTATGGTCCCCGCTATAATACCCCTAATGTTGAGTCACCTTTCCCTTTTCGTTTCGGTGTTTTCATCATCTGTAGCAACCTTGTTATGTATATAAATTTGAATTGTTGTTCCCTCATGCAAATGATTAAACATTTGTTATTTATGTTAAGGAGGTTCAATTAAATTTAAACAAGCACATCTTAATCATATATTTTATAATTCATAAAATTGTCAAAATTTTAATTAAAATGTTCATATCCTCCTAGAAAGGTTGTGAGCCCTACGAAGTAGGCTTGTTAGGTAGCATACAATACTTGAAACCCTAGCCTAGGTGTGGTAGGTTTGTGCAACTAGTTGGAGTGTGTAGTAACATGTAAGAGTAGTAATAAACTTTTGTGGGCATTTAATAAATTTATTAATTGTGTAAGGAAGTGGGTTTACTTGTGCAAGTAAAACCACATGTCACTTGTAAAATAATTTAATAATGAGTGTAATAAAATTCTAAACTTGTAAGAAGACTTTTTTACCATTGAAAATAAAGTACAAGGGTGAGTTTACTTGTGCAAGTAAACCCACATGACCTTGTAAGGAAGGTACGAGTCTTGTATGGCAAAAAAATACCCTTGTAATGAAGGTACTTGAATCTATTAACGAGATTGATAAAGTCTAGAAGGAGAAAATTTCTATTTATCCTCCTACCAATAGCTCATTTTAGTTATTGAATAACTATGGGAGGAGTTTGTTGAAAGGAAAAGCTTAGGAGATGGAAGGGAAGATAGTAGAATTTTGGAGGTTTGGGTGTCATTTAACAAGTGATGGAGAAGTTGTATACATTGTACTTGAGCCTTGCTTCTTTAAACCATTGTAGGAGAAAAATTTAACACTCTTCTCATTGTTATTAAGTAATTTGTTAAAATGGAAAACCAATTTTATGAATATGTCTATTTCTCTCTCTCGTTCTTTCTACCCTTCTCTCTCTTTTATCTCTTCTCTCTCTCTCTCCCTATGTATCTTGGGATTCGAGTAAAGAATCTTGTCCTCTTTGTGTGTTGGAATTGTTAATTTTTTCATATTCACTCTATTTAGAATAAAATAAGGAATAAAAAACATCAAGTTTAACTATAAATTATTTAAGATAAATGAAATTAAAAGGATCAATATTTAATTGCATTAAAAAATGACCAATCTTAATTTAAAACCAACAAATGGAATTTGATTTTCTAAATAAAATAAAATAATTTATATATGTGTACAACAAATCAATAAATTAATCTAAACATATATATATATATATATATATATATATATATATATATATATATATATATATATATATATATATATATATATATTCAAATGGAATGCATACACACACATAAAAAGTTCATATATATATATATGAACTTTTTATGTGTGTGTGTGTGTGTATATATATATATAAATATATATAAATATAAATATATATAATGAACTTTTTTTTTTTTGTGTGTGTGTGTATATATATATTAAAAAAATATTCTTTATATGTATGTATGTATGTATGTATATGTATAGTATATATAGAGAGAGAAAGAGAGAGTATGAACATATATATAAGTTCATAAAGACAAACTTTTGATGTGTGTGTTTGTGTGTGTGAAATACTTGTGGAGGATGATATCGATCTTAACAAGTCAGGATTCTAATAGTGTTCATTGAAGACTACCAAAGCCCGACCATAGTCTTGGTCATGGCCATGACCATGACCGTAGTAATAATTACATCATGAGCTTGGGGGTGGGATGTGGCACTCCACCCTTCCACTATTTTGTACCACACTGCCTAAAACCCTAGCTTGAACTTCATTCAATTTATCCACTTAATTTTTCTTATTACAAACTTTAAATCCATTAAATAAATTATTACACACACAAAATACCAATCTTAACGATATTTGAAATAAATATTATTTTTATATTCATAATGATATTTTATTAGATTATCCTTCATTTTCAGAATAAAAACTATTATGAATATCAATATGAATAAGAATATAGGTAGGTTATTAACCATTGAGTTAATTGTTATATAAAATTTAATTATCACTTTTGGGCATAAATCACTAGCATTTCAATTAGCTTGTAACTAACTTAGAAATGTTAATTAAGATGTTAGTTTCCTTGGTGCCCTCTTGCATAGGTTAATCATGAGCATTAATTAGTGTATATGTACTTGATTTGAGAGATGTCTTGGATAATTTAACATCCCTCTAATTGAACCTATAACTTAAAATTAGAATAGATGACTCTATTTTTTGAGAGAGTGAGTGTTATAATGACACACTTAAGGTGTAAATAGAACAATAGGCTCTCTAAACTTATTTAAGCAATAAGCCTATTGATTAGCTTAGAGGTTAGAAGATTTATGTTGTTAATTATAGTTTACTAATTTGAGTATTTTCAAATTAAGAACCAATTATGTGTCTCTTAATTTTAGGCCTAGAATGCTTATCAAAATTAATATTGAACTATAGTTGTATTAGAGTGGCTCTATTGTACATTATATCATTAGAGAACATCATTTTACCTACTAATGAAAAGTATAATTTATATGACTTTTAGAAAACAACAATTATATATATGATTGAAGAACAATGGTTATTTATTTATGAAAAGAGAGCAACAATTTTTGTTGGGAACAAAATAGTATTTTATGACCATGTAGATCATTGTTATAATATTTGGAGCATGGAACTTTATGTTGTAAAATAGAGCATAACTTTTTTATGTTAAATAAACTTCTAGTAGTCATAAGTTACCCTTGACCTTGTATGACTAAACTCTAAAGTAAACATATAAGACAACTTTGAGACTAAAATAGGGGTGAGTGATATTTTGAGTAAACTAGAAATCTGGCCACAAAGCCAAACCCCCAACTTAAATAAGTCTTTTTAAATTTAAACCATGAAGTATAATGATCAGAATTTATGTTCAAACTAAACATTCGAAACAAAAAAACATTTTCTCTTTTGATTAAACAAATAATTTTTAGTGTTTTTATACCCCTTCTCAACCTTATGAAACTCTTTTGGAACTTGAAGAAAATAAATACCTAAAATTGTAATTTGTCAAATATGAGACTTGGATCAAATTTTTTTAGACACAAAATATGGATACAACAATCACATAAGTTTTATCTCCAACCATAACTATATTTTATTACTGATTCCAAAAGACATTCACAAAAGTGAATTTTAATTATTTTTCTTATTTCTAAAGTTGATTTAGAATCGGAAAAAATTAATTACATGAAAATGAAAATTATCAAATCTAAGAGTTGTAATACTTTTTTAAATTATCAATTGAATAATAAAATAAATTTAATGATGGTTTTCACTACTTAAATGAGACAGCTATTAGAACCAATTTTTACGAATAATTTATAATGTTTTGTCCAACCTATTAAATCCATTTCAAAATGCTAGATAATTTTTTTTATCCTTCCACAAAAATATTATAATTTCAAAATCACATTGCCTATATCTTAGAAAATGCATTCAAACACTCGAAAAAAAAATCGCTTTTCATGAATTAATACAAAGGGTGCTTTTGTACCCAATTTATTAACTTGGAATTTAGTGTGCTTAGCATTGTTTGGAAGTATCACTAGTTGTTTTGAAATGTTAATGCTTTTTTTTAAAAGTAAATTGGTCAATGGGTATCTTGCACTTCTACTAGTCTTAGATATATATTTATTATTTTTATTCAAGTTTCAAACCTTAAATGTATTTTAATCATATAATAATTTAGATTCTCTATGATTAGGTTTAGGGAAGGTGCTCTGTTAGCAATAAAGTTAAAATCTACTCTTGGAATAAAAATTGTTTCACCTTGATCAGACTTTAGAAGTATAAGTGAGCTAATTTGATTTAGATGGCTACCTCTTCTAACTGTGCTTGGGCCAGTAGTAGTTGTAGTGTCACTTGTAAGGGTAACTGCATTAAACTTATTCATAAACTGAATGACGTAATCCAAATGCCTTCACATTCAAACTAACACTCATTTTGGTAATGAGTGAACTAAATTCAACATTGATTCTGTATGCAGGTGATCATTGTAGATATGTAGGCATCTTGGGGAGTGGGTGTGGGCATTAGTAACTAATCCTTATGACACTTATCTTTTTAAGTTTTTATTCCTAGTACATTTATACTCTTCCTATTTGATAACTTCATAATATGCTTGGATGTATAATTATTGTAGCTTTAATTATTTTTTTAGTGGTGAGTTATGTTGTGCCATTTTTGAGCAAGTCTTGGATACATGACTCAACCTTCGACATCGACAAAAACACTCTTGAGAGATAAATCTTCTCTGAGGAGTATAAGTTTAAAATCATTGGGACTTATAATCTAGTTAGGTCAAAGGAACATGGATTTTTTCTTTGTAACTTTTGATTTTCATGTGTGTTCTTGTACGATAGTTATTTTGGGTAAGCACACACCCTTAGGTTGTCAATGTATTTTACAATAAGCAATTATTTGAGTGTGTGGTTTCATCTTGAGTATTAACATCTAAATATTATATAAGTTTGCTTGATTTGTGTTAATTCATCCCTTGTCTTATATCGCAAAACTACTTCAAATGACATCTCATAGATGAGATTCTTCACAAATTGTGGAGAACTACATCTAACCTTGATTCTGAAACGCTGATATGTAAAGTGACCAAGTTTTAGTGCATGTTTAGATCATAGGCTATGTTAGGGTTAACTCATCATCATTGCTTGTGTCATATTAAGGCACTATTTGTTGAAATACTTACGTTTTTTAGATCAATATATATTTGAATTATTTTAACCTTTTTATTAGTTTAGTTGTAGCGATAGTAGTTTTTCGGAGATAATGATATTATTGTAAACATCCCTTAATTATGTGTACCTTTGGGATAAATGATTATATAGTATTATATTAGGGACTTCATCCATGGTAATCCTTAGGATGATAATTCTATCAGAAGTAATCATTGTCTTAGGTATATATTGTTTTCGTTTGTGTTTATTGACTCAAGATGAATGTTAAATTGTCTTTTTGAACTATTAAATAATAATAATAAAAATTATTAGGACATCACATTCAATCTTATCTCATAATAAGGATATTAATTTATTTTTAAATGGACTCTCAAGCGGTGTAATGCTATTAGAATCACCTATGGAACTTAACTCTCTCTTATATATGGTTGTATGTCGCATGTATGATAAGTCTTGTAATGAGTCTAGAAAATATAATATACCAAGTAAACCTTTCAAATAATTTTGTGTGTCAGACTTTGTTGTAATGTTGTATGTTTGAAAACAACAGTTAAACAATTAAGCATCATTAAATTAATTAAACAAAAAAAATTGATAATACTTTACTTGGGTTTTGGGACGATAATTTTTGGACATGACACCCCCATCTTCCATTCCACTACGAATGCCACTTTTCTCTCTCCTAATGATTTCAACCCACCTTGGGACTATGTTTAGAGTATCATTAACACTCATGGGCCCACCAAGAGTGTTAATGACATTCTGAGGCCCTTGGTGTGGTCCCTTCTTTTTTGTGAGCACATGACTCCTTATTTTTTCTTTTTAATTTTTTTTACTATTTAATATCAATTCGAGTGCAATAGGGTCCTAATATGAATTCAATTTGTTTATAAAAACACATGGATTGTATGTCATTTAAGAATGAATAAGAATAAGAACACTGGGCATTTATATAGAGAATTCATTGAGCAATTGTATGCATTTTAGAGAGATAAAAATTCATTAGAGTGCATTTATCATTGTTGCACACAAATTCATGTCAGAGCAATCCTTAAGGAAGAACATGCATCGCATAACATTGGGGTTTTATGTACTATTAGGAATATTCCAATTATGGATTTTTTTAATTTTTGATATTGTTATTGTCTAGGGGGCTAATAAGTAGATTATGCTGAAAACCCTGGATAACTCTCAACACAAGCCCAAAAACACTTTTTTTTTAATTTTATTTATTTATTAATACCAATCTAAGGAAAGGAGAATAATTTTTTTTTGTAGGTGATCCAATTATTAACACGAAAAAATGAGCAAGTTTATTGAAGATTAGAACTAGGGGAGTTCAGTCATCAAATTATTTTGGACATATATATCCCTTACTAAGAGTGTCATTAATGTTTTGGACACTATTTAGACCATCATTTCTACTTTAGACACAATACTCTAATCATTGCCTTTTTTGGGGTGAGGTCTCTCTCACTTTTGGGAGTGCATTGTTGTTGTCAAATATTGAAGACTATCCCTAGATCTCATGATAAAATAGATATATTATAAACCTTGCATGTTCACCTCTTTATGGGTTTAAAATTAATTAGTTAGGCTTACATTATTGTTTTTCACATGTTATTTAACCTAGTTAAAAGTAATTGGGTATTTGTGTCATAGTTTACTATAAATCTATTTATCCATATTACACTTCCTTGCTGCTTGTGGAGGAAAATAAAAATTTTCCTACATGCATTACGAAAAATATTCCATAATAGTCATTTTCATGTTATTAATTCTAAGCATGTTAGTCAATGTCCACTTTAGTCCTTCAAAATCTCTCTTCCATCGACTAGATACCTTATCTCCATGTGCACTTCCTCAAGTGATTTTTTATCATAATTGATGCTCATAGTGGATGGAGTTTGATCGCCTTATGAGTAATTGTTTAATGACCTTTTTCCACTTCCCATGTTGAATTCAACATGAATTTTCTTTTAAATGATATTTTAAGGAAACTTTCAAAGGGGAGTAGGTTGACTACCTTTAATTTTAATATGCATAATGTCAACAAATAGATCATCTTCTATCACCTTTCACACAATTGATTACCTTGCGATAGAAATGAAAGAATTAATTTAGGTAAGTCAACTTTAGATTGAAGCAAGTTAATTGTGTTTGCCCTGATTATTTATGTAATACATAAATAATTATTCTATCACTTTTCACACAATTGATTACATCATGATTTATACTTAGCCTATTTATATCCTTTAATACATTTTCACCCAAGGCAAAATCTCCCTGCCTTCAATAAAATAAATTATTTTTAGGAGGTTGATAATATTATTGTGGCTTTCTCTAAATATTTATTAGACAACCCAACTAAATATTCTTATGTTTCTCTATTTTATGTTTTCTTGTTCTCTTATAATTAAATATTTGTGTTTCCCCATTTCTACATTTTCTTGCTCTCTTATAATAACTAATTCTATATGTGTTATACATTCATATATGTGGTAAGAATGTTTGTTAAATATTGATATGGTGAGTGTGATTTCATATGAAGTGGTTTTTTAAAGTTTACATTTATATTTTATAGCAAACAATCCTCATTTTCTTAGGGATAAATTTGTGTGCCTTTCTAAGAAAAAGACTAATTGGTTTGAATAATAGAAGATGATGTTCTGAAATTAAAATGGCATGGCATGTGATATTGATGTTAATAAAATATATTAATTATTATACTCTTTACATATTATTGCATTACCTCAATGGCCTTTTCTTTTCCTTTAGTATTGTGATATGATACCTTCATTTTGTTTATGAAATTGTGAAGACCCATGGTTAGATAATGGGTTCAAATCCTTACATTTTTTTGGAAGAGCTTGTTTCCATACTATGTAAAAAAATCCACAAAGAATATTTTTTCTTCCCAAACTATTTGCATTGTTGTCACATATAATATTAACATATTTTACTATTAATGTGTGTCAAAAAGTTAATTTTTTTTAAAAATAGGTGGTCTTTTGAGCATATTTAATGTCTTTTTTTATTAATCATGTATCATTATTTAAATTGAGATGGTTTGATTTGCATAATATTATCAAATAACATATTTCTGATTAAACGTTTTTAATAAACTAATCATAAATATAATTAAATTTTTCTCTCATTTGTTATTATTCAACCAAAAAAAAAAAGCTTTTAACTTAAGACAAAAGTATAAAGTTGATATTGGACACTTCTCACAAGTATTTTATCTACTTAATATTATTCTTTATATTTTTTGATAAAATAGATATTAACTTGATGTATCATTTTAAAAAAATCATTTTTTTTTGCTAATATAAATATTAACTTGATGTATCATAAGTTTTTGACTTGCATATGTAAATTGTAAAACAATATGACAAAACTCACAATATAAAAATTATTACCTAGTTTTATTACTTGATTGTAAAAAGGGTTGTTTGTTTTCTAGCTTATTACTATGTGCTATTGCATTTTACCATAAATAAATAAAAATTAACTAAATATTATTTTCTTGTTCTATTTATAATGTAATGTTGTTTTGTACTATTCAAATTAAATGTGAATCCATTTTAATATCTGATTATGGAAGATTTTGTTGTTAGTAGAGCCTAATTTTGACATAAAGGTGAAAGTTTTAATGTATGTAATCAACTAGATTGTTTAATGTAAACTTTGGGTAAATAGTATATATGTGTTAGATTATTGTTTAGACACTTTTAACATTAGTTGGTTTATAAATATTATGTATTATGCATATAGTTTTTATTGGGTGTAGACACATAAATTAACATTTAAGTTAAAACAGTGCACTTGTGACCATCTCCTTGACACACTTAGTTCATGTTTTATTCTAGGGCCCTTTGACTATTTTCCTTCACTTTATGTATCATGACTCATTCCTTCAAGCAACCCAAATCACTTCAAAATGTCTCTATCCAAACTACTCAACAACCTAAGCTCATTCTCAGACTGAACCACACCTTCAGCTTAGCAAGTTTGCCCTTTAAGATAATAACACCCTATTGAGACAATAATGCACCAAGCTATTGTCCCTTTCTAACAGTAGTGTCCTCCTACCAATCAATGGCTATTTTTTCATGTTGTACAAGATAGTTGCCAGGAACTATTTTGATTTTGATTTTGGCACCTCTTCTTCTTCTTCTTCACCTGATGCTTCATCATCTTCTTCTTCCTCATTGGCCCCTTTAATGTAGAACAATTTATTCTCATCACATTTATGTCCTTTGCCCCATTTACTATCAAAATTGAAATAATTTTTTTTCTTTTTTCTCTTTAATTTGTTGAGGAGTCAATCTGGGAAGCTTTTGAAATGATTGTGTTGAAACATTGCGCTATATGTTAGTAGTGAAAGCCCTTCTTTTGACTAGATCTCATTCTTCTATGTGACTCAGGAAAACCATGGATTTTAACACAACTTGGATTAAACATGCAAACATCAAGTTGGATGATCTCCTTGAGCCCAACTAAGAACATATCATTCATGTTATCTTTTGCAATGTCATCCACAAATAAGGATAGATCATGGAATTATTGAATATAATCCTTGATGGTCCATATTTGTCATAACTTTGATAACTGACTAAAATAGTTCTTTGTTACATTGTTACAGTAATGCATCTATAATTTATCCATGAACATTAACCAACTAACAGTAAGACCCTTATTTTTATTTTGGGTGCAAATCCTTTTGTACCAAATGAATTGATCTAGTTTTAAATACAAGGATGCCATAACCACCTTTTGTGAACATGGGTTTTGTTGTAATTCAAATATATTGTCCATTTTATTTATTTAAGTGACTATATGCTTACCATCAAACTTTCACACTTCCATTTTTGGAAGCATGTTCCTTGAACCTGTATTTGGGCTTGATTCCTCTAGTTGGGCACCCCTAAATGGCCAAATTGGTTGTTATTTAGTGTTGGATTTATATTTATATTTGACAAGGATGTCAAAATGCTTGACATTTGAGTTTACAAATTGGCCATCACTCCTTGCATTGTGTCCATATCTCCAATGGTCTTATCTAGATATTTTTAATCCATGTTTTGCATCTCTATCTTAATGTGGAAGTACACATCAATAGCCTCTGAGTCATAAGTTTCTGAATCTATGTCTTCCTTGCTAGGTGTTTTACCAAGAATGACTTTTCATTTCCCATGGCCTTGGGTATTTGGTCCTACCATGCATGAACTCTAGGGTTTCAAACCCAAAACTATAGTGCACCAGGGGATTATACCATTGTGATCATCTCACTAAGATGAATCCAATGACTGCTAATTTGTACAAGGGTGCAAAAAAGATTGAGACTTTTTTTTTATAAAAAAACCTTAAGTAATACTACACTGACAAAAAAATTAATTCTTCCTGGATCACGAGTTATGATTTTTTGATCTTTTATCTCATAGAATAATTGCTACACTAAAAAAAATTGCACTATAGAAGCTTGCCCAAATTTAAGCTTTAATATAACTTGGAATGATATTATTTAGATAATTCACATCAATAGAGTATTGATGATAGATAAGCAATATTATATCATAGAAAGAAGAGCAAAATAAGCAAATCCACAACAACAATTGACATAAGAATAGAATACTTGGTAAATATGATTGAGCCACTTTGAAGGGACAACCTTCATGCAATGCAATAAGAACAAAATTTGCAATGTGATATCAAGGTACTAACCACTACCTCTTATATATACTCTAATATACTAGAGAAGTGTGACAAGATAAGGAAAACAATTATGGAGGCCATAAGTTGACCACACATATTCCTAAACATGTTATATATAAGGGCATAAAAACCCTTTTTGTATGGATTTAGTAATCAAATAATTTATTGGATCAATGATTACATATGTACTCCTACCTATGCAATAACTATAAATGGTGAAACAAGACAAGATTTCCACTCCACCAAAGAATTAAGACAAGGTGATCCTCTCAGTTCATGGCTTTGTAGGGCCATCCAAAATGCTAAATCCAAAGGAGAGATTCATGGCATAGTTTCCACGAAGGGAATAAAATGGTACATCACTTTTCACTTTGTTCATGACACTCTTTTGTTTTCCTCCTCCATAACAAAGGAAATTGTACAGTGTAATGATAGCCTACCAAATTTTCAAATGGAATCAAAGTAACATATAAACAATTCCAAATCCAATATTTTCCTCCTCAACATCTCAACTAGGCAAAAAAGAAATATTATTATGGAATGCCATATCACGCAAGACATTTTCCAACTACTTATCATAGATTCCCTTCTCACCTCAAAAAGTCTTCAAGTTTATGGGATTGTATAGTTGCTAAAATTAAAGCCCAAATTTCAAATTGAACCAAGAAAGAGCTTAGTTTTTTGGGTAGAATACAAATGATAAAAACAATCCTGATTTATATGCTCTCTTTCATATCTCTTCCTCACATAATTTAAAATCAAATCATCCATATTTATGGGAATTTCCTATTTCAAGGCACAAATTTAAATTTCAAATATCCATTGGTGGCATGGAACCTCATAACCAAGAAATAAAAAAGGACGGTGTCTTGAACATCAAAAAATCCCAAATTGTCCAATCATGCACTAGCAATGAAAGCTTCATGGAGATTTTGACATGAAAAAGATATGACACAGAGGTTTATCCTAATGGATACATATCAAGTCAATGCAACACCATTCTCAGTGCAAATCCACTCACCAAATAGAATGATATAAATTTGCAAACACATATATGAGGGCAATCATAAAATGGGACAAATGTACCATTTTCAAATACTAACTAAAATGGACTAACCCCCCATTCCATTCATAATGATCATGGATTTAAAGTTCATCTACAAGCAAAAGGTTACTTTATAGTGGTTGAGGACTATACACGAACCAACAAGAAAACAATGAGTGGAACATCTCACTCGTCATAGTGATTGAATCAAGGTTTAAAGACCAGAGTGTAGAACTAAAGGAAGAGCTACATTTAATGCCAATTTTTCTCTCCAATAGACAAGAAAAATTATTTGGTGATTTCCCAATATAGGGAATTTTTTCACTTCATTTTATCATTTGTTGAATGAACAAAGTATTAACACTATCACAAAGTGGAATCTAATATGGGACAATAAGGACTGGCTTAAAATAAAAGAGTTATTATGGTTGATCAAACATAACAAAATCAATGATTTGATGTTTTCACAGTCCATACATTCAAAAAGATTCTTTTGGAAAAATTGTGTTAAGATTTCTTATGGTTGATCAAACATAACAAAATCCTCATGGTGGATAATCTTCAACAACGAGGATATATAAGCCCTTCTATTTGTCCTAATTTTAATGAGGATGGAGAAACAATTCAATGTATTTTTCTTCAATATATGATGATTGTAACCATTATTCAAAATATCATTCTCGATAATTTCTCAGCATGGCGAATTTTGAATTAGGACTCGGAACTTGGCAATTTCTCAACATTCTTGACAACTTTATCGCTACTTTAAAAACATATAAATTCATAAAATAAACAAATTAAATGTAAAACATTGCTAAATGCATAGTTCAAAATCTCAACAATATTTCATGGCATTAAATCTCAAGCTCCTGAATCACTATTGGCAATTTGGCATGACTATGTATTCATGAAATCACAAATCACTACTACAAAAAATGCTTAACACAATCAACATTGTTGGGAATCATGAATCATTGTTGGGAAAAATGCTTAACATAGTGACTTACCAATCTTGTAATAAAAATCTACAATGATGTGAAATTTATTGTTTAATCTGTTTCTATGATTTCATGAATATAAAATAATAAAAATAATGTTAAAGTTGTGTATTAATAAACACAAAAAATCACGTATTGGGAAACTCAAAAAACCATGTGAAAAAAGTTTTAAAACTATGTGATAATCACGTTGAAATTTTATTTTAATTTTTTGTGAGGTAATGGGAATTTCTTGGTGATTTTCATCGAGTAATCATCGATATTACTCAGTGAAAATTACCTAGATATTATCATTTCTCATCTCACGATAAACCCTCATATTTCTCATCCTACTATCATCTTGTGATAAACGCCAAGATTTTGAACTATGAGTATAACAAATTGAAAAAATGTGGATTCATGATTCCATCAAAATGTTAGGAAAATTCACATAATTAATCATACCTTTCAAAAAATGGACATAGATATTGACAAACATGCCCATAATTCTCCAAATGGTTGGCATAGTCCAAGTCATATTTTTTGGCAAATATGGAATGAAAACAGTTCCTAAAGTCTTCAATAATGAAAAGATTACTAACACAAGCATGCTCATAACTCTTAAATCAAATATTCATTGTAATTTTATTTGTCACTTTTAAAAAAAGAAGAAGGGAGATTGAACTTTGTGTATGACATATTATTGTATAGTAAGAAATAGATTATTCTTAGGAAATGAAATACACCTAGGAAATGGAATATTTCTTATCATTCTAAAATGAAAAGGCTTAAAATCTATGATAAATTTAATTGGGAAACCCCAAAAAATGGATGGCATGAGTTTAGATTTTATGGAATAATAAAAAACAACCCAGATCATGCAGGTATAGGAAAATATTCAAAGATGAAAATGCCAACTACACAAGGGCTTATGCATGTTAGTACGAAGTACATATGACTTGTACTTATCCCATAAAAAATAGTTGAATGAGATTCAAAAATTATAATTCATATGAAAAACTAGGAAATTCAACTCCAAAGAACACAACCGAGAAGTTTCAACACATCCATCAACTATAACATTTATAGTATCATTCAACAAATCATGACAATGCTTCAAACATTTAAACACAATACTATATAACACTAGTCATGGAAAAGTAACAAGGTTGTTGATAGACTTGCTAATTTGACTCTCCTCTTATAAGAAGCAAGGATCCAAATTCTTCATTGATCATGACCCCCTCTCACATTAAATCAAGAAACTCGTAGACTTAGAGACGTTACCACTTATGAAATACAAGATGAATAACACATCAAAAAAATTAAACAACATCTACGTAAACTAAACATAGAAGAAGGAAAGTGATGAACAGTGAAATCTTACAAGCTAAGACACAAGCATCAAATGATACAAAAGGCAAACATGACAGTCTAGGCAAATTACACATTTGTCCATTACTCAGATCTCTAGGAACTCTCTTGGTTATGAGTATATTTCATTTGAGCTCTATCATACTTTTAGTGGGAGTCTTACAAACTTTTTTATTACTCTTTTTTATTCAAAAGGTAATGTACATATATTAAAGATAAAATATTACACTGAAGAATGCCTCTAATAAAATAGATCATCCATTCTTTCCCAAAGGGATAATGTCAACCAAAGATTACAGAAAAAAGAAATCTATCACGCAAAACTTCCACTATATACAAATTTACAAGTTCATCACCAAAAAAGACATTAGCATTGTATCAAAAAATATTTTAGTTATTATGTGCAATATTAAACAAGAAACTTTCCTCATTTTGGAGCAAGAAACCCATGTTTTGTTTAAGGAGGAGGTTTTATATCATAGATTTGTTTGGCGCCAAACAACTTTTTTCTTGTCTTTATTATATACCTTAGCGTAAGTTGTTGCCTTTTTGTAAGAGGAGTGGGTTAGGTTGTCTCATTTATAGTTGCTTCTATTTGTTACAACCCCTCAAGTTGTACTTAAAATAAAGACTAGGCAATTAAAATAAAGACTTAGCTATCATTTTTAATCTTATCTTAGCATTTTAATATCATATAATCATCATTTGATTTATTTAATCAACGCTATAAATAAATGACCCAACAATCCATATAATTGAGGTAACTTTTTGTTTTATACTTACAGGTTTCAATTTAATATATGATGATTTATCTATATAGGGAAAATACACAATGACTTTAAATATATATACCCATCTTTTCAATCAATAGCTCAACATTTCAATACAATACAAGCCAAGCAATGTGATACGGAGCTATGTATCATTCAACATAACTTTATAAAGGTAAATACAGGTCAATAGTGATAGTAATACGTAGGCTTATAATAATAATACACATGCTTCAAATATATTAAACGCAACCTCTATAAGGTAAAATTTAGGCATATAAATTTGTACATAGGCCTCATAAAGTAAAACGTAGGTACATAAAATCAAGCACACATGCCTATGCAAGTGTTCTCAAGACATGGAAGAATATTACATAGTCTAACTAAATTTTAATGCAAACCTACTAAATTTCAATGTAACCTATCTAGATTGCAACGCAGTCTATCTAGACTAAAATGTAAGTCAAAATAATATGTAGGCTTCAATAATTCACTACACAGACCACTAAAATCAATATGCAGGATTTTTGACTATTCTAAATATAGTTATAATTATAATAACACATGTTTAAAATAAATTAACACATGTTTAGGATATAAAATGAAAGCTCATAGTATGACACCAATGGTATGAGGTGAGACACAATCTTGATATAAATAAAATGTAGCCTATATATCACTAAACGCAGGGTTATTGATACACTAGTTAAATATAGTGAGACGTTGACCACAGAGAAAAATACGTAACACTATTTTTATACAATTACATATCAAATAAAAATAATACACACACATATTCACTCCATTTGGTACATAGAAAATTAATTACATAACCAACCTTGAAAATTTATTGCTTGTTTCTTCTCATATATCCTCAGCTTCTTCTCCTTCCTAATTTACCTCTATTTCCCTTTTTTGTTCATGTCTCCAACTTCCAAAATTATTTCAATTTATAAAACTCCTCTTTCGAATTGTTGCACTCTATTTCTTTCATGCTACCTCTCTCGTAGTTTTCATTCAATGCATAATATTTTACTCTTTATTTAAATTTACTAACTACAATCAATTATTTTCGTAGTCTTTCTTCCACTTTAGGTTGCCAACAAATATAAAAACATGCTAAGTTGACTAAAATAATAATAAAATCTATTTTCTAATTTTAAATGTAATTTCCTGAATGTATATCCAAGAATAAATTAGATTGTATTAACTCAATGTTAGAATTCTAAGATAATTCAAATTCTATGAAAACAATTATTACAAAGATAATTATCTATTTTCTTGATTTAAACTTGAAAATCAAGTCAATTAAAATAAATGAATCTAATGCATATTAAAACTAAATCCACACACAAATATATCACATCCAAGATTTTCTAAATCATGTATTAACATTTATGCATATAACATTTAAAATCTATTGTACATGTGTGTAGGGTCACTAGTAATTTATTATGTTAGTCCGTCAATCATTTCATCTAGCCCATCCTCTTTAATGATACTCTCCTTCATCAAGCTCTAAGAGTAGGATCTCTCCTACATCCACCTCACAACAAGTAGGGAGTTAGTCTGAATCATCATAAATATTAATCAATAATACAAAAATTAACAGATACATATCCAAAATATACAAAATATAAAATACAATATCACATCATATATTTTAATCATCAATATCACTGTCCCATTATAGTATATGCCATAAAGCTCAAATCAAAGCAATAATAATCAGATAATAGCCATAGTAATCAACAGATTCAAAGGTTATAAATTATAAGATGAAATCAAGATGTAACATCTTTCCCCCTAAAATTGGTCATCATCTGATGACATTTATTCAAACAATAGTTTTTAAAATCAAAAAAATTTAATAGAATTTAAAAATATAGTATTAAATATCTATCATGCAAATAAATATGAAAATGCCCTGAAAAACTCATCATAGTTTTTCCAAGTAGCATTATCTTCAGAGTATTGGTCCCACAAGACCTTATACTAAGACACCTCTCTATTAAGCAAACAAAATTTGTGAGTGTCAATTACTTTGATTGGTTCTACAATGCCCACCTTGGGGTCCAAAACTTGCAAAACATTCTAATTCAAAACATGTGAAGGATCAACTATATACTTCTTAAGATAAGATACATGAAAAATATTATGTAATACAACTAACGCTGGTGGCAATACAAGCCTTTATGTAATATAATTGACCATTTATAATAATTTTAAGTGTCCCATATATCTTGGTGACAGTTTCACTGACTTCTTGAACTTAATCAAGCTCTTATGTGGCTTAACCTGTAAGTATACTTTATCACCAACAAAAAACCTCCTATCTATCCTCTTAAAATTAGCATAACTCTTTTGTCTATCATTGGCCTCATTCAATCTCTGTCTGATTAACTTAAATTTATCTTCCATTTCAAAAAGTATCTCAGGCTCAAAGACTACCATGTCCTCTGACCTATCCCAATTGATTGGTGTCTTGCACCTCCTTCCATACAGTGCCTCAAAATGTGACATCTTCAATGTTGATTGGTATGAGTTGTATGTAAACTCAACCAATGGAAGATAATCTTCCCATTTGTATTGTTGATCCATGCAATACATATGTAGAAGATACTCTAACACCTGATTCACTTGCTCAATCTGACCATCAGTCTCTGAATGATATGTGGTACTAAAATTTATTTGTGTATCTAAAGCTAAGTTTAGAGTCACCAAAAATGTGAAAGTCATCTTTGGATCACGATCCAAAATATCTTCTCTAAGAATCCATGCAACCTATAAGCTTATTTTATGAACTTTTTCACAAGGGTAGGTACATCATCTGTCAAATTATTTGGTATAAAATGAGCCACTTTGGTTAGTTTATCAAAAACTACCAAGATCATATCATGCATACTCTGTATCATTGGTAAACCTTGGACAAAGTCCACACTGATCACTTGGCACTTCCAATCTAGTATATCATATGGATATAGAAATCCAACTAGGTGTACATATTTAGCTTTAACTCACTGGCATTCCAGACAATGTGACACAAAATTTTCCACTTTTTTATTGATTCTCTTTTAGAAATACAACGGTCTAAGCTCTATCATGAGCTTGGTTACTCCTAGATGTCTGGAATATATGGAATTGTGTAACTCTTTCAACACTATACTTTGCAGATTATTTTGATTTGGCACATACATCTGTGCATTAAAATGTATAAGGTCATCACTCTTAAAATTGAATCCTTTATACTAAAGATTATGAGCATTATCAAACAACATTTTTATGATATGATCACAATATTCATCTCCTGGTGAGAACTTAACCACATTATCCTTGAAAGTACTTTTGGTAGTAGATATAGCTTCTATGTACCTTTTATGACTCAAATCATCAACTACTATGTTCTCTTTACCTTTGATGTAATTGATATCAAAGTCATAGTCAGAAAGAAACTATAACCAATGTCTCTGATGAGCATTTAGATTTGGTCCGGAGTCTTGAGCTCAAATAGTTTTTCTAACAAATAATGTCACCAAACTTGTAAAACATGAATGATTGTTGTAAGTTCAAGATTATGAGGGGCATAATTCACCTCATGAGTTTTTAGCTTCTTCAATTCAAAATCCATTAATGCACTATCCTACATAAGGACTCTACCTAAACCCTCTCTTGATGTATCTGTGATCACTGAAAACTGACCATTGGGATCAGTTACTCTCAATACTGGTACTGACATAAGCCTTCTTTTCACCTCTTGAAAAGTTATTTCACATTTCTTTAACCAGATAAACTTTTGGTTATTCCATTATAAGGAAGTAATTGGATTAGCTATCTTAGAAAAGTTTGGAATGAACTTCCTATAATAGCCTACTAACCCCATAAAACTCCTTACCTCATACACATTTTTAGGTGTTGCCCTTATCTTAGATGGATCTATATAAATACCATCTACAAAAATAATATGCTCTACATATTGCACTCTCTCCTAGAAGAATGTACATTTAGACAACTTGTCATACAACTTGTGCTTCTATAATCATTGCAAAATCAGTTCTAGATGTTGTAGGTGCTCATCTTCATTCTTAGAATATATAAGAATGTCATCCAAAAAGACCAAGACAAAGTGATCCAAATAGTATCTGAACACACTGTTCATGAGATTCATGAATGTTGTTGGTGTGTTGGTTAATCTAAAAGGTAACACCATGAACTCATAATGCCCATAACAAGTCTTGAACATTGTTTTTGAAATATCTTCATCCTGAATCTTCAACTGATGATATCTTGATCTAAGATCTATCTTAAAAAATACCGTTGCTCCATGCATTTGATAAAAAAGATCATCTATACGACGTAACAGATACCTAGTTTTGATAGTTCCTTATTTAACATTCTGTAATCAATTCAGAGTCGAAGAGTAACATCCTTCTTCTTCATAAAAATAACTACTGCACCCCATGGTGACACACTAGGCCTAATCAACCCCTTGAATAACAATTCTTGGAGTTATGCCTTTAATTAAACCAACTCAGTGGTTGTCATCCTATATGGTGCCTTAGACTATGGTTTTGATCCAAGTATGATGTTGATAGAGAAATCAAACTCACATTTAGGAGGTAAATCTAGTAACTCTTCCAAAAACACATCATGAAAATATCTAAGAAATGGATAATATTCTAGAGATAGTTCCATAGTTTTTTCCATTTAATTTATCTTGACAATAATTGCTTGGCACCATTTTACTTGAGCCTACCTGAGTTACATTGCAAAAATCTACTTGAGCCACAACTCTCTTTTTTGCTTGGCACACTATTGAAAATTGCTCTATTGAGTATTAAGACCTTTGTTTTTTGACTTATTTTGAGGACATCATGATCATAATGATTTCCTTCAAAATTGAGACAACTGCCTGGTGGACCTTTCCTGTTAGTTTTCATATTTCCTTTGACACTACCTTTGGATCCATTGCCTGGTTTCTTGTTACCATATCTACTATTGAATTTGGTATTCTAGTTATTGGGATGGCCCTTAGAGTCTTCACTCCTCTGCCTCCAATTTTTCTTCTTGAAAACTAGCTTAGAATTTCTAAACTTTTTCTTGAACTTTTCCATAGCCTGTGTAAGAGACTTCAACGTCTCCTCCTACTTCATTACCTTCTCGAAACCCTGGTCCATGGTGGGAGGTCTATGAACATTTACCTCACCATGATTTAATCCCATGATAAAATTCTTGATTTTGAACCTCTCATCATCTTGGTACTAGGTACGTAATTCAAAAGTTTGGTGAACTACTCCTAGTACTCATTCATCGTTGAGTCTACCTACTTTAGATTCTAAAAATCTTTAAGCCTTTGATAAAAATAAAGCTATGATAACCATCATGACCTAATCAATGTCAAAAATTGCTCCTAGGTTGTGGTGTTCAAATTAAGGTTCATTTTCATCTTTTTATTGGCCCACTAACTGTCTCATCAACCAACTCGTAATCTCCCCAAACTGCTTTAGTGACTTTGGAGTAATTCTAAATCTTGAAATACTTGTTCATCTTTGGCAACCATGCCTCAGCTCCATCACCTAGACTAATTCCATCAAACTTAGGTGAATCTATTTTTTTTATGTCCGTAGACAACTCTGTAGCTATATAAGCTCTCACTTCCCATGGGTTTCCACGCTCAATGGGGTGCTCAATAGGTACTTCCTGACGTTCTTCCTCACCTTGGCCATGAACTTCTTATTTTAGGTCCATAAATTAATTCCTAGTATCATTCATGGCCATAATAATCTGATCAAACTTTGTTGAATGTTCGGTGGCAATCATATTAGGATCAATGGGAGATTTGTCATTGACATACGAAAGACCCTCACCCGATGCTCTAGTTTTCACCATTATTCTTTCTTACTGAAAAGAAGAATACAAAAATGTTAACAGACTCAATCAATCATAGAGTTTGAGTCTAAGCTCTAATACCACATGTTACAACCTCTCAAATTGTACTTAAATAATGCAGTAAAAAATTTATTTTTAAAACAAATTATTTAACATTCATTCCATAAAATAAAACATTACAATATATCTAAATTATAATTTAGAACAAAATTACTCCTAAATTAAAATTCCAAATATAATAATTATTTTATACAATTCTAAGGAAATTAAATACAATAAGACATAGGTACGACTGGTCTGCTAATACAGTAACTATTGTTCAAATATAACAAATAAATATTACAATTACATTTCGTTCAGGCACTCAACTTAACATAATAAATAAATACCAAGTTTTTCAGAGTTCATCAAACCAACTCGTGTATCATTGATAATCTCAAGTGTTTTTTCTAGGTAAGCACTACAGTGGGGAGAGAGCATCATCCAAGCACTTTTTTATATTAACCATGAACCAACAATCTCCCACATAATCCCCTATCAGGGAATGGCCCTCCCTTCACATATAGGTAGATAGAATGATGTGAGAATCCAGAGATACGTGCTAGTAACCTGTGTGCTATAAGATTTATAATATATAACGTGTATCATAAAGAAAATACATTTTAACATGACATCACACATGTAAATCAAACATATGAAATAACAATGTATATCTAACATTACTTTAGCTAAAAAATTTAAATATCATACGATCATCTAGATCGGTCAATTTCATCACACACCACTTGATTAAATTATTTACTTCTAACATTAGTGGTGCTACCTAAGCTAATGAAATCTATCTCACTACCTATTAGCATCATCAATGCAAATTTTAATATAACCATATATAGCATAGTATATATAACTCAGAGATTTGTTTATATTTTTCTCTACACTAGGAATAGAATAATCAAAATCATTCATTTTATTTCAATAATACATAATGAATCTAACATGTGCTAATAATATAAAAATAACACTATATTAAAAAAATACAGTCGCATACAAGATCATACCATCTAAGTATGCTCTTAATCAAAGAGTATCCTTGCATGTATGTCAAAAGTAAACTATTGGTTATTTAACACATTTTAGATTCTAATGAAACATTCCTAATAACATTATTGGCAATTGATTATAGAAATATACAAAATATATGCATTAATTCTTCAAATGACATGCATTGAATTTTTAAAAGTAGTCAATAAAATAAAAATAACCTTACTTTCTTTTTAATATAAATAGTGTATCATCAAACTCATAAATCAACGTTATATTTTATAAACTAAGATTTTATCTTATGCCCAACATTATACTTGTATACTTGGCATTTTAAAATAAAGACTCAATAATTAAAATAAAGACTCAGTTATCATTTTAAATCTCATTATTTTGATATCATATAAGCAACATTTGATTTATTTACTCAACGCTTTATATAAATGACTCAACAATCCATATAATTGAGGCAACCTTTTATTTTATACTTACAGGTTTTAATTTACTATATGATGACTTATCTATATATTAAAAATACACGACTTTAAATATATACCCAGTGTTTCAATCAACGTCTCACCATTTCAATACAACGTAAACCAAACAATGTAATACATGGCTAATTATCATTCAATGCAGATTTACAAAGGTAAATGCAGGTCAAAAGTGATAGTAATACACAGGCTTATAATAATGATACACATGCTTCAAATATATTAAGAAGCTTCTATAAGGTAAAATGCAGGAATATAAATTTGTACACATGCCTCATAAAGTAAAATGCAGGTATATAAAATCAAGCACACATGCCTATGCAAGTGTTCTCAGGGCATGGAAGAACATTGTGTAGTCTAACTAAATTATAATGCAACCTATCTTGATTACAACACAACCTATCTAAACTAAAACGTAAGCCAAAAGAATACACAGGCTTCAATAATTCACTACGCAGACCACTAAAATTAATATGCAGGTTTTTTTGAATAATCTAAACGTAGGTATAATTAGAATAACACATGTTTAGAATATAAAATAAAAGCTAATATTATGATGCCAATAGTATGAGGTGAGACACAACCCTGATATAAATAAAATGCAGTCTATATAACATTAAATGTAGGGTTATTGATACATTGATTAAATATAATGGGATGTTGAGCACAAAAAAAAATACATAACACTATTTTTATATAATTACAGATCAAATAAAAATAATACACATACATATTCACTTCATTTGGCACACAGAAAATTAATTACAGAACGAACCTTGAAATCTTATTGCTTGTCTGCTCTTAGATATCCTCAGTTTCTTCTCCTCAATTCAACTCTATTTCATTTTTCCATTCGTGTCTCCAACTTCCAAAATTCTTCCAATTTATAAAAATCCTCTTTCTAATTGTTGCACTCTATTTCTTGCATGCTACCTCTCTCTTAGTTTTCATTTCATGCATAATAATTTGCTCTTTATTTATATTTACTACCTGCAATTAATTCTTTTTGTACTCTTTCTTCCACTTTAGCTTGTCAATAAATATAAAAATAGACTAAATTGACTCAAATTATAATAAAATAAATTTTTTAATTTTAAATATAATTTTCTACATGTATATCCAAGACTAACTTAGATTGTATTAACTCAACATTAGAATTCTAAGATAATTCAAATTCTATGAAAATAATTATTACAAGGGTAATTATTTATTTTCCCGATTTAAACTTGAAAATCAAATAAATTAAAATAAAGGAATCTAATGCATATTAAAACTAAATCTACACACACATATATCACATATAAGATTTCTTAGATCACATATTAATATTTATGCATATAATATTTAAAATCTATTGTGTGTGTGTGTAGAGTCACTAGCAGTTTCCTTTGTTACTCTCTCAGTCATCCCATCTAGCCCATCCTCTCTGATGATACTCTTCCTCATTAAGCTCTAAGGGTGGGATCTCTCTTACATCCACCTTTAAACAAGTAGGTAGTTAGTCTGAGTCATCATAAATATTAACTAATGATGCAAAAATTAACAGATACATATCTACAATGTACAAGAAATATAAATTACAATTGTCACATCATTTATTCTAATCATCAATATCACTATCCCATTATAGTATATGTTATAAATCTCAAATCAAAGCAATAATAATCAGATAATAACTATGCTAATCAATGGATTCAAAGGTTATAAATTATAGGGTAAAATCAGGATGTAACACTATTATTCACTTTACAATTTTAATGAACATGATATAATTGACTGCAACTATAGTTTTTTATTGTTTTTCAACAATCTTGTTCAATTTCTCCACACAAGTCTAAACAGATTTAATTTTTGCATGCTAAGTGAAAATAGTGTGAATCATCCTAGAGAGGATAATTTCCATATAGGGATTCTACACCCCTTTGTCCTCTTTGTTTTTTTCTCAAAACAATTATTAATCATTGTAGAAATATTTGAAATAGCTTACAAAAGGTTATCCTTGGGTATGAAAGATGTTTGTAAATGGGTTGATTTTCCAAATTATCCACGATATGATTGTAAGGCATAGGCTTATTTTTGGCATGGGTATTATAAGATTTGTAAACAACACATTCAAGGGTGAAATGGAGGAGCTTTGTCTATGAAAGGCTTTAAAGTGGACCAACCATATAGATATGTATATGAATGTAACCATGTCAAGGTGTAAACCAAGCCTTCTAAAGGATGGATTAAGAGAGGATGATATTTTTTCATTCTTTAACAAAAAACATCCCCTGATTACATGAGGAGACTTTGAATGAATAAGTGGTTTTTAAACACAAGATGCATGTTCAAAGGTAGGACTAGAATCTATTACCTTCGACATGTTCATCACTTGCACCCAACTTTGATAGATATGTGCTTGGAGAATTTTATGAGTGATGTCTTGGCTATGGAAATTTCCATGCATGATAGTAACTTCATCATCTTCCACCTGAATAGGTTGATGTTGAGTGTTATTCATGGTTGGAGACCGTTGCTTGGAATTTTGTTGAGAAAGGGTTGAGGTTGACTTCTTTTTTCTTCTTCTCTATCTTTTTCACCTTAATATTTGTATTGGTTTTTGTTTGTTACAGGTTTTAATTTACTATATGATGACTTATCTATATATTAAAAATACACAACGACTTTAAATATATACCCAACGTTTCAATCAATGGCTCAACATTTCAATACAACGTAAACCAAACAATGTAATATGTGGCTAATTATCATTCAACGCAGATTCACAAAGGTAAATGCAAGTCAAAAGTGATAGTAATACACATGATTATAATAATGATACACATGCTTCAAATATATTAAGAAGCTTCTATAAGGTAAAATGCAGGAATATAAATTTGTACACATGCCTCATAAAGTAAAATGCAGGTATATAAAATCAAGCACACATGCCTATGCAAGTGTTCTCAGGGCAAGGAAGAACATTGCGTAGTCTAACTAAATTATAATGCAACCTATCTTGATTACAACACAGCCTATCTAAACTAAAACGTAAGCCAAAAGAATACACAGGCTTCAATAATTCACTACGCAGACCACTAAAATTGATATGCAGGTTTTTTTGAATAATCTAAACGTAGGTATCATTAGAATAACACATGTTTAGAATATAAAATAAAAGCTAATATTATGATGCCAATAGTATGAGGTGAGACACAATCCTGATATAAATAAAATGCAGTCTATATAACATTAAATGCAGGGTTATTGATACATTGATTAAATATAATGGGATGTTGAGCACATAAAAAAATACATAACACTATTTTTATATAATTAGAGATCAAATAAAAATAATACACATACATATTCACTTCATTTGGCACACAGAAAATTAATTACATAACGAACCTTGAAATCTTATTGCTTGTCTGCTCTTAGATATCCTCAGTTTCTTCTCCTCAATTCACCTCTATTTCATTTTTCCATTCGTGTCTCCAACTTCCAAAATTCTTCCAATTTATAAAACTCCTCTTTCTAATTGTTGCACTCTATTTTTTGCATGCTACCTCTCTCTTAGTTTTCATTCCATGCATAATAATTTACTCTTTATTTATATTTACTACCTGCAATTAATTATTTTTGTACTCTTTCTTCCACTTTAGCTTGTCAATAAATATAAAAATAGACTAAATTGACTCAAATTATAATAAAATAATTTTTTTAATTTTAAATATAATTTTCTGCATGTATATCCAAGACTAACTTAGATTGTATTAACTCAACATTAGAATTCTAAGATAATTCAAATTCTATGAAAATAATTATTACAAGGATAATTATTTATTTTTCCGATTTAAACTTGAAAATCAAATCAATTAAAATAAAGGAATCTAATGCATATTAAAACTAAATCTACACACACATATATCACATATAAGATTTCTTAGATCACATATTAATATTTATGCATATAATATTTAAAATCTATTGTGTGTGTGTGTAGAGTCACTAGCAGTTTCCTTTGTTACTCTCTCAGTCATCCCATCTAGCCCATCCTCTCTGATGATACTCTTCCTCATTAAGCTCTAAGGGTAGGATCTCTCTTACATCCACCTTGAAACAAGTAGGTAGTTAGTCTGAGTCATCATAAATATCAACTAATGATGCAAAAATTAACAGATACATATCTACAATGTACAAAAAATATAAATTACAATTGTCACATCATGTATTCTAATCATCAATATCACTGTCCCATTATATCATATGTTATAAATCTCAAATCAAAGCAATAATAATCAGATAATAACTATGCTAATCAATGGATTCAAAGGTTATAAATTATAGGGTAAAATCAGGATGTAACACTATTATTCACTTTACAATTTTAATGAACATGATATAATCGACTGCAACTATAGTTTTTTATTGTTTTTCAACAATCTTGTTCAATTTCTCCACACAAGTCTAAACAGATTTAATTTTTGCATGCTAAGTGAAAATAGTGTGAATCATCCTAGAGAGGATAATTTCCATATAGGGATTCTACACCCCTTTGTCTTCTTTTTTTTTTTTCTCAAAACAATTATTAATCATTGTAGAAATATTTGAAATAGCTTACAAAAGGTTATCCTTGGGTATGAAAGATGTTTGTAAATGGGTTGATTTTCCAAATTATCCACGATATGATTGTAAGGCATAGGCTTATTTTTGGCATGGGTATTATAAGATTTGTAAACAACACATTCAAGGGTGAAATGGAGGAGCTTTGTCTATGAAAGGCTTTAAAGTGGACCAACCATATAGATATGTATATGAATGTAACCATGTCAAGGTGTAAACCAAGCCTTCTAAAGGATGGATTAAGAGAGGATGATATTTTTTTCATTCTGTAACAAAAAACATCCCCTGATTACATGAGGAGACTTTGAATGAATAAGTGGTTTTTAAACACAAGATGCATGATCAAAGGTAGGACTAGAATCTATTACCTTCGACATGTTCATCACTTGCACCCAACTTTGATAGATATGTGCTTGGGGACTTTTATGAGTGATGTCTTGGCTATGGAAATTTCCATGCATGATAGTAACTTCATCATCTTCCACCTGAATAGGTTGATGTTGAGTGTTATTCATGGTTGGAGACCGTTGCTTGGAATTTTGTTGAGAAAGGGTTGAGGTTGACTTCTTTTTTCTTCTCTATCTTTTTCACCTTAATATTTGTATTGGTTTTTGTTTGTTCCATGTTGTGCACATTTCTTTCTCTTATTTATAATCCTTGATGAGTGTTTTTTCATTGTCCAAAGCTTGTTGTCAATAAAAAGATGAAGAATTATGTGAATTGATCCTAAATTGATTGGAGATCATATAGACTATTGCAAATATTATAAATATATTTGTTAGAATTAATTGTACCTATGATAATGGCATGATGGAGGAGCTGATTGGAAATAGTGTTGTGTATGTCAATGGGAGGGAAAATAGTTAAAGATATACTATTGAGGCACATAGATTCAATGTGGCAATTATGCTCTTTACCAAATCTTCTATGAACAAGCAAGTTGTCAATTCCAGTTTCCCTCTCCTTCAAATGCTCCATATCTTTACTTTGATAGATTATAAGATTGATTTTAAGGTTGTAATCTATTTTATTTTTTTAGTCAATTAGATGTTTAATTCTTAAATAATAAGGGTCTAAAATATGAGAATAATTCTGATTAAATATAGTAAAATACAGAGTTATATCAATTTGATCAAATTAACTTACATAAGGGAGAAGAACACTTATCTATAAAAACATAATGATTTAGATGAGTCAGGGTCTGAGAACTTGCACATAGGATTGAGACATTATCTGGAACCTGAATCTATCTTTCATTTTTTAATTAGACAAGAGCGTTGGAAACATGACACCTTGGTGTTTGGCGCTATAGTCCTTTCCTAACACTATTGTCTTGAGGCTAAAAGCTTTTTGGGTTATGTTTGTCTACTCAATATGGCCCTATGTACTAAATTTTAGGTCATGAGAGTCACCAGAGTTTATTATAGGTCTGATTCAATCTTTAATACCTATATTTGTCTACACACATGGAGACAACAAATAGATCAAAATCAAAAGTGGGAAAAACTAGGTTAGATAAAGAACGATCACATAATCAAGAACCCCTGCTATTCTGATTGCTTCCTACATTAAACCTCAAGCTACGGTCTCAGATGCAATGTAGTTCTCCCTTAGGGAACGTGCATAATCAATGTGCATGATTGATGCAAGAATGAATTTTGCCTAGGTCCTTCTTTGATCAAGCATGCAAATCTATGTGTGATGCAGAGAATTTGAGCTATACTATTGACTAATTTTTATTATGTTTAATGTGCCAAAGTAGTAAGTGCTAGATATAAAATGCCTTGTGTAGTCCTTTATATAGGAGACTCAATATTTCAAATTTGGGAGCTTTATTCATATTTGGCTGACATTAAAAAAATTAGAAACGAAGCAAAGAAGAGGGGTAAGACTCATTCTACAGAAGAAAATGACTGTTGGGACCAAATTTGCACTTTTACAATAATGCTAGAAACTAGACACCCTAGGTTTCAGTGTTGTAATCCTATTTGGGTGTTATTGTCCAAGGGGTATGGGACCTATGGGGATGGATTTGGGCTTGAAAGAGCTACCTAGGTCGGTAAGGGTTAAGTATAGAAAGTTAAGGATGACTAAGGATAAATAAAGAGATGTCTAGAGAATGTAGTAAGACTAAGACCAATCAGACAAAGGGGCATGGCTATATGTGAATAAAAGCTCATATTCTATAGTTGGAGTCTCTTGTGAAAGGACTGTGAAAAGGCATATGTGTGTTTGTTTGACTAATTTAAGGTGTATATATTTTCCCCTTTTTAATCTAGTGATGCAATGAAATAAAGTACTAGAGTAAAAGAAAGAAAGAAGATGCATACCTAAACTTACCTGTGTGAAGATAAGTGTGCTGAAAAAAGGTCCAACTTCTTGGCTAGAGAAGTGGATGAAGAACTGAAATAGTGCTTGGATAAAGAAAGAATCCCTGTAATAGATGCCTCTTGTATTGAATATGAATAGTGTGTAAAGAAAGAAGGAATCCCCGTAATAGATGCCCCCTATACTAAATCTAAATAATGCCTAGAGAAAGAAGGAATCCTTGTAAAAGATGCCCCTATACTAAATCTGAATAATGCATGGAGAAAGAATGAATCCCTATAATAGATGCCCTTGTACTAAATTTAAATATTTTGAACTAGATTTGAGAAGTGCTCGAAAGTCCAAAACTAATGTCTACCCTTTGTCCCACACAAACTCCTAGGTATGGGTCTGAGTAATATAATGGACCAATCATTGTAGATGACCATATGGTCCAACCTTGTGACAACTTGAGTAATGCTTGGATGTAATCTAAAAAATTTGGTAAATGTGTAAGAATAAAATGGCATGTCTGACCATTCTAATCTGTATAATCTTGGAAGATGAAGGACATGAACATCTGTGCCATGCCCCCAAATCTAGTATGTGAGTGATGCATCTGGATAATATAAAAATTTGTATAACCACATATGATATGATCTATCATGTCATGTCGCATGTACAAACTAGAGATAAAAACAATGTGCTTTGTACTATGCCTATAATCTTCTATCTGATCTATAACTATGTCATGTTGTGTGAAGTTGTATGTGTGAGATGTATAGCAATGTACATACCCTTAAATCTGGTATCTAGATAGTCTGTATATGTGTAAACTAAAGGTGTATCCCTCTAAATGTCCTGAGTAATGCTTAGTGACCCAATGTGATCTGAATAATTATATAATCTTGACCAAACTGAACTGAGTGATGCTAAGTGACCCATATAATTTGAACCACTGTATAATCTTGACCAATCTGAATTGAGTGATGCTAAGTGACCCATATAATCTAAACCAATGTATAATCTTGACCAATCTGAGCTGAGTAATGCTGATAATCTGAATACTAGAGGTGTAAAAACCATGTTGAGTGACCCATGTAGTATGAATCATTGTGTGTTTCAATTGATCCGAGCTTAAGTTGATATTTTGACTGCTAGAGGTGTAAAAACTATGGTGTATCTATCTGTGCGAGTGGATGGGTGTGTTGGATAAGTGTAGGAATAGGAATAGTAGGAATGATGTTCCATTTTTAGGGAGAGGGATGAAATTTGTGATAGAGGAAGTTGAGCCAAAAATGATGACTAGTGGTGGAATGTATAGGAACTTGGTTGGTATGTATTTATTAGATCGAAAGTCTATTGTTTAATTGGTGAGATTTGAATTACTAGGAGTGAAAGGTATCTTTGATTGATTAGGATCAAAACTTGTATCTGAGTATAGTAAATATATACAAATGTTTGTGCCATGATATGCAAATGAGGTAGTAATAGGTTGAATGAAGTGAAAGGTTGATTGATTGAATAGGCTGGGTTGCTTGAATATTTTGAATGAATGTTTTGATTAGTAGGTACCAATTTGTATTTTCAGGGTACAAAAGAGGTATAAGGATGTATGAATGCTATAGTAGGCAAATGACATAGTGAAAGAGCTAAGGTTATGTGATGTTGAACGTATCATTATCACAATTTTGTTAAATCAAATGATTTATAAAATGGAGGTATGGGGCTCTAGTTATGAGCAAAATAGTGTTTTGCCTTTGAATAGAAGAGTTGGTTGATACAGGAATTTTGATTGACTTTGGGTTCATTTGTGTAGTGACTAGTTTGAGATATTGTAGTTTTGGAGTTCAAAATGCCTAGGATACAAGCACCTTCTGTGACCTATTTTGAGCATTTGACAACCCAAATTGAGGTTGATAGGGAGATTAGCCTGGTGAGTACGCTTAACACTTGATTTGTACCTATTTAGAAGCTTGTTTTAAGTATTTTTGATTTGTTTTAAGTAGTCTAGAATTTTTTTGACTAGTTCTAGTGCGTCTGTCTTGGAGTCAGCATTGTTGTCCAGGATGCAGCGTTGTTGTCTACTTTAGATTATTTTCTAAGATTTTGATTTGTTATTTGTTTTTGTATAGCTTAGTTATTTACTTTGCATGGTTGTCTGATATATAGTCTATTTTTTGGTGTTTGTATGGTGAGGTGCAGATGTGAAAGTTTTGTAAAGGCCAGGTGATGGAGACACTGATGATCCTATCCATTGTCTATTGATGAGCGTGTTGTTATAGATAGGGTTGGATTGGGTCATGTATGTGACCTGGTATGGTGCAGTGGGATAAGTACATGATTATCGCCTTATGTGAGAGGTAGAATGTTGATACCTATACATTTTGGATTTCTATTGGAGAGATAACTATTACTCTGGAGGATGTATACCATATTTTTCATTTGCTAATTAATGGGTAATGGGTGACATTACAGGATGACATGGGTGCAGATACCATTGATCATGCATCTTTATAATTTATTGGGGTGCCCTCAAAAGTACATCATTAAGGTAGCGATAGTGATGTGTTATTGTCAGTGATTATGTTGTTGAGTGTTTCACGCTTGCAAAAGTGGTTAGTTGTATTGTTGGCTTCTTTTGTTGCAGTGGATGGTAGTGGAGTATCTATTATATATAAGATGCATAGGGTGGTTTGTAACATTGAGATGTATGGTATTATGTTCTCATGGGGTAGGATTATGCTTGCCCACTTATATAGAGATTTATATAGATTTACATAAGAGACATTCAGTGGTGGTGTGGGCATGACCACTTTGTTACATTATTGGGCATATGAGCACATAGCAGTTATGCAGCCTATTGGATTATCGAGGGTGAGTTGGGCATATCCTCAACCATTTGGTGAGTGATGGATGAGTGATTTGGTTATCCGATCTTCTAGGACATATCACTACAGGAGGATGCTAGATAGATTAGTGGCCCATGATATCATATGGAGGCCCTATAAAGGATTCATTGGATGGCTTGAGGATAGAGAGCAACTATGATATATGTGGGTCAGTTGTTGGTTGCATGATCATTGGGTTCGAGTATATGAGCGATTTCAGTATGAGTGCATGACTAGGCAGTTTGGGGTTCGATAAGATGTTCCTCTTGTAGTAAGGGTATGGTTGAGGAGTGCATAGGCACTAGTGAGAGCAGTGGCTTGTGTTAGACTGACTGAGGTTGAGTAGGCAACATTACCTTTGTATATGCAAGATGCGATTATATATATTCTTGATGTAGATGACATGGGATGCACTGAGGCATATACTACATGGTGGTCTAGGCAGCGATGGGATCCATTGTACCCTGTGAATAGAGTGGATGTCCCTACATATGAGGAGCTTGAGCCAATTCAGATGATGGGAGGTAATCAATGATTGTAATTGAATTGTACCTATGTTTGTGATTTAGTTTGGATTTGAAATCATATAACTAATGTAGTGTTGTACTTCTTATGTGTGCAGGTGGGATGGGAGGTGCATAGGGTGAGGCACCTACCAAGGTGGTGAGGGGAGATGATGAGTTCTAGAAGACCATCGTTGGGCTGACACTTCATGAACTTACACATGTCCTTGATGATGTTATGGATGAGGGTTTGGTAAAGAGAACGAAAATTATGACTAGAATTTATGCTCACTTATTTGGCAGGGCTGCTATAGCTACAATTGCATATGTTAGGGTAGAAGGAGAGAGGGATGAGCTTAGATCTGAGTTGGATAGGCATAGGATGCCTCCACCTGATTATGGCATGGTGAGTACAAAGATTGTAGATGACTAAATGGATCTTTAGTGATGATATGTGAACTTGCATGAGGAACATGGTCGATTGTTGGAGTAGGATAGTCAGCACAAGAGGCATTAGAGAGCTTGAGGAGGTGCAGGGTCATTAAGTGCTAGACAGGATTATGGGACTAGCACTAGAGGAGAGAGTGAGACCGAGAGTGAGGGCATGATGCCTATTCATGATTGATTATATTTTGACATGGTGTATATGTTTTTAAAACTTCATGGTATATATGTATATATATATATATATATATATATATATATATATATATAGATGTTGGTTTGATTTTGAACTCATGTGTATTCGTGTTATGGATTCTAAAATATGTTGGTATATTGATTGTAAGTGGTTGATTTTAGAAATGGTTGATCTAGTATTGATTTTGAATTTGCATGTGCTTGGTAAATGGTACTTGGGATATGGGTTTTGATGTTTTGATAATTGTGATGCTAGGCTTATTGATTTCGAATTGTAATTGTATGTAAGCAAAAATTTGTTTGTTGTGTTAAATGGTAAACTATTTGGATAAATTTGAGTTGGTTTGTGGGATTGGTAAAGCAGGGTTTGTCTATGTTTGATTTGATTTGAGTGGGAAAGTGTTTGGATAAGTTTTATTTGGTAATATATGGACTTTTATAGTTTGGTTCTAGATAGGGATGGCTATCTAGAATCAAGAATGTTAATTGTTAGTAGGAAGGGAAAGTAAGATAGCATTGTGTGCATATTACCTTCTCGAGAGCGGCTCAAGAATACAAAGGGTAGCTAGACCTTTGGCTCCATCATTGTTGTGCTAAGTGAAGATATGAATTGATGTTGAAATGAATGTATGTTGTATTACACTGTGCTATATCACTATCTAAACCCTATCAGCCACATAAACAAGTGCCCATACTACTCACGTTGTGTAGGAATGTGCTCTATAGTTGATACTATATATTGTGAAGAAAGCTCATTTATTTCTCGAATACCCTGTGGCCTCTATTGTGATGTATATGACTGAGCAATATATTGAGATGGATCTGAAACCTATGTTGAGGGCTCATTTAGTTTAATGATAACGGGTTATTATGTGAGATATGACCTTGAAAACTTGGTTGTAATGAATATTTCTCTAGAAAAATATTACTTTGTACTTTGGGTTCAACTAGTCTTAATCGTAGTGGATTCCTACATGAGATAGGACCCTAAAAACTCAAATGTAATGAATATCTCTCTGGAATAGTACTCTAAAGTGGTGTCTATGACTCTGTTCGATATGTATATGGAACTGCAATATGTATTCCATGAACTACACTATTATATGTGGGTTATTTTTGTTGTATTGTTTTCTAAACCATCTGAATAGTTGGAATAGGAAATCTCTTATGAGATTTTATCTTAAAGCCTACATTGTGCTCATGATGAGTGATTGATGATTCATATAAAGGAATGTCCTCGGATGACTCAGTCATAGAGGAATGAGGTCTAGAGTTCCATAATAGGAGATCTATGTGCCCCTTGTATGAATGTTATGATACCATTATCGACACATCTAGTAATGCAATCTCTAAGTCCAAAATAAAAATTATCTCTATGTCCATGAATAGAATGATAGTTGCAAAAAGCCCGATGTGGTTGTCTATGTAAGAGATGTGGATCTCATCGGTCAATAAAAGGTAATGTGATTAACCTCTTATCTAGTAGTGCTAATAATATGGTAGATGGGATATCCCACTTTGAATCAAACTATAGTGGTGCTTTACTGTTGTTATCTATAGTGCATACTATAGGTTGTGTTCTAAAAACTTGCACTTTGTTTTTGACTGGTTACTTTTTTGGTTCTGGTCTCCTATCTTGTCTAAGACATGGTGGGTGTTGAGTGGTAGGAGTTGTATCTGAATATGCTACTATGAAGTATAGAGTGATCTGATCAACTGAATCTACCTCAATTAATCTCAATTTCTTTTCCAAATCTAGAAATGTGTAACACAAATGTCTAAAACAAGGCTCTATCTGATGTAGTAGATGCTCAAGGAGAGGTTGGCGAAGCCCATGATGAATCTCTAGATCTGCTAGTTTGTATATCAATCTTAACATATGAGCCTTGAATCTTAAGATATACTCGCTAACTAGCTCTAAAGAATTTTGATGTAGTGTGGTAAGTTTCTCATATGTAACACAAGGGCCCATGTTTACGATGTAGTTCTTGAGAAATGCCTCTTCTAAGTCATCATCTGTGTGAAATTATCCGATGGTAAGTAGATGAAAGCACCAATTATGTGCTTCCTCTACTAATGCTTATTGAAATAACTTGAGTAGAATCAAAGGGCTCACAGGAGGTGGCAAAGCCTTTCAAAAGGCCTAAAGATGTGCGAATGGATATCCAGATCCATTAAAGTGAGGGAATGATGGTGGTTGAAAATGCTTAGGCAATGAAGCTTTTATTAATGTCTTTGGAACAGGGTTCCCATGTAGATCATTGACATCCATCCAAGATTTATAAGATTTATTTTCCAAGGTAAGGAGATGTACTTGGTGTTGTAGTTCACCAACTGCATGCATCAAAGAGATGATCTCCTGGGATGACACATTAGTATTTTGAAGTGGTTCATTTAATCATTGAATTTGATTGTTAATTTTAACCATGGGAATGCTACATTTAGCAAGTGGATCATAAAGAGGGGGTGTGCTCACTTGAAACTTTGGAGTAATGATAGCTTGGACCTTACTAGAGGGATGTGGGCTACCATTCTCTTTAGGTGAGGGGTGAGAACTGTGTTCTACTGTAGTGAGGGGTGGCTTGGGAAATTCATTGGTATTTTTATATGTTAGTGAATCACATTTTAATTGAGTAGAAGATGTGATGCTAATATTATCATGTGCATCATTTGACATATAATCATGAATAAAAGTAGGAGTAACATTTTGATGTGCATGAGATTTGAGAGGAGTGAGAGAAGGGTTAGAAACATGAGATGTATTTTCTTCTTCATTATATGCATAGTAGTCATCATTATTCCATGCATTATCATAATCTACATTTTGTTCATATGAAATAGAAAAATTTGAAGTATCATTTTCATATTCATTTGCATGTTCACTATCATATTCATTATCACTTCCATCATTTATAGGGAGAGGTGTAAGAGAAAGATTTATTTCCTTTCGAATATGCAATAAGTTATTATTAGAATTTGGAATATCATGTGTATTAACGCTATCCATAGATGGAGTATATGCATTTTATTCATTTTCAACACGAAAAGTAAGAGTAAGAGAGTTCTCATTTGAACTTTATTTTGAGAGAGTAGAGTTAGGAACACATAATGCATCATTTGAACTATGCTTTGATAATTTGATTCTATTGCATTTATATTATTGTATTTTGAACATAGCAGTAGCAAAAGGGAGAGAGAGATTAGGTTCACATGGAAACAAATCGTCACCAATAATAGGTTCACTTGGAAGTGCATGACTAATTTATGCATTTGGTGCATCGTGCCTAGGAGAATGAGGTGAGAAGTATCTTTCCCATTTATCAAAATTATTTCCATTAGAAGGAATAAAAAAGATGGGTTTAAGAGAAAAAGATTCATCTATTTTTGATTCACCCTCATCATTATGTATATCATCATATCCTTCATTACAACAATAGTCATTATCTTCACTATAGATGAAATCATTTTATATAGTTTTAGCTAATGTGCAATTTTGCAAATTTGTTCAATCATTGTCATAATTGTAAGAAAATTTTAGAAATTGATCTATGGGATGAGAAGGAGGAATTACCTTTGTGGCCATTTTATCACCAAAGAGAATTTTGAAAAGTACTATGAAGCAAATAAATGCACAAAGAACTACTAACATTGAATTTTGAAAATTATTTTTGATAACCCAAATAATTTTCAATAAATTAAAATTATTTTCCTAAAAATTGTAAGGGGGGGAAATTTGAGGTTTTAGGACCTAGGTTTGAAATCTACAGTTTTGAAATAGGGTTGTAAAATTTATAAAAATTATGCAATAATTTTAAATTCTAAAAAATATTTGAAATAGGATAAATGCACAAAAATTTATACAAAAATTAGAATTTTGGAAATTAAATTTTTGTACAACAAACTACTAATTTTGAAATTTTGAAATATTTTTTGACAAAGTAATTAATTTGCAAAAATTCCAAAATGGTTTTCTAAAATTGGCAAGGAGGAAATGCTTGGTGTTTGATGACCTAGTTTTGAAATCTAAGGTTTTGAACTAGGGTTTTAGAATTTTTGAAAATTATGCAATAATTTTAAATTCTAAAAATAGTTTTGAATAGGTTAAATGTACAAAAATAAATACAAAAATCAGAATTTTGAAAATTAAATTTTTGCACAAGATAAGAAGGAAAAACCCTAAGTGTAGCTAGGGTTTTAAGTTTGTTCGTAGCAAGTAAGGTTCACCAAATATTTTATTGTTTAAGGAAATTATATGTTTAATTCTTTAATAATAAGGGTCTGGAATATGGGAAGAATTCTGATTAAATACATTAAAATATAGGTTTATATCAATTTGATGAAATTAACTTGCATAAGGAAGAAGACCACTTCTCTAGAAAAAAAGGATGATTCAGATGAGTTGGGGTCTAAGAACTCGCACATAGGATTGAGACACTATCTAGAACCTAAATCTATTTTTCATTTTATGATTGGATAGGAGCATCAGAAATAGGATACCTTGGTGTTAGACATTATAGTCCTTTCCTGACTCTATTGTCCTAAGGCTAAAATCTTTCTAGGTTCTATTTATCTACTTAGTATGACCCTACGTACCAAATTTTAGGTCCTAGGAATCACCAGAGTTCATTGTAGGTCCGTTTCAATATTTAATACCTATATTTATTTGCACACATGGAGACAACAAATATATCAAAATTAAAAGGGGGAAAAATTAGGTTAGGATAAGAATGATCGTACAATCAAGAACCCCTACTATTTTGATTGTTGCCCACATTAACCCTCAAGCTAGGGTCTTAGATCTGATGTAGTTCTCCCTTAGGGAACACGCATAATCAACACACATGATTGATGCAAAAATAAATTTTGCCTAAGCCCTTTCTTGATCAAGCATGCAAGTCTATATGTGATGCAAAGAAGTTGAGCTATATTATTGACTAATTTTTATTATGTCTAATGTGCCAAAGTAGTAAGTGATAGATATAAAATGCCTCGTGTAGTATTTTATATAGGAGACTCATAATTTCAAATTTGGGAGCTTTATTCACATTTGGTCGGCATTAGAAAACTTAAGAACGAAGCAAAGAAGAGAGGTAAGACTCATCCTATGCAAGAAACTGATTGTTGGGACCAAATTTGCACTTGGACAACAATGCCAAAAACTGGACACCCTGGGTTTCAATGCTGTAGTTCTATTTGGGCATTGTTGTCTAGGGGGTATGGGACCTGGGAGGATGGATTTGGGCCTGAAAGAGCTACGTGGGTTTGTAAGGGTTATGTCCAGAGAGATACGAATGACTAGGTATAAGCAAAGAGATGTCTAGGGAATATAGTAAGACTAAGCCTACTCAAACAAAGGGACATGGCTAGATGTGATTAAAAGCTCATATTTTCCAGTCAAAGTCTCCTATGAAAGGACTATGAAAAGACATGATATGTGTGTTTGCTTGATCAATTTAGGGTGTATACATAATCAGAGTAAAATTATGGTCAATCAAATGGATCTTATATACATTCTTGTTCTCTTGTGTCATGCAAGGCAAGATTTTACACATTCTTACTCCCTTGTGAATTTGAAAGGTGAGAGGAGATTTCAATGTGGTAATAAGGGTACCTGTCAAGTGTGGCCTTTCCTACTATGCAAAGCTAATGAAGATCATGACATCGAATGTTGTGGGTGGTTGAAAATAATAGGAAGGAGTAAAGAAAATCATGCAAGGAGTAACATTAATAAATGCAGGCCAAGGAATGTTGTGATGTCAATGGGTGAGGAGTTAAAAATCATAGTAGCATGTAAGACAATAAAAATTGCCAAAGCATGAGGTGGATTTTACCAAAGGTAGAAAAGTGGGGCAGAATGTGTATTTTTAGTACTTTTTCTAATTTTATACTGTGTCCCTCGAATCTATTGACTTATATTCTTGATATCCTCTTTGATATTCACTTTTCCCAAGCCATATTAGTTTAAAAACAAATGTAAGAGCATCCAAGGTGAACATGCAATCTTGCATCACACAAAATTATAAGAATTTTATGTAATTTTCAATAAGGTTTTTTAAGGACATTTTGGGTTCTCAAAGATCACATTATTCACATTTGGGGTCACATTTATTCTCAAAACTCTAACTTGGAATGTTGCGGGGGCCATGCAGTCCTTAAGTCTAATGGAGGCCTCACATATAAAAATATATAGTCTCATGTTGGCCTCTCATTTTACTAATTATTTATGTTCATGACTAAGTATGAATCCCATGGACTTTATTGCAAACCCAATTAAATATTAACTAGCATACATAGTTTCATGGATATGTAGCCATAAAGTCTCAGAGTTAGTGTATTTGGGATTTGTGATCTTAACTGACGGGTTGATGATGGACCCTAAAAAGATGAAAGCCATTTTGGAGTGGCCTACACCAAAGAGTAAGTTTGAAGACATAAAGTTTCATGATTTAGCAAGTTTCTATCGAAATTGTATTAGGAACTTTAGCGGTATATGTGCTCCCATCATGGAAACTATGAAGGGGGATAAAAAGAATTTTCATTAGACAACTATAACAGAGAATAGCTTTCAACTCTTGAAGAAAAACAACCCTGAATAGCCAGTGTTAGAGTTTCCTAATTTTGGGAAAGTGTTTCAAGTGGATTGTGATGCAACTAGAACAACCATTGGAGCAGTGTTGAGTCAATAAGGTAAGTATATTGTGTATTTTAATGAAAATTTGAATGAAGCAAAAAGAAAATATTCAGTTTAAGATCAAAAATTATATGCACTAGCACAATCACTTAAAAAGTGGAGGCATTATTTGTTGCTAAAAGAATTTGTTTTTTACACTAATAACCAAGCATACGAAATGGGTGGAATTTGTTTTTTATAAACAATGAAGGTAATCTAAATCACAGGCATACGAAATGGGTGGAATTTTTTTTGAGCTATTTTTTTATTTCAAATCATAGAAGTGGGAAATCTAATAAGATTGTGGATGCCTTTAGTAGGTGAACTCTTTTTGTGAATGAGCTTAGAGTTGAAGTCATTAACTTTGGGTCAATGAAAGAGTTGTATAAAAATGATGAAGATTTTTGCGATGCATGAAAAACATGCAAAGATCCCATAGAAATTGATAAAACTCCATGGTTGGAGAACATGATGCAAGAAGGGTTCTTATTTAATGGGAAGAGGTTATGCATAACTCATGGTTCTATGAGAGAGAACCGAATAAAATAAAAACATAATGGAGGCATGGTTGGATATTTTGGATATGATATAACTTTGGTGCATCTAAGTGATAGATATTATTGGCTAGAAAAGAGCTTGGATGTGAAGAAGTTTGTGCAAAGGTGTAGAAGTTACCAGCATGCAAAAGAGAAAATCTAGAATAGTGGGTTGTATCAACCATTACCTATTCCAGACAGACCATGAGATGCATTAAGTATGAATTTTTTTCTTGGATAACCAATAAATCATAAAGGTAATGACTCCATTTTTGTTGTAGTAAACATATTTTCAAAAATGGCACATTTTATAGTATGCAAGAGAACTAGTGATGCCACAAATATTGCTAACCTATTTCTCAACAAACTTTTGAGATTGCATGGATTTCTAATAAATATTATGTCGTAAAGAGATACTAAATTTGATGGATATTTTTTGAGGGAATTATGGTGGGAATTGGGCACAAGGTTATACTTCAGTTCAACCTATCATTCCCAAATGGATAAACAAACAAAAATTATGAATTTTAGCCTTGGTAATTTGTTGATATGTTTAGTTGTAGACAAACCCAAACATGAAGCACAAGTATGAGTCATTTCCAACTTCGCTTAAAATAATTCACCCAGCGTTGATTTGGTGTTGGCCCAGGCTATATTCGCTTAAAATAATTCAACCAATTGAAGCACGAGTATGAGTCATTTCCAACTTATAAAATCCCCAATGGTGTATGTGAATTAAGAAGTACAACTAAACTAAGTAAACGAAGTGATGACAGTGAAGAATATGCACAAGTTATGCATGCTATGCATATGGAGGTAAAGAGAAGACGGGAAAAAAGTGGTAGAAATTTTAAGGAACGCACTAATTAAAAGAGGAGAGAATAGAGTTATGAAATTGGGGACTTAGTATTGATAAATTTGCATAAGGAGAGATTTCCAAAAGGTGAATATAACAAGCTAAAATGGAATAAAATTAGACCTTGTAAGATTCTCAGGCAATGCTTATGAAATTAAATTACCATAAGGCGTGGATATCTCCCCAATTTTTAATGTGTCTAATTTGTACTTGTATGTGATGGGGAGAATAAATGAGGAAGAGTCAAGCATGGAATCTCCAAACATCAGTTAAAAATAACAACTACCAGCTATGAAAAAAGAAGAAATAAAAGCCATTTTGAACACATGAATTTTTAAGTAGACAAGGGATAATGAGTACTACAAGTACTCGGTGAAGTGGAAGAACTAAGCAGCTAAATAAATAACTTGGATGAATGCATCCAAAATTGTTAAATATTGAAGATCAGTAAAAGAACTAGTCGTAAGGTTATGAGCAAGACTTCATGCATAATTTCATTTACCCTAGGTGTCTGATGTAGGAATAAAAAGTGAACAGTCCAACATGGAATCTCCAAACATTGGTTGGAAAGAACAACTACCATCCAAGAAAAACAAAGAGATAGAAGCCATTCTGAACACATAAATTTTTAATGATATAAAGGGCAACAAGTACTATAAGTACTTGGTGTAATGAAATAACTAAGCAACTGAAGACGTAACTAGGATGAATGTGTATGAAGTTTCTAAACATCAAAAAATAATCAAAGAACTGGCCATAGGTTCATGAACACAAGTACATATAAAATTGCATTTATCCTGGGTGTCTAATGCAAGAGAATCCAAGGTGAATAGGCAACTTGAATCACCCAAAATTATAGTAGGATTTTTGTGTAATTTTTAATAAGGGTTCTTAGGTAAATTCTAGGTTCTCAAATATTACATTATTCACATTTGGGTCACATTTCTTCTTACAACTCTAAGTTACAATATGTAATGGAGGCCACATAGTCCCTAAGTCTAATGGAGGCCTTACATATACAAATATATGCTCTCAAATGACCTCTCATTGCATTAAGTATTTGTGTTTGTGACTAAGTATGAATCTCATGAACTTTATTGTAGACTCAATGAGTTATTAATCAGTTCACATAGTTTCACAGATCCATAACCACATAGTCTTGGAGTTCACAGATTCCATGGAGTCATAGAACCAATAAATCAATGACCTCAATAACACCCCTTGAAAATCTTGAAGTTTGTGCAATGATTTCTCAGTAACCACATAAGATTCACAGAGCCTGTGATTCAATGCAAAGTGGATAAGTGTCACAATTGGAGTTTCCACTGAGTGATCAACCTTGATAAATCCCCATAGGATCATCTAATGTGATTATCTTGATATCTCCCCACAGAGTCCATGAAAGTGACAGGTGTCATAGTAGTATCCCATTCACAAAGATCTTAGTCCAAGTCATCATGGAGGCCACATGACTAACATGGATGTCTGATCAACTTAAGTGGTTTGTATACATCCATGGATCCATAAAACATAGAGACCATATTAAATAAATGGATGCATGATTGTTATTATGTGATTTTTAAAAATTACTATATCCATAAGAATGCACATAGATATTCACTTTAAATGCCACATAGTACTCCAAGTAGCCATAATTTTTGTGAGAAGGCACCAAATGAGGTGTTTTCGGTCTCATCAGAAAGCTCAATTTTAGTTGGTTGTGGCCATGAGATAACTCAACTATGTGGTCATTGTTACAACAATTTCCCTAGGAATCATAGATAGTTTGAGAGAGAATTCAAGAAGGTTGAGGAGCGAGAAAATAAAAAAGATACGAGGCTGAAAATAAAAAGGGATTTTCTCTCTAAAGAAAGCAGAGTTATGAGCAATGGAAAGTTGGCATATTGAAGAGAGCAATCAACAAAATAGGAGAAGAAAAAGAGAGGAATGTAGAGCTTTAGGCCTACAAGTGTAACATGAACACCGTGATCCCAAAATTTTGTCTATGATTGTAAATTTTGTCTCAAATTCAATAAAGATAGTCTTTGTCTTTGTGTGCATATTGTGTTTGTATCATTAAGAGTTAGAAAGAGAGATAATCACTCATGGGGAATGAGGCAACCATTAATTTGGCTCCTTATACCTCCCAACTACACCAAAAACCAAGGTTGTTTTTAAATGGGGATGACCTTTATTCCTGCTCTTATTTCCCACAACTTTACTTTCCTTGTATTCCCCACTTGAAACTATTTTTAAAGTCTTGCTAGTCTCTATTGTATTTCCTCTCCCATTCTTACCCTTGTGTTCTTTTCCTTTATTTACATTAGTTTGTCATTCCTTACTATCTCCCACTTTGTCACCTTTGGTAAAAATACACCTTTTAATGCCTTCGATAATGTTTTTGCTTTGCCCTTGAGCTGCAACACTTTTGACCTCCTCACCCATCAATGCCACTGCATGCCTTGGATTACATTTATTATTGTTCATCATTTTACAATTTTCTTTAATCTTTTTTCTATTTAATATCCCACTATTTCTAAGGACGTGATCTTCCTTGACTCAACACAACAACAAAGGCCACACCAGGTGGGAACCCATGTCCTTGCACTGACATATCCTTACGTATGTCATCCTCACAAGGGATTAAGAATAGGTAAAATCCTACTAATCATGACATAAGAGAATAAGAATGTATACAAAATCCATTTGATTAATCACAATCTCACTCAGATTACAACATTCAAAGCAAAATCATAATCTAACAAATGTGAAGATATGGAGCATTGGGAGGAGTGGGAAGTTAGTAATGACAACCTACTTATTAGCAAGGTTGGTAAAGAGAATAAGATCCACAATGAAGTAAAGTGTCAAAATATTAAACCTTTTACTACTTTCCCTCCTATTGACATACAAAACACCAGCACCAAACAATGCCTCCATTGTGCCATTATTACAACTGTAATTAATTCTAACAAATTTGTTTGTGAAATTTATGACAGTCTATATGATCTTCTTCAGTAAATCCAGGAACAATCTACACATGTCCATCTTGATCTCTTTGATGTTAGTGAACTTGGGACAAAGAAAAGGCACTCTTAAGCAATTGTAAATAAGAGCAAGAAATATGCACAACATAAGACAAACAAAAAAAAAATATAGAACTCTAAGTGTACAAGAGAGAAAGAAGTGTTGAGAAAATTCCTCACCAGGGTCCAATTATTTTTTAGTTTTTTTTATCTAATGGAAAATATTTCTCTAAGAACGTTAAATATTTATTCATTTTTATAGAGCTATAAATTTATTTAATTAGTGGGTTCACCTTACTAATTTAAATAAAAAACCTATGTATTAAAAAATGAAACTAGTTAAAAGAGGAGAAGTTACGAGTGCATAAATGAGTTAAAAGCTTTTCTTTAATTTAAAAAGAGAGTGCATAGGGAAGCTAGGCTTTAAATAAAATATTATCTGTTTAAAAGAAGCTCACTATTAGGAAAGAGGCCCATTAAAGATTTTATTTAAATATTCCAAGCTTGTTATTTTAATATATAAAGTCAAATTTGAAGCTTTCACAAAAAGTTAGGCAACATGGGCATAAAATTTTGAAAAGAAGCTACAACGACAAAATCTATAGGAGTTGGATAGATCAAGAAACAAATGAAAGCTTTTATATTGAAATCTCTTTTATTTCTAGTCAATTCTTCTCCCTCTCTTCTCTCTCGTTCTCATTCTATAAAGGGCAAAGCTCCCTCATTCTAAAGGAGGTTTTTGTCGGCTCCTTCTTGGATCCCCTTGGGCCCAATTTTTTCTATGATGCCATGACCTCAGTTTGTGTCCATGTATAGAATAAAATCCTCTAAATGGCATATTTGCATCTGTGTATATTTTGAGTAATTGATAAAAGCTTTTGTGGTTCTACCTTTTATACTATTTGGCTTTCTTCTTACTATGGCAACTCCATTCTCATATTCAATTTGGTTGTTACCTCTTGCATTTTCTCATACATTATGTTTCAACCTATCATGTATGTTCACAAGTTTTGTGTTATAATTGGGTAGAGAAGGAGCCTAATGCCACCCATTTCCATCTTAATGCATCACAACCCTTTTATTTTCTTGTTTCTCTCTTATTTTTTCCCCTACAAGTCTTAGATTAACATTAACTTAAGTAGATTAACACTAAAATAGGAACAAATTCAGTTGTCTCTAGAGGTTGTTCTATAAGGAACAGCCCACACTGAGTAGAACTTCTCATATTGTGCTTGAAGTACAGACATAAATTTAATTGGACACTTCTACACATCAACAAGAAGAATAAATAAGATGGCATTGGCCCCTTCTCAACAAAATTCCAAGCAATAAGTTCCAACCATAAAAAACACTCAGCATCAACCTATTCAAGTGGACAATGATCAAGTTACCAACATGCATGGAGAAGTTATAGCTATAATGTAATAGAGTTTAATTTTCATGAGCTCTAATGTTGTTTAGTTAGTCCCCACACCCTCCAGTTTAGGGCTCACTTTGGGGAGGAGGAAGCATATGGGATATTTATATCTATAGTTTCAACCCATATCTATATATGCCCAACCGTATGTTCATCCATACAATCATAGAGGGGCCATCTCCCATCTCCCATCTCGATATAGGCAGGCAAGTAGGCCTACATGACTCTCTATATCTCTTTCAAACCTGGGTCGGATGGGTACTTGATCGACAACCTACTCTCACTCTCTATTAGTCCCTCTAACTCTACCTCCACAGCTAAAACATCATTCAGAAGATCCCTCAAACACATCCATCAAAGTTGGCCTCAAGAAATGAACATAACAAAGGTAATGGATTCCACTCTTACCTCTGAACATGTATCATGTGTTAAAAACTAATTATGCATTCAAAGTCTCCTTACATAGTCCAAGTCCTATCATGGGATGATTTTTGTGAAAGAATTAATAATACACTATACTCTATAAATCCCTCCTTCAAAAGGCTTGGTTTATATTTGACATGGTAAATATTAGACATGTTTGTTTGGCTCCACTCTTCAAAGTCTTTTCCATAATGAGCTCCCTCATATCACCCTTGAAGGTGTTATGTACAAGCCTCAAAACCCATGCCAAAATTAATCACATGCCTTATAGTCATACCATGGATAATTTGGCAAAACAACCCACTTCACAATCATCTTTCATACCCAATGATGATCATATTTTGCAAACTATTTTGAATATTTTTTGAATGATAAAAAATATGGGTAAAATCATAGAATAAATAGGGGTGTGTGATCCATGTTGTCACCAAATCTCAAACCCTAGAGGAGGTTTTTCAACCATACTCTAAGATTTGGGAAACATTGGAATACCTCTAGGCCTATGGGTTGCCTATAGTAGAGGTAAACTTCGAAGTTTAAGGCTTAGCTCCCTAGATTGATCTTTAAGTGCTTATCACCTACACTAATTAATTTATTGGATGAAAATGGGGAGAATTAAACATAAAAATTAAGCTATTATACTGAGGTGATACACCAAAAATGTCTACACTTGACTACCATACTCTTTCACTAAGAGACTTGACCTCACTAGCTTCAAAGTCCTATAATACTCTAACATTAGTATTTCAAACATAGAGGTGATATGTATGAAAAATACTCAATATAAGTGAATTAGAGATCAGTTTTAGACACTAAGGTTACTTTTACACTTGAAAATAGACCCATGCACTTGACAACACTTCATGTGCCCTGTTAGAGTGGAACAACTTGCATCAAACATGAAAGGATTGAGAGAAATCAAGGATAGATGTCAACCACTTGACTTTTCAATATACATCAATTCACATACTTAGAAAAGTTAACTTTTTTAACTCAAAACCGAATAGCATATCTTATTTCAAAGTCAAGGTACAATGTCAAACCAATAGGGCTTCACTATACTAGGTGTGGAATTACCATACAAGAGCCAAAATGGCTTGCATTTATAGAATGTGTGATAGGAGAGAGAAAAGAGAAGTTCAAAGGTCACAATGCCACATGTAAAAGCATGAAAACCAATTATATCGCATAATAATGAATTGGATAATAGAGGTATGGAAGGTATTATTAGACAAGTATCTCTCTAAAGCATGAAAATCTCCAAAATTGACATAGGGGTCTTCAACTGTCTTCTTGGAAACTGCCTTCATGATGAAGCATTTTTTGACTACTTAAGACCAAACTAGGGAGATTTGACACCTATTAACCTTTAAAGAGGGTTCAAAAACATGACAAAATAGTCATCAAATGTGTCCCTAACTCATAGCTATCTTCTAGACACTTGTTCTCACCATCTGCAGTCACCATCACTAGTCTTATAGGTTTATCTTCACATTTGTCACCCAAATGATCTTCAGTTTCTCAATCAAATTCATGGAAAATGTGTTAAAACACCTGTCTAGAGTCCCCTTGCCTTCTAATCCATGAATTAGACATTAAAAATACCCCCAATTAAACTTCTCACTTGGTAATCACTCTCCATTTCCATTATCTGCCAAAGACTACCTAAGATGAATAACTCAACAGAGATGCTTATGTGCTTGTCTGAAGTGAGAAATGAACATGGAGAGTTAAAATAGGTCCCAATCGACCTCCCCAAATGATACTCATCCTTAAAATCTCCTCTACACCTATAAAACACACAAAATCTTACAAGAAACCATGTTTTAGGTAGGTCTATACAAGTAGGGTACAAACTGTGATCTAAGAATTTGACTGAAGAGAGGATGATTAGTCTCGTGTTAGTTTTATAAAAAAATTAAAATGAAACACACTAACTAACATAACATCCCTAGGCCTAGACACTAGGGAGAGATTATTTAACAAACATGAATAAAACACAACTAAAATATAAAAGAAACATTTTTTTACCTTCTTTGGATGCTCCAAAATGCTTGTTGTAGTGGCTTGCTTGGCTTGTACTCATGAAGTCTTCATCAAAAGAGGCTTGGCTATCTCCTCTTTTCCTTGGCACCTTGTGTCTTTGGCTTGGCTTGGAATCAATTTGGCATGGTAACACTAATTAAAATAGCTTTTAGAATCATTTGTACATTATAACTTTGCATTATCAAGACTTAGAAATGATATTCATGGCCTCTTTATTTTTAGATTTCTGAGATTGATCAGAATCAACCTAAACCATCTATCTCAAGATTGAGATGTGTGGCTAAGGATTAATCCAATTATGTAATTAAAATTCATAAATAGGCTCATTAATATTTGGGATAGAGGAGTAATTAAGAGGCATGGAGGGCTTTGATGAGGCATGGGAGGCATGAATCTCGATATTTGTGATATTTATGGCCTAAGGATGTCTTCCTAAGAAATGAGGTCACTTGATGATGCATATATTCAATATTCATTTTTAAAAACAAGTATTCAATAAGTTTCTATGGAATTCTTAATTAGGCTCTAATTTGGTTTAATTAGCTCTTAAATATGATTAAGCACTTTGTGCATAAATTACTCAAATTGATCAGAATGCCTTGTTATTGGTCCAAAATTTGACTGGATTGGAATTGAAATTCAATGTCAGATGCATTGGAAATGTATTCCTATTTAGGATGTTACCAATATAAAATAACAAAGGCATGTGTCTCATGCAATAAATTTGATAGAAAAGAGCAATCTAGAGCACCCAAGTGCAAAATTGGCATTTTGACTTGAAATGATCTGATCAAAGTTAGTTGGCCCATAAATTAAATTGCCTCATTTAATGATACCCTAGCCAAAATTAGTACTTGAATATATATTTTTCAATTAATTTAATATGTTTTAGTGTTTTTATACCAAATTGTGTACTTTAGGTGGAAATTGGTCAAAATCTTAGTGGAGGTTATCAGTGGTTAGATTTAGGTGTTTACAATTTGCCCTTGTTTGGGAACATGTTACAAACTATAGGCAAAGCAATGTCTTCTCAAATAATTAAAAGGTCTTGTATGCCTACAATTACAACAATGATAAACTAACTATATGATGCCCCCTCGAGGGAACGATTAGCACAAGTAGGTCGGCAAATAGTCCCTCGAAAAGAAAGAATCAAGATGAGGGGACCAAAGAAAGGAAAGATGATGGGGTGAAAACACAATGATTTTGAAAAAGTAGTCAACATCACTGAGAATGCAAGTGGGATGGTGTACAATGGTTTTCTTAGAAGCGGTTATAAACATTGTATCTCGATAGTGCCAATGTGGTATTATAACATAATGATTTGCCCAAAGGCGATTACAATCATTGAGAAGATGGAGCTGCCCCAGTTAGGATAAATAAACAAGATCACAACATGCCCCTGTATGGTCAAAAAAAGTAAAGTGGTGACAACACAATGATTTGCCTAAAAGTGATTATAATCATTGAGAAATGCAGGTGGGATGATGTGCAATGATTTGCCCATAGGCGGTTATAATCATTGGACCCTGATTATGATAAACATGATTGATTGGTTGATTGATGATGGTAACTTAACATAGAGGGTAATGATGAATTGAAACAACTTACTAGTATGGAGATGCTCGTCTGAACTAATAAAGGTTGAAATTCTTTTGGGGTTAATTACTCTATTTGGGATATGATTTGGATTAAATCAGGATGTTGGTGCTAAAGAGATGTTGATGCCACCATTGCTGAATAGACTTCTTGAAGCTAAGGTTTATTGTAGAATGTGTCAGTAGGTAGCATGGTATAACATCATGGGGACTTGGTTAATATATGCATAGGGATTGACTCTTGTAATCCAATACTCAATAGAAAACAATGCACCAATGATATAAACCATGATGACAATGTAAACATATGAATATAGATGGATTCAAGTATAAGTGTGGGCAATGAATCATCCAATGAATACACATAAACTGAATCAAGGTAATAGTGTTGAAAGTAAACAAACAGACACACAAGTAAAACAACAAAGAAACAAATAAAGAAGCACTCAATAGAAACCATACGAACATTGCCCTTAGAAAATAGGTGACAACTTAACAAATAAACAAAATGGGGGAATAGAAGAAAAGGAAGGGGGTGACCGAGCTATCTCCATATGCACTAGACAAGTGGACACTGCCTACAAAGTTCCATTGATGTAATATCCAAAAAAAGTTCAGGCCAAATGTAGTTCTCCCAGGGAATGAGAAGAATGTGATAACTGATGAAAATAAACATAATGGATGTGATAGAGGAAAAGGAATGGTCTTTCAAAATGACAAGTACATGAGAGAAAATACCAAAAAATATGGAAAAACTAAGTGATAATTAGTTTTGCTTGCAACTTAGTAAGTGTTCCCAGAATTCTTAAAGCAAAGAAGTGGTCAGTGTTTTTTGTTCTTTTCTAATGATTATACAAATATTTTTGAATTTTTTTGAAGTATCTCAACTTGATCAAGAATGATGAGACACTAAATGGTTCAAGCTCACAAAATTGTGAGAGCATTTAAAGTTAGGTTGCTCAAAAAATGGTGAGAGCGTTCAAACTTATGTTTCCCACAAAACGACAAGAGCATTCAAACTTAGGTTGCTCGCAAAATGGTGAGATCATTCAAACTTAGGGTGACTGAGCTAACCTCAACAGGTATCTAGCACTACCTACATAGTCCTATAGTAGGACCTCAAGTCACTGTAGTTATGCCCTTACAGTAGAGAAATTCAACTAGTGTAGCAGTCAATTCAAACAAAATAGGCACAATTGGTAAAAAGGCATAGTATAGCATAGGAAGTGATAAGTTGGTATGTCAAGGCTCAATAAACAAATGTTTCCCCTAGTTTGCCCATTAATGGTTATAACTAGGACACAATGACACAGATTAATGGTACTAATTTGTCCAAAGGCAGTTATAATTAGTAGCAAGATCGGTGATAAGAAATGAATAACAAACGAAAGATGAAACTACTGAAACTTCTGTCATACTGTTCTAAATTATGATCTTTATCTGAATTACTTGAAATAACTAATGAAATTGATTAGATTTCTTGATGCTGAAAATATGCAATAAATAGAAAAAAACCAAGGTCAAATGAGCTAGGCTTTAGAACACACTTGGTCGATAGAACAAGATGGTAAAGCGGATGGAAGGGCTAAAAGGAATGACAAGAATGATACTTATACAAAAAAGAATAGTGATAAAATGATAGAACATGAAATGGTCCTTATAGACAATACACCTTAGCGCTCAAGCATAGTACTTCTTGAGGTGAATAATATTTATCAGCTCAAGAAGTTCATCTCCATCTGATGTGTCAAGCTTGTATGTTCCTAATCCATAATTTATAGTAATGATTAAAGGCCCTATCCAGTTTGGTTTAAATTCACATTTATGCTTCCTTTTAGTCGTAGTATTTTTTTGGTTTTCTTTAAGAACAAGATCACCAAGTTCAAATGTTATATACTTGACACATTGATTGTAGTGACCTTTGAGTCGATTTTGATATTCCTGAAGATTGTTGAGCACAGTTGTGCATTTTTTATCAAGTAGGTCTAGCTCTTATAGGTGAGCTACTTAATAGTCATGATCATCTAGGACATGTTTAAAAGATATGTATAGTGAAGGCAACTTGACCTCAATGGAAAAGATGGATTTTGTACCATAAACAAATGAATATGGAGTGGCTCCTATGGGGGTACAGTGATTGGTAAGATATGCCCAAAGGATATGGAATATATGCAGGTGCCAATCACGATTGACATCATTGACAATCTTTTTGAGAATATTGATAATAGTTTAGTTCGATGCTTTAGTCTAGCCATTACCTTGAGGGTAATATGTTGTATAAAAATGTTGTGTGATATTATATTCAGTATATAGCTGGTCTACATCCTTGTTCTTTAACGATCCTCCATTATTAGATATAATGTCAGAGGGGATATCGTAGCAACAAATGAGATGGTTGAAGATGAATATGTAAATTTGCTTTCTAGTCACGTAAGTGAGGGGTATAACTTCAATCCACTTAGTGAAGTACTTAGTGGCGGTAAGGATATTTTTATGGCCATCAAATAAAGTGGGGTTGATTTTACCAATGAGGTCGAGTCCCCATGTAGCAAATGGGCATGGTGTCAACATCAGTTTCAAAGTTTGTGTTGGGGCATGAATCATATTAGCATGTTATTGATAGTTGTCATACTTCTTTACATATGTATTTGTATCTGCATCCATTGTGGGCCAATAATAACCAGTCTGCAAGAGCTTTTTAGATAGGACTACCCTGCTAGAATGAGCTCCACATACTCCTTCATGAACTTCTCTTAATGCTAGTGTAGACTTTGCTAAAGTTAAACAACGAAGCAGAGTTATATCAAAACTATGACGGTAAAAGGTGGTTCCAAGTAGAGTATAACGAGTGGAGTGATGGATAAAGGCTTTGGTTTGTTTTTAAGATAGGTTAGGTGGTATAACTTGGTTATGAAGGTAGTTGTAAAGGTCTGAGTACTAGATAGAATTAGGACCAACAATATCACAAATCATTATAATGGTTGAAGGTTCATGGGCTAGTGTGAATAAATTCTCAACAAAACATTGATATTATCTAACTTTGTCTATTTATCAAATTAGAGAGATAATAGTAGCCATGGAATCTGTAGTTCTATTCCTAGCCCTTGGTATATGCTCAAATTGAATGTCAACAATTTTTTGCTTTGGGGTATCGACCATAGCCTTATATGGAACCAATTTGTCATCTTTGGTCTGAAAATGGTCTGTGACTTGATTGATGATTAACTAAGAATCACCATAGACCTTTAGATGAGATATATTCTATTATACTACCTATAGAAGTCCTATGATAAGTGCTTCATACTCAGCCATGTTGTTTATACAAGGAAAACCGATTCTGAATGATTTATGGATTAGATCTCCCTGTGATGTAATAAATAAGAGGCCTGCCATCGATCCATTTGCAGTAAATGAATGATTAAAATATAATTTCTAGTGCTGCTCCTCAAGAGGTGAGTCAATGATAGTCATTATGGATTCATCAAGAAAATTAAATGTGAGTGGCTTTATGTCTACAAGGGGTACTTCAACAAGTTGATCTGCAAGAACATATCCCTTGATTGCCTTTTGATTGACATACTCTATGTCAAACTCACAAAGAAGCATGATCTATTTGGACATTCTAACTTGTAAAGTTATTTTAGATAGTAGATACTTGAGTGGATCTACTTTTGAAATGACCATGGTCTTATTGTTCAACATGTAATGGCGTAGTTTATGAGTTACAAAGACCATGGCTAGACAAGCTTTTTCAATAGGTTTATAGTTGTGTTCATATGTGACCAAGGTATGGCTTAAGTAGTATACTACATGCACTTTTCCATTGTTATCATGTTGAGCCAAAAGTGCCTCCAAGACATTGTCGATAGCTGATAGATACAACAAGAACGACCTTCCTGGCATAGGAGGTAACAAAACAAGTGGACTAACTAGATAGTCCTTGAGTTATTAAAATTTTGTTTGGCAGTAGTCATCCCAGTGAAATGCAACTCCCTTCTTTAGAAGATGTGTAAATGGATGACACTTGTCTGCTAGCTGAGAGATGAAGCATCAGAGTGAATAGATATTACCCTACAAACTATAGAGTTGTTTCAAATTGGTTGGTTGTGGCATTTTAATTATAGCATAGACTTTGGCTAGATCAAATTCAATGCCCCTACGAGACACAATGAAGCCAAATAACTTTCCTGAGGTTACTCCAAACACATACTTCTTTAGATTGAGTCTAACTTTGTACTCTCGTAGTCTTTTAAATATCCTACGTAACATTGTTGGATGGTCAGCTCTGGTCTTGGATTTTTCTAATATGTCATCGACATAGTCTTTAATAATATCATGCATCATATCATGGAATATGACAGTCATGGCCCTTTGATATGTAGATCTATAATTATTAAGACCGAATGGCATTACCTGATAACAAAATATTCTCCATGGAGTGGTGAACGTTGTTTTATGTTGGCTTTTTGGTGCTATTATGATTTGGTTGTATCCTAAAAATCCATCCATGAGTGAAAGCATTTCATAACCTGTTGTGGAGTTGACGATCATGTCACTATTAAGCAATGGAAATTCATCCTTAAGATTTGTTTATGTCTCAAAAATTAGTACAGATTCAAATTCCTTCAAGCTTTTTGCTAATAGGCACAACATTAGATATCCATTATGAGTCGTCAATGGACCAGATATATTCTGCTTCTAAGAGTTTTTCCAAATCTTTCTTTACCAAGACAATAATAAGAGGATGCATCTTACATAGGTTTTTTTTCATCAGTTTGGCTTCAGGATTGACCACAAAGTGGTGAAGAACTAAGGTGGGGTCCAAACCTAGCATGTCAGAATAAGCCCATGTAAAGATACCTACAAATTCTCTCAACAGAGCTATAAATACTTCATGTTCCTCCTCAGTGAGGGACATGCCTAATTTTATCCATTTTGGGTTCGATGAAGTCCAGATGTTTACCTCTATTGTATCTTTAACTAGAAAGGTTAAACCATCTTCTAGGATAGTAGGTAAAGACTTGAGCTATTGGACTATGTCAGGGTCCTCTGTTAGGACTTGCTCTTCAACGTCTCTTAGGCATGATGAATCTGAGTCCCCTAATGGAAAAGTTGGCCATGTGACAAAAGTAGTCAAAAATTCTTGAAGAATTTGATCAAACACGTGTTGTTGCTCAAAACTGAACTCGAATCCATAGGCAAGTTCATCGTTGGTGGTCTCTTAGTCTAAATTCGAAGAAGAAGAATAAACACCACTGTCTAATGGTGCCTAAAATAAGTTTTCACCATTAGACTAGCCTTTATCTTTACTTTTTCTCTAGTCAAAAAGTGCCTCAAAGAGGTTTTCACTTTGGGACCTCAATGTTTTATTTATTTATTTTTCGCTACGGGTGTTCACCTGTTCTCCAAAATTGGCTTCAAGATCCAATGTAATTGAGAATCTTAATTTATGATCTCCGAACGGAACATTGTCTCTAAGGCCTAAAAAGTCATAGAATATCTCATCATTCTGAAACTCATCAATCGACAAATTGGATTCTTGTTCATCCCAATCTATCAGTTGGGGATAGTATAATGGCAATGGGTTGTGACGTATGACTGGGGCAAGGGTACAAATGGTATTGTTATCGAATAGGTTAGTCTTAGCTAGGTCATCAAATGTGAGGCTATGATCAAACTATGCTTCATTATCAACATCATCATCACTAGCCATCGGTGATAGAACTTGAATAAGATATGTGGGGTCACCTCTAGGTAGTTTAAATCCAAGTCTATAAGGTCTTTTGTATTTAGTCATAAAAATTGGCTCAATGGTTCCTTGTTGATTCAGTTTAAGGCATATTCTTTCATAATCTTGATGCTCTATGATCCTATTGGGAATAAGATACTTTGTACTTTTATAACAATCAGCTTGGTTGTCATTGTACAACCATGATTCATCTCCTTCAAGAGGGTTTGGTTCTAGGCTAGATGATGGTATAAACATGACAGGTCCCCTATCTTTGTTCCTTTATTGCCAATGCATGTGTGGGGTATTTTTAGGTCATCCAAATGTCTTTGGATTCTAAGGAAGATTGGCAATATGGAAGGTATCATGGGTCACATATTCCCGTGGGCCATTATCTGAAATGGTGAAATGATTGGAAGCTTTAAGAAGTAGCATATGGGAAAGGAAATCCAAGGTATTAGGATCTATGCAATTATCCTATGGAGGATCAATAAGTATGGCCTTTCCTTTATCCTTCTTGGAATTTAGATTCCTGCCATATTGGTAATTTTATCTTTGAAACTCGGCCTCAAGATGTTTGCATTATTCATATGGGTGTAAATCTCTTGGAATATTCACTTCCATCCCTAAGTGAGAGAACTTGGTACATTGGTGTAGTACTGACAGGACTGCATGAATCTCATGTAACCAAGGCCTTCCTAGAAGCATATTATATGACAATTCAAGATCAAGCACATGGCCAAGTGTATCATTGGTCAAAGGCCCGATGATAACTGGTAAGTTAATGTTGCCTTGTGAGTTTATTTCCTAATTATCATAGTCTTTGATAGTTATAATTTATGGCTAAAGATCTGCCATTGTGTACCCAAAAAGCTTGATGAGCTTTAGAGACACTATGTTGAGGCTAGATCCATTGTCTATAAGGACATGTTTCACTTTATATCACTTTATATAAACTTCTATGTACAATGGATTATTATGGAGTAGGCCAATGGAAGACATATCATTTTGGTTGAATGTGACTTGTTAGGCTAGAGCTAGTTGTCCAACCAAAGCTTGAAATTTATCTAGGGATATGTCACTGGAAATAGTGGATTGGGTTTAAAACTCATTCAAAATATTCTTATAGATTGTTGACATTTGTAGCAAATCTAAAATAGAAATTTGTGCTAGTGTCTTCTGTAATTGTTCCATAATATCAAACTTCTTGTCTTAGTCATTGATGAATGGTTTGTTCTAAGGCTGAATGGTAGGTAAAATGGCAGATGATTGTGGGCCTAGGATAATAATCTTTGACCTCCGAGTTATGATTGCACAATCAGTATTAGATGCTAGACCATAATTGTTAACAAATGTTGGGAATGGTGTGGGACTAGATAAGACAAGTCTCGATTGCCGGTGCACTTGTATGTGGTCACATGGTAAGGATGAATTATCGGTATAAGGTCCAAAAGTGGAAGTCCTGATTTGTTAGTTTGCCTATGTGTGGTCCCAGGTCAAAGAAGGATAATATATGTAATTTGGATGAGTGGTATTGTTTAGCAATGGTATAGATTGATTAGTGTTTGGTCTAGGATTAATGGAGATGGTATTAATTCTACCCCCTACAATATGACCTACAACCTTGTTGTAGTCATGTGCAACTCCATGGTAGGTTTATTGGTTGTTACCATTTTGACCTTAGTTTTGTCCATTGTTCTGACATTATGGGTTTTGATATTGATTTTGTTGATTTTGCTAGTTTGACCTTTGATTTTGATACTATTGATTTTATTGTTGCATCAATCGGTGTTATTATTATTGCTAATTGTTATGCTACTACTGTGTGTTATGTTGGGGAAAGAGGTTTTGATAGATTCCAAGAGTTTTATTAGAGGTGGAAGCACCATTATCCAATGTTATCTCTCCATTCTCCAACATATTCTCAATCAAATGCTTGATTTTCACACATCTTTATAGATTATGCCCATTCACCCGATGATATTCATAAAATTTATTTTCATGGTACCAATCAGGATAAAGAATGCCTTGTGGATAATGCTTTGGTATAGGCTAACTAATTAGATTAGCAGTGGCACATCTGTGAAATAGACTCAATAAGCTCTCTTATGTCACTAAAAATACAAAGCATAGGCATAGTTCTCTTTGGAGGAGGGGTTTGTAATGATAAAGGTTGTTGCATTTATTGGATGGGTCTTGGTTGTTGTGCTTGCAGCATTGGTTGGAGAGGTTGTTGGGTAGAAGTAAGCTAAAAAGGTGGTACAGATGATGTTTGCACTATTTGGATATGACGTGCCTCAGTTACTCCATTATCCACAACATTCTTATTATGGTTGAATTGCTTTGGTCTATCTTGGTTATTGGCCTGTGATGGTTGTGATGCTTGTGCTTGGATTGGATGTTGGTTTTGGCCACTTTCCTGATTGGTACCTTGAGTTTGATTAGTTGATATAAGCTTGATGATCCCTTTATTAATAAGGGCTCACTCAATCAACAAGCCTTTGTCGATGATCTCCTTGAAAGTATGTGCACATTGTAGTTCTAAATGATAAGCTATCTCACTATGCAAATTTTTAGTAAACACAGTGGTTAATTATTTATCTAGTAAACTATGGGTGAATCAACTTGCAAGGGCTCTCCATCGCTATAGATAACTTGCAAAACTCTCACCAATCTTTTTTTTTCTTGTGTTAAGTCAACCAATGAAATCTCATGTTTGAGATTATAGGAAAAGAGCTACACAAACTTATTGAAAAGATCATCAAAATTTGTTATTAAATTCTTGGGCAACTTTAAAAACCTCTCCAAGGCTTGTCCAGCCAAGCTCCTTGGAAACAAAAACAAAAGGTATATATCGTTATATGTCACTGGTTGACATGTGACAAAGAATTTAGTTAAATGGGTCTTAGGGTCACCTTTCCCTTTGTATTTATCAAATTTCGATGGTACGTATCCTAAAAGAAATGGTATTTGTAAGTACTCTATGTTAAATGGATAAAAACACACATCATCCAACTTAAACTTTTTAATCTATTTCTCAGCGTGAATGGTAGCAATTACATTCTTCATCTGTTACAATTCTTGGGATAGGAAATTAGAAGGAACATTGATTTGAGGGAGAATATTGGTTTGGGTAGATGGTTGGGAGGTCATACATGGGACACTTTGACCAGGGTATGATGGAGATATCTATTGGGGAACATTGGTTTGGTTGAGAAATTGACCAAGAATATGCATATGTGGATTAGGATGTACTTGAAATTGCACATTTAGTTGTGCAATATTCTGGTTTATGTTGGCTATGAAGGTTTGACTTGGAATATTTTATGGTTGGGATGGAAGGATATAATTGTACTGTGCCTATTGTGGTTGAAAAGGGACATGCTACTGACTAATCAAACCTTGTTGTTGAGTGAAAACTTGTGGACCAAGACTGTGTCTCTGAACTTGTGGCATATTTTGAACTGATTGTTGTTAAGTAGGCACTTGAGAAACATGAGAGCCTCCTTGTTGCACGAATCCTTGTTGGAAAGTGAAAGCATGTTGAATATTTGGCATCTATCGTTGACCAATATTTACATATTTTTGGCTAATCATCTTTTGGTTTTGGATTGGTACACTTGTATGTGACTGAAGACATATGTTTGTCACTACCTGACGAGGTGGAAATACATTCGACCTCTATTACATTGGTACTCTAGATTATGCCTACTATTGTGAAATACTACTCGTCACTTGTTGAGGAGTAGGATTCATCACATTCTATTATTTAGGCATGAAATTGGGTGATGTTTGACTACCTAATCCTATTGGTTGCACGGTTGATGAAGCAGTTGGTTGAGGTTAGGATGTAGAAACTCTTATTCCCTGATTTGGAGAACCACTTGCAGTGTTAACTAAAGGCATATTTTGTTGACTAGTTGTTTGTACGTTAGTAGCACTTTGATTTGGATTAGACATTGCTTGCACATTGTCCACTATATTTTTCTCATTATTCTACGTAGAAGCAGAAGACACTTCTTCAATAATGGGCATATGCAGCAAGTTGTCTACCAAAGTATTTTGTATGAATGGGTTTGAACTCTGATTGTCTTGACTAGTTAACTCCATCAAAACTCCTATTGAAAGAACTAAGACAATAAGAGGTTTGCCCACCATGGTCATCTGATTGAAATTTCATGCTTAGTCTCATATATTAACCAGTTAACCATTATGTGATCTAGGATTTTGACTCAAGAGAGGATGGTTAGTATCGTGTTAGTTTCAAGTAGGTTTGATATGCCATCTATATTTGGTTAAAGTGGTCTTCCATGAGTTTTTTGCCTCTGCTAGGCATATTAGGGTCCTGATATGTTGTTTGGACTAGAGCCAAAGGATTGCTAGAAGAAGCCTGTTGATCGTAAATTATGTTGTGGGGAATTCTTACTAAGCTTGGTAAATTCTCATAGGGGAAGTCTACTATAAACTTAGCCCCTACCTCTATGACTCAAACCAAAATCTCATCTTTGTTCTCCAAAAAATGACGCTCAAATAAAAATGGATCATAAGTGGAAGGCATATTAGTATAGCATGATTGTTGGAGAACTGGTTCATTAGTTGTGGGTATTGTAGTTAGGCATTGTGCAGTTTGTTCTTTGTCTTGTTCTGAATAAAGTGGTGTATTAACCAAATAGTTAGCCAATGGATATTGGCTTTGTGCCCCTAATTGAGTATTGTAAGAGGGATACGAATCCATCTCATAAGCAATATTATCCACGTAGAGGTCTTGCACCATGTTGGGTGAATATTTTGTCAGTTATCTATCTGATTGAGTAAAATAGGTCTTATCATCCACAACAAAAGACATTGGTCGGCCCAGTGTGCAAGTTTACTACATCAGAGGTGGACAAATCTCTCCTCTCATCAAGGGGAGGTTCCCTATAAATATGCAGGAGCTATATATATTATAAATATATGCAAAAAATAACACTCAGGGGTAGGATACACCATCCATCTCTCTTCTTTCAGAGATGATGTTCACAAACAAAGGAGAAAATCCTAGTGAGAACACTGAAGGCACTTCTCTTCTTTCAGAAGTGTTCCTGCAGGAAAAAACATAATTTTCTTTCAGGTATGATGAGCGACTGGTAACAAAGGATAAGAACTAGCAGGATGAAATGGAATGCAAAGTCTTCACCTCAACTACCCAAAGAGTGAAACACAGAGAATAATGGGGGCACAAAGTCATCCCAGAATCCTCAACGTAGAAGGAAAAGAAAAACACACACTGAAAACAATTGTGAAAGCACAAAGTCTTCCTACAATTGGCTTCAGGACACCTTCCTTATTACTTTCACTAATTCTACTTGCCAAATTAAATAGATGAGAACACATTCAGAAGATAGACATAAGAATAATCTCCTAAAATGATACAAGCCAAAACAGCACAACCCCTGTGAGTCACTTGCTTTCTCATTCAGATAAAATGAAATGAAATTACAATCTGAGCTCAAAGTCTCAGTATTCTCCTTTCAACTAGGTAGAGTTTCTCTCCTGTAAAAATGAAAAATATCTCTTCATAATGAGAGAAATTACAATATATAGCAATTATGCAAGGCTTGGCGCTCTTTCCCATGGGATGACCCATGCTGTAGTCAACATCTTTAATGCGCCTTCAGTTTTATTTGGAGGGACCATGCTGGGAACAGCGCTTTGCCTTAACTATGACATGTCCCTTCATCTAATATGTCTTTTCCTTGGTATGGACTGTCTGGTCCTTTTCTTGATGTCTGCGCAGCTGTCCAATTTGTTTTTAGCGTCCTTGATTTGGTGCACTTAGAAGTCTACTTGATCCACTATTTCACCTACTGAAAATAACTGCCTTGAAGATATTTCTGATCTTTTGCATTGATCTTCTCTCCCCTGAAGCAATTCGAGCCTTCGGGCTTTCTTTTCAGCTAGTCGCTTGGTTCTTCCTTTAAATTCCGTGCTCTATTTGAATTTTCACAGATATTTCCTTACTTTAAATTTGACATCTACGAGGCCATCAATGGTCGCAAGCCACTTGAACCATGTTGAATCTTGAACCTGTGAATCTACTGAAAGTACATTGGTTCATTAGTTCATCGGTGCATTCTGACTTTTTTGTTCCATCGCTTCCTAGTTCAATCACTTTCTTGCTCCTTGGTTGAACTATCTGTTGAACCACATATTTGATGCTTCTTTCTTTGACTGAGGCTGCTTTTGAACTTTTGAACCTATGAACCATTGAACTTTGAACTCTTTCAGTTCAAAGTTTAATCGGTTTATTGGTTCATCTTTTGTCCCATTCTGATCTGTAAACTCCACTGATAAACGCAAAGTGAAGTTCAAAATACGAATACTAAATTTCTCAAAACTTATCAAATTCTCGAAAAAACTCAAAATAACTTGAAAAATGTTTTGGCAAAAATGTTCTCGGTTGTTTGGTTGGATTGGAATGATCAAAAGACTTGTTACTTCCATTTACCAATTAAACCAATTTTTTTTTTTTACATCAAATGTCGTAAATTGTCAAAATTTAATCTTTGCATGATTTTATAATAAAAAAATAAAAAAACTGAATTAAAACATGCAAGAAAATGACAAATTACCATCCGACATTGATAACGGAGTTCGGCATATTTTGCCTACATCTCCAGGTCCACCCAATAGTGAGGACCATTTCTATTAAATTTGCGCAACAAAAGCCTTACAAATTCTTGAAACGTTGCACAACTTCCCTCAGGCTTGATCTCTGTCCAAAAACTCCACCTTGCTAATATACTCAAGCTTGGTCACACAGAATCTTTCCTTAATCTTCAACCCCTTCCGAATGTGGTGCCACTCTGATACCAACTTAAAATTGGGTTCTATTTTCATGGACCATTGAACTTTGAACTCTTTCGGTTCAAAGTTCAATCGGTTTATTGGTTCATCTTTTGTCTTGTTCAATCATTGCATCCTTTATCTTTCTAAGTCCCTTTGATCTTTATCGCACTAGTTGAACCTTTGAACCGGTGAACTTGTTGAACCTTTCAGTTCAACGGTTCAATGGTTCAATCGGTTCATTCTTTGAAGCCCTTTTTGTCTAAGTCTTTGAAGGTTCCTTTTTGTGTCTTTGTTCAGCCTTTGAGACGCCCCAAAGGGAAGGTGTCCCTTCGAGATTTTAAAATGGTCCTTTCTTTATCGTCAAGCGCCCCCCGCAAGGGTACTTACCCTTCGAGATTTTTTGGGCGACCTTCGGGCTTTAACTTCTCTGGCGGGTTCTTGCTTCTTCGATGGGCTTTTGGCTTTTGAGCTTTTCTCGTCGGGCTTTTTCTTCGGACAAAAAGTCTGAAGGAAAGTTTCTATTACTTAGCCATTTGTTTTTTTCAATTTCTTCAGGCTTTCTTTCTGAATGAATTCCTTTAGACAAAAAGTCTGAAGGAATTTTGCTTTTGTCATTTTTTCGTAGAAAATATTTTTGAAAGAATTCTTTCGGCCTCTTTTACTTAGTCACTTTCTTGAGAGATTTCCAACTTTGTCTGCTTTTGCTCACTACCCTCCACAAGGGTACTTGGCCTCGGTCCACTGCCTTCCGCAAAGGCACTTGTTCCTTTGGCTTTGGGGTAGCCCCTTGAACCTACCGATTGAACCAACTTTGGTTCAATGGTTCAATGGTTCAACTGGTCGATTCTTTGTTATTTGGATAAGTCTTTTTGATCTTTTGAACCAAGTGCGTTGAACCAATTGGTCATTGAACCCGTTGAACCAAAATGGTTCAAGGTTTAATAGTTCAATGGTTCAAGCCTTTTTTCTTTGAAGCTTGCCGATTGAACTCTTTTGGTTAAACTGAGGCATTGAACCAATCCTAGAAATGACTAAGTGTTGGAAACTTGTTATTTTAATTGAACTCGCCTGCAGAAGCCATTGAACTTGTTGAACCCTTGATTGAAAAAGCTTGGAAAATGAGGAAATTGAAAGCTCAAAACAAATTTTGAAAAGGGAAGAGATGATTTTGGTCTGGCGAACCAAAATAGTTCATAGGATGTCCCAAAGATGTCACACATTTTTGGGGACAATAGCTGGCTCCAGCTGGAGAACTTCCTTCAATTGAAAACTTGAAACATCTGAGGAGAGTAGAAACTAGAATCTCCAGTGCCTTGAAGTATGTCATTGGGCTATGGAGTCATGCTACCCAAAAATAAAGGCTCCAAAAAATGAAAATGAACACAAAGTAGAAACAAGGACTATACATATATACATATGTATATGTGAACTTATCTGATAATTCAAAAATTGAAGTGCTTCAGATGCTGCCCATTGTGAGACAATGAAGATGGTGTTTCATCCTGATAAACCAGCAGGAAACCATTTTGTCCCCAGAATCGATGATGGGTGATTGAAACTCTCCACCAGGAATCACATTTTTTTTGCATTCCTTTTGGTTCTCTCTTCTTGCCCCATGGCAAGGCGTGGTCTCCAATTTGAAAAACATAAATCTTTGCTCCCTTGGTGAAGAGATTCTTTTCCTGACTTTGGCGTGCAACATTATGGCCCGCTACCATAGCTTGATGTTCTTCTGGTTCAGTCTATCGCATGATTTGATTGTCAGCATCAAACACCTGACAAACCACCAGCTCAGCATCTCCTTTAATGTGAAGGAGTTTGACACCTTTGTCTTGAGCAGGTTTCAACCCAAGTAACAAAGATTCGTACTTGGCAGTGTTGTTGGTGTTGCTGAACTGCAACTCGTGTGAAGGAGGAAGAATATCTCCTTGAGGAGATATCAACACCATCCTAGCTCTAGTATTGGTAGAGAAATTGATGCCATTGAATTTCTAGATCCAAACATCATCAGAAACTAATCTTCTATCAGATTTTTATTCATTAAAGATGAAAGATCATTTTTCATCTGTACTGCACCTTACTAATTCTTCTTGTCTTGTTTGAATCGATTTTTAGATTGCCACCTATAGGGCTTTCATTTGCTGAAACATTAACATCCTCAGTAGACAAAAAATAATTACCCCTGCCTGAAGACTCAAATAGAATTTAAGTTTCAGGTGTTGATGTCTGAGTGACAACATATTTTGCTTCCTTTTCAGGGAGCAACCTCTTCATGATGCCTTTGACAGGGATCCTCACCTCGGACAGGTCAATGCTCAACTCTCCTCCAACATCCTTATAGAAATTTCATCCTATCAGAATGTCGTATGAGGCTGGGACGTCAGCCATCAAGACTGTCATCTTTATTCTCTTTTTCAGGAATGTTGCAAACTCAAATTGGGCATCCTTGATCTGTCCTAGCAGTGGCACTTTCTTGTTCTCCATGGAGAAGCATCTACCAAATATTTTGGTCAGTGTGAAACCAAGAGATTCTACCACTTTGGCAGGGATGACATTGTCTAAAGCACCAGAGTCAATGATGCAGTTGCTCAGCTTGTGACCATTTATCAACAGGGAAACATAGAAAGGATCTACTTTTCCAGGGGCAGCAGGGGGAGTAATGACAAGATTTTTTAGGATAGGCATGTTCCTTGGGAGATCATGAGTCACATTTCTAATCTCTTGTCCTGCAGGGATGACTATATTCTTTACACACTCCACCAACCTATCCAACTGCTCATGGTTGGCTTGTAGGAATTTAAATTCAGTCATTTGAATTTTGGTTTTCTTAACATGGTCAATTATGTCAAATGACTGAAATGGACTATGAAGAGAAGATGGGTGTTCATCATTTTGGTTTTTAGGGGGGATGACTGATATGTGAATTTGAAGTAGAAGGTGTAGCGATGTTTGGTGTACTTACCTTCTTAGCAATCACTGGGTCCTTTGGCTGGAAAGGTAGAGTGGTCCCACGTTTAGCAACTGAAATTATTGGTTGAGGTCGCTCCTCTATCTTTTTTTATCAGCTTGCTGGGCCAACTAGTTCTTGGACCGGGTGAATACTGTGTATGATCCCTCGACTGCTCCACCTTTACTTCTGAGTTCATCTTGGTAATTTAGGAAACTAATATGAGAGTCACTAGCTGACTCTTTTTGACCCTCTGTGAAGAGATCAACGTCATTTTCTTGATCAAACTCAGGTTGGAAAGAGAAATCATGCTCAGTTTCTAGATATCTAACTGCTGAGTTGGTCGGAGGTGCTTCAAGGAAAAGGTTCCTTTGCAGGGGAGGAAGACGGTTTGGCCGCCCTTGATTCTTAGCAGCATTGTCTTGGTATGCCTGATTCTAAAATGTCCTCCTTGGCATATCCCAATTAGGAGAAGCAGACATAACTTGGGCCATTTGTCTTTTCAAGGCTAGCAATTTATTTGCCAGTGTTTATGCCATTGGGTCAGTGGTGGCTGTAGGTGAGTATTCCGAAGATGAAGAGAGTTTACCTCTATTTGGGTCTCTCCTTATCTTTCCAATCAAGATAAGGTCATTTTCTACCTCAGTAGCCAAATCTTAAGCAGCAGCAATGTCTATGTGTCTAGCCCATCTCAGCAAAAAATTCACTTCAGGTAGCTGTGAGTTGATGAAGAAACACTTGAGATTCTGAGGTGTCAGCTGGGTATTCATGGGAATCTTGTGCTTCAGCTTGTCGAACCTGGCAATGAAGTCCCTCATAAGTTCATGGGGATCCTTCTTCATCTGTGTGAGTTGGGCTAGCAAGGTGTGCACATCTTCTGTAGGTTTGAACCTGGCTTCAAATTTGTCTTTAAGAGTGTTCTAATTAGTCACTCATTAAGCTTGTAGATGGTAGAACCAGTCTGCAGCAGTGCCTTGTAGTGTCTCTACGAATAAACTGACTGTTATGTCTTCAAATTCCACCCCTATTACACTATAGGCTATGCTAAAAGCTGCAATGTGTTCATCAGGGTGAACTTTTCCATCACCAAATAATTTTAGAAAATTCTTCTTTGAACTGCGTGGAAGCTCATGCAAAGGTGGAATTAAATTCAGTGGACCAAAAGAGTTACCCCAAGGGCCTTGAGCCATGATTTGATTATGTAAAAGTGAGATCACAAATCTAGATGGAATATAGATAGGCAAAGCTCTGCTAGCAGCAAAAAAAGAAGCTCTACCTTATGTTGGTGACCTAGTAGGGCTAGGAGGAAGACTCCTAGTTCATTGAAGGTGAGGTTGTGGAGGAAATAAATCAAAATTACTCTGCTGCACCAACTCAAAAGCAGGGTCAACAACACCTTGAGATTTTTGGCTTCTGGTATAACGTGGAGTTGTCAGATTGCAGAACAAAAATGGAAAAGAGCAAGATCTGCTTTAGCTTGAAGCTTAAGACTTCAAACTGCGCGCTCTTCCCCAACAGAGTCGCCAAAAAGACTGTTGGGTGAATATTTTGTCAGTCAACTATCTGATTGAGCAAAATAGGTCTTATCATCCACAACAAAGGAGATTGGTTGGCCTAGTGTGCAGGTTTACTACATCAGAGGTGGACAAATTTCTCCTCTCATCAAGGGGAGGTTCCCTATAAATATGTAGGAGCTATATATACTATAAATATATGCAATAAATAACACTCAGGGGTAGGATGCACCATCCTTCTCTCTTCTTTCAGAGATGATATTCACAAACAAAGGAGAAAATCTTGGTGAAAACACTGAAGGCACTTCTCTTCTTTCAAAAGTGTTCTTGTAGGAAACAACAAGATTTTATTTCAGGTATGATGAGCGACTAATAACAAAGGATAAGAACCAGCAGGATGAAATGGAACGCAAAGTCTCCACCTCAACTACCCAAAGAGTGAAACATAGAGGATAATGGGGGCACAAAGTCATCCCAAAATCCTCAACGTAGAAGGAAAAGAAAAACACACACTGAAAACAATTGTGAAAGCACAAAGTCTTCCTACAGTTAGCTTCAGGACACCTTCCTTATTACTTTCACTAATTCTACTTGCCAAATTAAATAGATGAGAACACATTCAGAAGATAGACATAAGAATAATCTCCTAAAATGATACAAGCTAAAATAGCACAAAGTCTGCAAACAACTTGCTTTCTCATTCAAATAAAATGAAATGAAATTACAATTTGAGTTCAAAGTCTCAGTATTCTCTTTTCAACTGGGCAGAGTTTCACTCTTGTAAAAATGAAAAGTCCCTCTTCATAATGAGATAGATTACAATGTATAGCAATTACGCAAGGCTTGGCGATCTTTCCCATGGGATGGCCCATGCTGTAGTCAACGTCTTCAATGTGCCTTCAGCTCTATCTGGAGGGACCATGCTGGGAACAATGCATTGCCTTAACTATGGCATGTCCCTTCTTCTAATATGTCTCTTCCTTGGTATGGACTATTTGGCCCTTTTCCTGATGTCTGCGCAGATGTCTAATTTGTCTTTACTTCATGGAATAAAAATAGGCCGCATCCTTGATTTGGTGCACTCAGAAGTCTACTTGATCAACTGTTTCACCTACTAGAAATAACTCCCTTAAAGACATTTTTGATCTTTTGCATTGATCTTCTCTCCCTTGTAGCAATTCGAGCCTTCGGGCTTTCTTTTTAACTAGTCACTTGGTTCTTCCTTTAAATTATGCGCTCTATTTGAATTTTTACAGATATTCCCTTACTTTAAATTTGATGTTTGTGAGGCCGTCAATGGTTGCTAGCCGCTTGAACCATGTTGATTCTTGAACCTGTGAATCTGTTGAAAGTACATTAGTTTATCAATTCATTCTGTCTCTTTTGTTCCATCGCTTCATGGTTCAATCATTTTCTTGCTCCTTAGTTGAACCACCTGTTTGCTGCTTCTTTCTTTGACTGAGGCTGTCTTTCAAATTTTGAACCTATGAACCATTGAACTTTGAACTCTTTCGGTTCAAAGTTCAATCGGTTTATTGGTTCGTCCTTTGTCCCGTTCAATCATTGCTTCTTTTATCTAAGTCCCTTTGATCTTTATCGCACTGGTTGAACCTTTGAACCGGTGAACTTGTTGAACCTTTTGGTTCAACGGTTCAATCAGTTCAATCTTTGAAGCCCTTTTTGTCTAAGTCTTTGAAGGTTCCTTTTTCTATCTTTATTCAGCCTTTGGGACGCCTCGAAGGGAAGGTGTCTCTTCGGGATTTTAAAATGGTCCTTTCTTTATCGTCAAGCACGCCCCGCAAGGGTACCTACCCTTCAAGATTTTTTGGGCGGCCTTCAAGCTTTAACTTCCCTAGTGGGTTCTTGCTTCTTTGGCAGGCTTTTGGCTTTCGGGCTTTTTCCGTCGGGCTTTTTTTTCGAAAAAAAAGTCCGAAGGAATTTTTCTGTTACTTAGTCGTTTGTTCTTTTCAATTTCTTCGAGCTTTCCTTCCGAATGAATTCCTTCGAACAAAAAGTTTGAATGAGTTTTGCTTTTGTCATTTTCCCGCCGAATTCTCGCGGAAAATACTTTCGTAAGAATTCTTTCAACCTCTTTTACTTAGTCATTTTCTCCAGAGATTTCCAACTTTATCTATTTTTGCTCACTGCCCTCTACAAGGGTACTTGGCCTCGGTCCACTGCCTTCCGCAAGGGCACTTGTTCCTTTGGCTTTGGGGCAGCCCCTTGAACCTACCGATTGAACCAACTTTGGTTCAACGGTTCAATGGTTCAACCGGTCGATTTTTCGTTATTTGGCTAAGTCTTTTCGATCTTTTGAACCAAGCGCGTTAAACCAATTGGTCGTTGAACCCGTTGAACCAAAATGGTTCAAGGTTCAATGGTTCAAGCCTTTGTTCTTTGAAGCTTTCCGATTGAACTCTTTTGGTTGAACCGAGGCACTGAACCAATCCTGAAAATAACTAAGTGTTGGAAACTTGTTCTTTAGATTGAACTCGCCTGCAGAAGCCTTTGAACCCGTTGAACCCTTGACTGAAAAAGCTTGGAAAATGAGGAAATTGAAAGCGCTAAACAAATTTTGAAAAGGGAAGAGATGATTTTGGTCTGGCAAACCAAAATAGTTCATAGGTTGGCCCAAAGATATCACTCATTTTTGGGCACAACACACCATTTCTTTCTATGCAACCACATTAGTAATCTTCAGATTGTACATGAGTCCACTACGAGTGTAAGAATACATGTTGGGATCCATAGTAAATGTTTTTGTAATAAAAGGTCAAAGAGTTCTACAAACTCTAAAAAGACAATGTCTAAAAGTTGATGTTCAAACTTGGTCTAGATTCATCAAAAGGATCAAAAGGTTTATGCAAAGATTTGTGAGGAAATAAGGTAGCGTTAAGTATCTAATGCTTCACATTTCACACAAAGATAATCAAGTAAATAGACCAAAAATCAAAATGTGAAACTCTAAGGTCAAAGTATTTTAGATCAGTCTAATCTAGGAAAAGCAAAAGTTACTAGGTCTTTTGGCCAAACACGATGTCAAAAGCTAGGCTCAAACAAGGCATGTGCTAGGACTCTTGACCAAATGGCATCAAAAGTTAGACTTTGAAATAGATGAAAGTTTTAATCTAACAAATTTAAAACACTTCTAACAAAAACTATGCACTTGATTCTTGGACATGGACTTGATTAAATAGGTATAAGGTATGAAACAAAAGGCACTTTAGATATAGTTTATTTTTCTTACAAATAATGGTATAAAACTTGGTTCTTTTGAAAAATAAGCTAGATAAAAAGCGAACGATGTAACTTTAATAAATAAAGGTTCACAAAGGTACACTCAAATTGGTTTAAAAATATAGGAACAAATTTGAACACTATGTAAAAGGGCCTATGAAACAATATCTAAAAAATTTTGGGCAACGTAACAATGCTAAACTACCCAAAGATATGATAAAATGCTTGTTTCAAAAACTCTCTAAGGCAAAGATAATTTCCCACAAATTTGACAGCATAACACTATCTTTCTTGACTCAAATTATGCACACACTCTCAAAGTTTTAGAAATATCCCTAAGGCAAGAAGTGTTACACTCAAATGGTCTCAAAAACTCATGAAATTAGAATAGTACCACCAAATGTCAATTTCATAGACTCAAAGTGAAAGTGTTGAGAGCAAAAGGACTTGAGTCTAACTATGATGATAAATGTGATTATGAGTCTCTAAAACGGTGTTCAATCCAAATGGGAATTTGAACCCAAGTTAAAAAAGTTTAGCGTGTAAATGGTGAACCCAGTTTAGCACACCAACTTTTAGAACTCAGAAAGGTTCAAGTTCAAAAGTGAATTATCAATGGACTTAAAAAAAATTTAGGCAAAAAGGTCTAGACTCATGTGAGCAACATAACTCCACCTAAGTTGATGACATGACTCAAAATAAATTGTGATAAATTTGAACAAGGTAGAAAAAATAAAGATTTATGCAGGCAACATAACGCCTCCTTGTTCAAACAAGATCGGGGACTATGTGTTTGGTTTGGATTATTTGTTTACACCAAGTTTTTTACTCCAGATAAGACTTTAATCTAGGACAAAACCAACTAATTAATCACCCTTAGATCCTAAACTAACAAGGCTTCTTGGTATTTGTTTGAATCTATCAATATACATCATTTGAGAGATGTTTAAGTGTTCATCCAAAAGTAAATGTGCATTATATAGTAGGGTTTTTACACCCCCATTCTCTCAAATGACAATACTATGACATGGACCTTGAGGCATACCTTGCACCAACAATATTTCCATGGCAAGTGGGGATTTTGTCTAAAGATCTACAAGTTTTCAAATGTTCTAGGGGAATCAATTGCACAATGACTTTCACAGCAAACAATGCAAAAGAAAAGCACGGATTTTGGCTCTGTATCACTTGACTTGTTGCAAAAAGGTCTAGTCCTTTTTACAATCACTACATCCTGTTGTTTGTTCAGTGTAGTGCGATGTCCAAAGTGCCACTATGTCTCGTGTTCAACTCCAATATGGATCCAAATAAAGTCAGTGCTGGGAGATGAAACCCTAGGTCAAAGTTTCCTTAAAGAACTCATGGGAAGTGATGAAATCCCCCTCGCAAGCCAAGATGCAAAGAAATGAAAAAAAACATAAAATATAAAAACTTTAGGGTCGTTTCAAGGTCACCCAATACTTTTGCAAGTTTTTAGAGAGTGCTTTAGACAACGTTCTTTCTATGCCTTGGAATAGGCAATTTGCAATAGAAATGACACTTTTGATTCCAAGGGTTCCCTAAAGGGGACAAATGGAAGAGAATACACACAACACCCCTCTCTTTACTAAATAAAATTAGATCAAGTAACTATTGAATACCAAAAACTTTTAGAAATATGAGTTCATTTTTAAGCACCAAATTCAAAAGATTGGGTGGTGTTCATTTGACCCCTTCGTCTTAAGATTGTGAACTTTGAAAGCCTAACTTATGAAAACATTCATTTAAGCACCTAAATGTTTCACCAAGAACAAAAAACAAGATTCCTAATTTATTTTAAAATCATGCCAAAGACATCTTAATAGCATGTTTTAACAAGTTCCAAGTTTGTTGGTTACATGTCTACCCTTAAGGCATCACCCCAAAAGAAAATATGTTAGATTAGAAACATTTTAAATAGATTTTCAAAATTTTGTGAAAAAATCTATGAAACTTGAAGCTAAACTAATATAAAATTCTAAAAATTTAAGAGAAAACACGTGGTTTAAAAAAAATCATCCAAAACGAAGTCGTATGACCCCAAACCAAGCATTTTAAAATGGTCTATTAGCTCTCAAGTTTATGTTTTTAAGAAAAACACAGTGACTGGCGTTGGTTCTACTAACTAATGGTGGTTACACTTACTAACCAACAACGGTTATACCAACAGTGACCGACGACAACTATGCCAACTAACGATAGTTTTACAAACTGACGATGGTTATTGTGTAAACCTATGACAAAGAAAAACAACAAAATAAAGTTAGAAAATCAAATTGCAAGAGTTTTAATTATCCAAATAAAAATTTAAAGTTGCATAATGATCTTATTCATGTGTGGAAAGCGTATGGTCCCACCGAGAGTGCCATTATGTGATTTAGGAATTTGACTCAAGAGAGGATGGTTAGTAACGTGTTAGTTTCAAAATGAAAACAAAATGAAAGAAACACACTAACTAGCACAACATATCTAGGCCTTAACACTAGGGATAGCTTAGTTAGCAAACATGAATAAAACGCACAACTAAAATGCAAAAAAAACCCTCTTTTAGATTTTTTGGATGCTCCAAAATGCTTGTTGTAGTGGCTTGTTCGGCTTGTGCTCATGAAGTCTTCATCAAAGGAAGCTTGGCTATCTCCTCTTTTCCTTAGCCCTTTGTGGCTTTGGCTTGGCTTGGCTTGGAATCAATTTGGCATGGTAACACTAATTGAAATATTTTTTAAAATCATTGTGTGCATTATAACTTTGCATTATCAAGACTTAGAAATGATGTTCATGGCCTCTCTATTTATAGATTTTTTAGATTGATCAGAATCAACCTGAACCGTCCATCTCAAGATTGAGATGTGTGGCTAAGGATTAATCTAATTATATAATTAAAATCCATAAATAGGCTCATCAATATTTGAGATAGAGGAGAAATTAAGAGGTATGGAGGGCTTTGATGAGGCATGGGAGGCATGAATCCTGATATTTGTGACATATATAGCCTAGGGATGTCTTCCCAAGAAATGACATCACCTGATGATGTATATATTCAATATTCATTTCCAAAAACAAGTATTCAACATGTTTCCATAGAATTCTTAATTAGGCTCTAATTTGATTTATTTAGCTCTTAAGCATGATTAGGCACTTTGTGCATAAATTACTCAAATTGATCAGAATGCCTTGTTATTGGTCCAAATTTTGACTGGATTAGAATTGAAAGTCAATGTCAGATGCGTTGAAACCATATTCCTATTTAGGATGTTACCAAAATCAAATAACAAAGGGACGTGTCTTGTGCAAGAAATTTGATAGAAAAGAGCAATCCAAAGCACCCAAGTGCAAAATTGGTATTTTGACTTGAAATGATCTGATCAAAGTTAGTTGGCCCATAAATTGCATTGCTCTATTTAATGATACCCTGGCCAAAATCAACACTTTAATAAATCAATTTCAACTCATTTAATATTTTTTAATGTTTTTAAGTCAAATTGTGCACTTTAGGTAGAAATTGGTCAAAAGCCTAGTTGGAAGTTATCGGTGGCCACATTTAGTGTCTACACAAACCATGTGTCATGGATCCTAAGAGAGTTATCTATAAGTTAAAAATAATTTCTAGGTCATCTAACTCCCTCTACATGCATTTCCATCCATCTCTTTCTAATTAGGGTTTAGGAGGGTTTTAGCATATTTATACTATTAGCGTTTGTTCATAAAAACTAGATGTTGAATTTATGAACAAATTCCACTCAAAGCAAGATCAAGACCTTCCTTAAATATCCCCAACTCCTTGGGTCACCATGCAACATGTCTATATAGGTGTGAACTTTCAAAGATGGCCTATCAAGCTTGAAAGTGTATTTTGCATACCATGTGATAGGTTTGAGCCAAAAATGACTTTTTTAGGATTATTCTCTATAGACCAGTGGATTTAAATCATCATAACCTCTTCCTTAAAGGTCATCTAGTACACTAGAAGGTTCGTCTAGTCATAAAAGTGATAGCTAAACCCCATTAAGGTTTTAGGCCTAACAAGCCTAACTATGTTCATAGCCTATAACCACCTCTGAGTGGTTTCACATGGTTGTGAGGTATCCTCCATGTTGGTTCATGCTCAAGATAGCTCCTTGCATCCTTGTTTTAGTGTTCCAAGACTCCTTATGTCATCTTCTTACCCTTCACACTCCTTGCCTGCAATCTAAATTAGTTGGGAGTGCCCTCTGTATAAGACAAAATAGAGGGCACTTCCCCTATTATCTTAGGTAAAATGGGAATATGTGAGGCTCAATAGGTCATATATACCTTCTGTACTTAGTCCCTAAGCTACATCATCTTTCTAGCATCCTCAACTCTTCCAATCTCTCCAAACTAGTACTTAAGATTGACTGTGTGTACTGTCTGAAACCATTTTATCAACTTTACCTCTGCTTATCTGCCTCAATTTTATGTGGAGTGTGATATATTCACATTAAAAGTGACCTCAACATAGTCACTCAGTCCTACAACTATGTAACTTCCCTAATAAGAAGATTTCCACATAATACTTGTGAGAGCACACTAGGTTAGTGGACTTCTTAATACTATTATGTGTATGCAACCACTTGAGAGATGATCATAGTAGCCTCAACATCTCATTGACAATCTTCTCACCTTCAACTCAATCTTCAAACAGTCTTACAATATCTAAGCATACTGCCATTCATCTCTTAGCATCATGGTTTCCATATTTTCACAAGTTAGTGTGTTAAACTGAGGGGTGTACAGACTGTAACTTCCATTCTTGGACTCCATTTGAGAGTGACCTAACACTCCTAGCACTTTTAAATCATTGGAACTTCTTATGAACCTTCTAGGTCTTCTACATTAGACTGACTAGGTTACTTGTCCATTCTAGGACACCTTATACCAATAAACTCTCCTCAGAACACTAGAGCACTGTTGTAGGTGATGTTTTAAGTATTGAAGCTCATGTAGGTGCTAATATACCTTAAGACACTTGTCTCACTCTATTTGGAGTTTCTTAGGGTCATTAGGCCATTATTCTTTATCACATATCCCATCTTTATTGATGACTAGGCAGTTTATACTTCAAGCATCATGGCTAGTCTTTCAAAGTACCAAACATAATTGTAGGATATGTTATAGAATTGAAAATCCTATAGGTAGTGATATATGTTAAAACATGAACATCAACCCCTCAATTTTTCTTTAGCTACCATGGAGATCATGGTTTCATTTCTATCCAAATGGAATCACTTGTCTGTAGGTTATACTTCCATTGTGTCACATGGTGTTTTAGGCAATTTGAACTCAAAATACTATAGATTATACTGACATTCTACAGTGAGAGAATGCTTGAGATGGAGGCCTTTTGATATTACCTTCTTTTGATCAAACAACCAACCTATAATGTCAAATCATTTCCCCTATGCCTATGTTATATGATGGAAATCACCAAGCTTGTCTAGACCTCAGATACTTTATTATGGAAGGATTAAAAGGCAAAATACTTGTTTCCTAAAGTTTAAGGTAAAGTATCCCTTTAGCAACATTCTTGACTGTGGACATGGCTCTCAAATCTATCTGCCACCTTAGAACTCCACCATTATTTCTATGACACTGTCCATGTTCTTAAACTTAAATAGGTTTCAAACAAGTCTAAACATCTTCATTCAACTTTGCGTAAACCTTTAGTGGAGTCATAGTCAGACCACTATAGGTGCACATGCAGGATACAAGGCAGTGTGTCAATAATTGGTTAGCACAACCAGTATTGAAATTGTTTGGATAGTTCAAACATGTTGATTTCACCTTGGAAAACTTCTCACCATGTTGAAAACCTCATTCTGTCATCAACATGACTGGGCAAGGGGTTATTTTCATTTCACTACAGGTGAATGTTGTAGGAAGGCTGACTGTGTACATGTTTCTTGATTGTGTTTCACCCAGTGCTTATCTTGAGATTAAGATTTTAAAATACATTTGATCACCATGACCATGAGAAGCATGAAACACCAATCACCTTTGATTTGAAACCGGTGCAGGAGAGAGAAACTTTTGTAGTTGATGAAACTTGTTTGTAGACTATGATATAGTTCTCAACTAGCAAAATGAGAAAGTTTTGCTCAATATATGGATTTCAAACATGTAAAAATGACTGAGGACCATATGAGAAGGTATTCACACTCTCTAGCATCACATACAATACTTGGTTTGTATCGACCAATCCAAACAAAGAGGAAACCTGTAGGGTATGGGAATGAGTAAGCAAAAAAAGTGACTAGCACTCTTAGCATTTGTTCGTAAACCCTAGTACACCAAACTTGGAACTCTTTCCAAGAACCTGGAGTAGACAAATGGTACTATCATCCCTCAGAAGAATCTATCCCAATTCACCTCCTATTTTCTATACTAATCTAAAAATGGTTGACCATTCTCCCATATAAAGGAAAGCGATGGAGAAGCAGTGTTGGGGATCAACCAACAATTTGATTACACTTATGAAAGCAATAAACCGCGGAATTAAATCAGATAGATAAGTAACTAGAATCAGATAATAAAAAAGAACAAGAGATACAAGAAACCACCCTAAAAACTTGTATTAAACTCTTTACAGAAGGAATACAATTGAAGAAACTTCTTTCTTCCACACCTCTCTCAGATGTATAGATCTCGCTCTAGATCTCTTTCCCTCAAGAGCTCTCTCTCTCAAGTAAAATCAACTCCAACAACCTGGATTGATTCACCTATATAATTCTGTACTGTTCTTTCAACATTCACATACAATGAACTACTACAATAAGTTAAGAAGATCTAATTCTACATATAGAATTAGGAGACTTGAGCATACACTTACAACCAACAGTTAAGCCTCTTGAACAAGGGCTCTAAAAATAGTCTTACTAATAATAGAGACGTGAACTTAAGACTAAGACTTAAACTCATCATGCAAACACTCGGTTCTGTCTTCGAAAATAGCTCTCTGGACACACAGGTAACCGACGCCGATTTCTGCTTGCTTGCCTGTGACCGACGTCGGTCGATCTCCTGCCGACACCGACATCTCTTCAACTGCACCTGACCGACGTCGGTCGAGCCTGACTGACGCGGGTGACTGTGTAAACCTGCAACTTTGGTAATGCACTCTTTTGGTGAAGCTTTTAGGCTCCACACCTTAACAATCTCCTACTTGGAGATAAATAGCTGCACCAGTACCTGTACAGCAACATCTTCTAGCTCCTCCATCTTCAATTCAATCATGAAGACCAACAGAAGTTGAATGAAGATTCAACTTCTCCTTTGTAACCGGCTTGGTTAACATATCAGCAGGATTCTTATCTGTATGGATCTTCTCCAGCTTCAACTCACTATCCTCTAATACCTGTCTTATGAAGTGGTACCTAAGCTGTATGTGCTTTGTTCTTGAGTGAAATGCTAAATTCTTAGCCAAATGGATTGCACTCTGACTGTCACTATATAATTTGCAACTCGCATGCTCCCTTCCAAGCTCTTCCATGAACCATGTCATCCATATCATCTCTTTGCTAGCCTCTGTGGCTGCAATATACTCTGCGTCTATAGTTGACAAGGCAACAACCTTTTGCAACTTTGATATCCAGCTAACCGATGTTCCACCTACAGTGAAAACATATCCTGTGGTGCTCCTCCTGCCATCCAAATCACCTGTCATATCTGAATCTACATAACCATGTAGAGAAGTATCTGAACCTCCATAACACAAGTGCCTAATGCTGGTTCCTCTCAGATATGTAAGGATCCACTGAACTGCTTTCCGATGTTCTTTACCTGAATTGGCCATATACTTACTTACAACTCCCACTGCTTGGGCAATATCCGGTCTAGTACAGACCATTAAATACATTAAACTCCCTACTGCAGAAGAATATGGAACTTTACTCATGTACTCTACCTCATCATGTGAATTAGGACATTGTTCTTTACTCAACTTCAAATGTCCAGCCAAAGGTGTGCTTACCGGTTTAACATCCTGCATATTGAACCATTTCAACACCTTGTCCACATAATCCTCTTGAAACAATATCAACCTGTGATTTTTTCTGTCTCTTTTAATGCTCATGCCAAGGATTTTATTTGCTGCTCCCAAATCCTTCATAGCAAATGTTTGAGCTAATTTCACCTTAAGCTCAAAGATATCCTGTATGTGTGATCCTGCAACCAGCATATCATCTACATAAAACAATAGAATAATATATCTACCATTATCCAATCTCTTAAAATACACACAATGGTCAGATTGACACCTACTGTAGCCATGCTCAGTCATAAACCTGTCAAATTTCAAATACCACTGTCTAGGAGTTTGCTTGAGGCCATACAAGCTTTTCTTCAATCTGCACACTAACTTCTCCTTACCTTTGAGCTCAAATCCTTTCGGCTGTTCCATGTATATTTTCTCATCCAAATCTCCATGAAGAAACGTTGTCTTAACATCTAGCTGCTCAAAATGCAAATCCTCAATAGCAACCAAAGACAGTACAATCCATATAGAAGTCATTTTAACAACAGAAGAAAAAATCTCACCAAAATCAATACCTGGCTTTTGTGCAAATCCTTTCACTACCAACCTGGCCTTATATATCATCTATCCATTCTCACCTTCCTTCAACCTGTAGGTCCATCTGTTCTTCAATGTCCTTTTACCAACTGGCAACACAACCAAATTCCATGTATGGTTCTCTTTCAAGGACACCATCTCCTTAACCATGCCACGCTCCCACTGACTCTTGGACTCCACCTGTATTGCTTCTTCAAAACTCTCTGGTTCTCCACCATCAGTTAGCAATAAATAAAATAATGAAGGAGAATATCGAATTGGAGGCTTACTTACCCTTTTTGACCTCCTGATGGGTGTCTGAGACTTGTTCACAACACGTTGTCCACCCAAATTCTCTGACAGTGACCGACCTCGATCACTTTCAGGCCTGTTACTGGTCGACATCGGTTCTACCTGACCGACGTCGGTGCCTGTTCTATCGACGTCAGTCTCTATATGACCGACATCGGTTTCTGTCCTGCCGACATCGGTTCTTAACCTGTCGACGTTGGTCTCTGTGTTTTCATGCAAGTGATTATTTCTTTTTCCTGCAAGCTCATTTTGGACTGTCACCTCGTCCAATTCACCATTGCTCTGCCCAAATTGATTCAACTTTTTTAACTGATCACTATACATCACTTTTTTATTGAAAACAACATCACGGCTCCTAATTATCTTGTTAGTTCCTAGATTCTAAAATCTGAAACCAAAATCATCTGAGCCATAGCCAATAAATATGCACCTCATAGACTTAGCATCCAGCTTCTTTCTATTTTCCTTATCAACGTGCACAAAGGCTTCACAACCAAAAACTTTGAGAAAAGAGAGATCTACCTTTTTACCTGTCCATGTCTCTTCTGAAATTCCACCATCCAGAGCTGTAGAGGGTCCTCTATTAATCAGGTACACTGCAGTGTCAACAGCTTCTACTCAAAACTCTAAGGGCAAGCCAGCATGCAATCTCATACATCTTACACGCTCCATAATTGTTCTGTTCATCCTTTCAACAATTCCATTCTGTTGAGGTGTCCTTGGAACCGTCTTTTGCCTGCAGATTCCATGTATATAACAATATCAGTTGAACTTATAGCTACAAAACTCACCACCATTGTCAGATCTCAGGCACTTCAATTTTCTGTCTGTTTCATTCTCAACCATAGCTTTTCAAATCTTAAAAGTCTCAAATACATCAGATTTCTTCTTAATACAATAGATCCATACCTTTCTTGTAGCATCATCTATGAACGAAACATAGTACTGTGATCCTCCAATAGAAGCAACTTGAGCCGATCCCCACACGTCTGTGTGAACAAGCTGCAACTTATGCTTCTTCTTTGTAGACCCAGTCTTGAGAAAACTAACTCTCTTCTGTTTTTCAAAGACACAATGCTCACAAAATTTTAGATCCATGCTTTTCAAATCTGAAAGCTTACCTTTAAACTTAAGAATTGACATTCCCTTCTCACTCATGTGGCCAAGCCTTGAGTGCCACAATTTTGCATCCATATTTGAAGTAGATAATATAGAAGGAGAATTGTTAGTAACACAATTACATAAATAGAGAGTACCTACTCTCTTACCTCTGGCCATTACAAGTGTACCCTTGGTCACTTTTTAAGATTCTGTTGTGAGAGTTACTGTACAACTCTCATCCCCTAACTTTCCTGCAAAAATCAAATTTCTCTTCAAGTTAGGAACATGCATCACATCTCTCAACACCCATGTGTTGCCATTTTGCATTTTCAGCTGCACTTTACCTTTGCCAATAATTTTACAAGTCTCATCATCCCCTAGATACACTATTCCAAAATCTCCATGGATATAGTCACTAAAATATTCCCTATTAGGGGTAGCATGAAAAGATGCACCAGAATTTAACACCCAATATTCTATATTATTATGCAAAAAGAATATTAAAGCATCTTGTGCAATACCTGCAACCTTTGCTTCTTCCTTTCCTTCGTGCTGATTGTCCTCCTTAGGCTTTGACCAGCAATCTCTACTTATGTGCCCCATCTTTCCACAATTCCAGCATTGTGGCTTCCTGCCATTTCTGGATTTGGATCTACTTCTCCCCTTAGACTTAGATCTTGATCTCCCTTTCTTGCTCTTCTCTTTTTGCCTTCCCCTGCTCTCAAAACTTAAAGCATTCTCAGATGTCTCTTTTATGCTTTTCCTGCGAATTTCCTCATTCAAGATAACACTAACAACATCCTCTACTTTTAAAATATTTGATGCAGATGCAGTATTACTAACTGACATTACTAAGTTATGCCAGCTTTCAGGCAAAGAACATAATATTAAAAGAGCTTTTATTTTATCATCAAATATAATTTTGACTGAACTTAATTGATTTACAATTCCATGGAAATCATTCAGGTGATTAGATACAGATCCACCTTCCTGCATATGCAAATTAAATAGCTGCTTCATAAGATATACCTTATTAGAAGCTGAGGGTTTTTCATACAAATTTGCTAAAGTAGTAATCAACTCTACCGTTGTTTTTGCCTGTGACAAATTATATATCACAGTAGATGTTAGACTCAGTCTTATAGACCCCAGAGCCTTTCTATCAAGAACTTCTCATTCTTCATCATCCATGTCTGTGGGCTTCTTAGCAATCCCACCTAACGGTAAGTATAGATCTTTCTGATACAGATAGTCCTCTATCTGCATTCTCCAATGTTGATAATTTTTGCCATTAAACTTCTCCATTCTCAGTTTACTTTTTTCTACCATTGCTTCTCCCACTCAAACAGAAATCCCTGCAGAAACCCCTATGAGTCACCTGTAATCAATACACACTACACAGATCTGAACCACCTTTTAGTGAACCTGAGCTTTGATACCAATTATTGGATATCAAGCTCTAAACCTACAACCAAGGCTTTGATACCACTTGTTGGGGATCAACCAACAATTTGATTACACTTATGAAAGCAATAAATCATGGAATTAAATCAGATAGATAAGTAACTAGAATCGGATAATAACAAAGAACAAGAGATATAAGAAACCACCCTGAAAACTTGTATTAAACTCTTTACAGAAGAAATACAATTGAAAAAAAAAAATTCTTCCACACCTCTCTCAGATGTATAGATCTCTCTCTAGATCTCTTTCCCTCAAGAGCTCTCTCTCTCAAGTACAATCAACTCCAACAACAAGGATTGATTCACCTATATAATTCTGTACTGTTCTTTTAACATTCATATATAATGAACTACTACAATAAGTTAAGAAGATCTAATTCTACATATAGAATTAGGAGACTTGAGCATACACTTACAACCAACAGTTAAGCTCTTGAACAAGGGCTCTAAAAATAGTCTTACTAATAATAGAGACGTGAACTTAAGATTAAGACTTAAACTCATCATGCAAACACTCGGTTCTGTCCTCGAAAATAGCTCTCTAGATGCACAGGTAACTGACACCGGTTTTTGCCTATTTGCTTGTGACCGACGTCGATCGATCTCCTGCCGACACCGGTGTCTCTTCAACTGCACTTGACCGATGTCGGTCGCTCTTGACCGACGCCGGTGACTGTGTAAACCTACAACTTTGGTAATGCGCTCTTTTGGTGAAGCTTTTAGGCTCCACACCTTAACAATCTCCCACTTGGAGATAAACAGCTGCACCAGTACCTGTACAACAACATCTTCTAGCTCCTCCATCTTCAACTCAATCATGAAGACCAACAGAAGTTGAATGAAGATTCAACTTCTATTTTGTAATCGGCTTGGTTAATATATCAGTAGGATTCTTATCTGTATGAATCTTCTCCAGCTTCAACTCACCATCCTCTAATACATGTCTTATGAAGTGGTACCTAAGCTGTATGTGCTTTGTTCTTGAGTGGAACGCTGAATTCTTAGCCAAATGGATTGCACTCTGACTGTCACTGTATAATCTGCAACTCTCATGCTCCCTTCCAAGCTCTTCTATGAACCATGTCATCCATATCATCTCTTTGCTAGCCTCTGTGGCTGAAATATACTATGTGTCTATAGCTGACAAGGCAACAACCTTCTGCAACTTTGATATCTAGCTAACCGCCGTTCCACCTACAGTGAAAATATATCCTGTAGTGCTCCTCCTGCCATCCAAATCACCTGTCATATCTGAATCTACATAACCATGTAGAGAAGTATCTGAACCTCCATAGCACAAGTACCTACTGCTGGTTCCTCTCAGATATCTAAGGATCTACTGAACTGTTTTCTAATGTTCTTTACCTGGATTGGCCATATACTTACTTACAACTCCCACTGCTTGGGCAATATCCGGTCTAGTACACACCATTAAATACATTAAACTCCCTACTACGAAAGAAAATAGAACTTTACTCATGTACTCTACCTCATCATGTGAATTAGGACATTATTCTTTACTCAACTTCAAATGTCCAACCAAAGGTGTGCTTACCGGTTTAGCATCATGCATATTAAACCGTTTCAACACCTTGTCCACATAATCCTTTTAAAATAATATCAACCTGTGATTTTTCCTGTCTCTTTTAATGCGCATGCCAAAGATTTTATTTGCTGCTCCCAAATCCTTCATAGCAAATGTTTGAGCTAATTTCACCTTAAGCTCAAAGATATCCTGCATGTGTGATCCTGCAACCAGCATATCATCTACATAAAATAATAGAATAATATATCTACCATTATCTAATTTCTTAAAATACACACAATGGTCAGATTGACACTTACTGTAGCCATGCTCAGTCATAAACCTGTCAAATTTTAAATACCACTATCTAGGAGCTTGCTTGAGGCCATACAAGCTTTTCTTCAATCTGCACACTAACTTCTCCTTACCTTTGAGCTCAAATCCTTCCGGCTGTTCCATGTATATTTTCTCATCCAAATCTCCATGAATAAACGTTGTCTTAACATCTAGCTGCTCAAGATGCAAATCTTCAATAGTAACCAAAGACAGTACAATCCGTATAGCAGTCATTTTAACAACAGGAGAAAAAATATCACCAAAATCAATACCTGGCTTTTGTGCAAATCCTTTCACTACAAACTTGGCCTTATATCTCATCTGTCCATTCTCACCTTTCTTCAACCTGTAGGTCCATCTGTTCTTCAGTGTCCTCTTACCAGCTGGCAACACAACCAAATCCCATGTCTGGTTCTCTTTCAAGGACACCATCTCCTCAACCATGCCACGCTCCCACTGACTCTTGAACTCCACCTGTATTGCTTCTTCAAAACTCTCTAGTTCTCCACCATCAGTTAGCAATAAATAGAATAATGAAGGAGAATATCGAATTAGAGGCTTACTTACCCTTTCTGACCTCCTGATGGGCGTCTGAGACTTGTTCACAACACGCTGTCCACCCAAATTCTCTGACAGTGACCGACCTCAATCACTTGCAGACCTGTTACTGGCCGACGTCGGTTCTGCCTGACTGATGTCGGTGCCTATTCTACCGACGTCGGTCTCTATATGACCAACATCAGTTTCTGTCATGTCGACATCGATTCTTAACCTGTCGACGTCGGTCTCTGTGTTTTCGTGTAAGTGATTATTTCTTTTTCTCGCGAGCTCATTTTGGACTGTCACCTCATCCAATTCGCCATTGCTCTGCCCAGATTGATTCAGCTTCTTCAGCTGATCACTATACATCATTTTTTTATTGAAAACAGTATCACGGATCCTAATTATCTTGTTAGTTCCTAGATTCTAAAATCTGAAACCAAAATTATCTGAGCCATAGCCAATAAATGTGCACCTCATAGACTTAGCATCCAGCTTATTTCTATTTTCCTTATCAACGTGCACAAAGGCTTCACAACCAAAAACTTTGAGAAAAGAGAGATCTACCTTTTTACCTGTCCATGTCTCTTTCTGAATTCCACCATCAAGAGCTGTAGAGGGTCCTTTGTTAATCAGGTACACTACAGTGTCAACAGCTTCTACCCAAAACTCTAAGGGCAAGCCAGCATGCAATCTCATACATCTTGCACGCTCCATAATTATTTTGTTCATCTTTTCAGCAATTTCATTCTGCTGAGGTGTCTTTGGAACCGTCATTTGCCTGTGAATTCCATGCATATAACAATATCAGTTGAACTTATAGCTACAAAACTCACCACCATTGTCAGATCTCAGGCACTTCAATCTTCTGTCTGTTTCATTCTCAACCATAGCTTTTCAAATCTTAAAAGTCTCAAATACATCAGATTTCTTCTTAATACAATAGATCCATACCTTTCTTGTAGCATCATCTATGAACGAAACATAGTACTGTGATCCTCTAATAAAATCAACTTGAGCCGATCCCCACACGTCTGTGTGAACAAGCTGCAACTTATGCTTCTTCTTTGTAGACCCAGTCTTGAGAAAACTAACTCTCTTCTATTTTCCAAACACACAATGCTCACAAAATTCTAGATCCATGCTTTTCAAATCTGAAAGCTTACCTTTAGACTTAATAATTGACATTCCCTTCTCACTCATGTGGCCAAGCCTTGAGTGCCACAATTTTGCATCCATATTTGAAATAAATAATACAGAAAGAGAATTGTTAGTAACACAATTACATAAATAGAGAGTACATACTCTCTTACCTCTGGCCATAACAAGTGCACTCTTGGTCACTTTTCAAGATTCTTTTGTGAGAGTTACTGTACAACTCTCATCCCCTAACTTTCCTGCAAAAATCAAATTTCTCTTCAAGTTAGGAACATGCATCACATCTCTCAACACCCATGTGTTGCCATTTTGCATTTTCAGCTACACTTTATCTTTGCCAATAATTTTACAAGTCTCATCATCCCCTACATACACTATTCTAAAATCTCCATGGATATAGTCACTAAAATATTCCCTATTAGGGGTAGCATGAAAAGATGCACTAGAATTTAACACCCAATATTCTATATTATTATGCAAAAAGAATATTAAAGTATCTTGTGCAATACCTGCAACCTTTGCTTCTTCCTTTCCTTCGTGCTGATTGTCCTCCTTAGGCTTTGACCAGCAATCTCTGCTTATGTGCCCCATCTTTCCACAATTCCAGCATTGTGGCTTCCTGCCATTTCTGGATTTGGATCTACTTCTCCCCTTAGACTTAGATCTTGATCTCCCTTTCTTGCTCTTCTCTTTTTGCCTTCCCCTGCTCTCAAAACTTAAAGCATTCTCAGATGTCTCTTTTGTGCTTTTCCTGCGAATTTCTTCATTCAAGATAACACTAACAACATCCTCTACTTTTAAAATATTTGATGCAGATGCAGTATTACTAACTGCCATTACTAAGTTATGCCAGCTTTCAGGCAAAGAACATAATATTAAAAGAGCTTTTATTTCATCATCAAATACAATTTTGACTGAACTTAATTGATTTACAATTCCATAAAAATCATTCAGGTGATTAGATACAGATCCACCTTCCTGCATATGCAAATTAAATAGCTACTTCATAAGATATACCTTATTAGAAGCTGAGGGTTTTTCATACAAATTTGCTAAAGTAGTAATCAACTCTACCGTTGTTTTTGTCTGTGACAAATTATATATCATAGTAGATGTTAAACTCAGTCTTATAGACCCCAGAGCTTTTCTATCAAGAACTTCTCATTCTTCATCATCCATGTCTGTGGGCTTCTTAGCAATCCCACCTAACGGTAAGTATAGATCTTTCTGATACAGATAGTCCTCTATCTGCATTCTCCAATGTTGATAATTTTTGCCATTGAACTTCTCCATTCTCAGTTTACTTTCTTCTGCCATTGCTTCTCCCACTCAAATAGAAATCCCTGCAAAAACCCCTGTGAGTCACCTGTAATCAATACACACTACACAGATCTGAACCACTTGTAAGTGAACCTGAGCTTTGATACCAATTATTGGATATCAAGCTCTAAACCTACAACCAAGGCTCTGATACCACTTGTTGGAGATCAACTAACAATTTGATTACACTTATGAAAGCAATAAACCGCAAAATTAAATCAGATAGATAAGTAACTAGAATCAGATAATAACAAAGAATAAGAGATACAAGAAATCACCCTAAAAACTTGTATTAAACTCTTTACAGAAGGAATGCAATTGAAAAAACTTTTTTCTTTCACACCTCTCTCAGATGTATAGATCTCTCTCTAGATCACTTTCCCTCAAGAGCTCTCTCTCTCAAGTACAATCAACTCCAACAACCTAGATTGATTCACCTATATAATTTTGTACTGTTCTTTCAATATTCACATACAATGAACTACTATAATAAGCTAAGAAGATCTAATTCTACATATAGAATGAGGAGACTTGAGCATACACTTACAACCAACAGTTAAGCCTCTTGAAGAAGGGCTCTAAAAATAGTCTTACTAATAATAAAGACGTGAACTTAAGACTAAGACTTAAACTCATCATGCAAACACTCGATTCTGTCCTTAAAAATAGTTCTCTGAACGCACAGGTAACCGACGCCGATTTCTGCCTGCTTGCTTGTGACCGACGTCGACCGATCTCCTACCGACGTCGGCGTCTCTTTAACTGCACCTGACCGACGTCGGTCGCTCCTGACCGACGTCGGTGACTGTGTAAACTTGCAACTTTGGTAATGCGCTCCTTTGGTGAAGCTTTTAGGCTCCACACCTTAACAAGCAGAACAATTTTATGTCATTTTTGAGATCTTTAAAGTTGATCAAGCATGGAAATGAGTTGAAGGGACCTAAAGAGTCACTCTAAAGCCTTACACATGTGCCAACTCTTATGCACAAGATGGACAACTACCCAAAACTGCCTCTAACTACCTAATTTTCTTGTTCTGACATAGAAACCTGCAAACTTCAATTATGAAACAATTCTTCTGACACCTACTGATGCATGGGACGCTGAAAAACACATTGACACTTATTTTCCATGGTAATTTTTACAAGTCCCATAAATGACCCCAAATATGACCTTAAGAGTGACATAGGACTAAAAATGAATGTGACAAAGCTCATGACACATTAAATGACCTCACTAAGACCATTGTACACCCTATAAGACCCCTATATCAAGTTTTAAACTATAGGGGGTTGACCTATTTTGACATGTGATCAAAATATTCAACAATCTCTATATGGAAATTATTCTCTCAAGATTATTTCATACCACTTTTACTCAACATGAAATAATTGAAGCTCTTCAAACCAATGTGGATAAATTAAGAAAAACTAAGGATGCAATCAATTATTTTATTCTCATCAAAATTTCAAAGCATAGAATTGAAGCAACTATAAATGAGACAACTCAGCCCACTCTTCCCACAAAAAATCAAGTAACTTATGTTGAGGTAAATACTAATTACAAGAAAAAAGGAAGTTTTCTAAAACCAGACCAATTTACCATATCAGGCATCCTACCTGCTTCCCTATGACCGACGTCGGCCGATCTCCTATCGACACCGGCGTCTCTTCAACTGCACCTGATCGACGTCGGACGCTCTTGATCGACGCTGGTGACTGTGTAAACCTGCAACTTTAGTAATGCGCTCCTTTGGTGAAGCTTTTAGGCTCCACACCTTAACAATCTCCCACTTAGAGATAAACAGTTGCACCAGTACCTGTACAGCAACATCTTCTAGCTCCTCCATCTTCAACTCAATCATGAAGACCAACAGAAGTTGAATGAAGATTCAACTTCTCCTTTGTAACCGGCTTGGTTAACATATCAACAGGATTCTTATCTGTATGGATCTTCTCCAGCTTCAACTCACCATCCTCCAATACCTATTTTATGAAGTGGTACCTAAGCTGTATGTGCTTTGTTCTTGAGTGAAACGCTGAATTCTTAGCCAAATGGATTGCACTCTGACTGTCACTGTATAATTTGCAACTCTCATGCTCCTTTCCAAGCTCTTTCATGAACCGTGTCATCCATATCATCTATTTGCTAGCCTCTGTAGCTGCAATATACTCTGCGTCTATAGTTGACAAGGCAACAACCTTCTGCAACTTTGATATCCAGCTAACCGCCGTTCCACCTACAGTGAAAACATATTATGTGGTGCTCCTCCTACCATCCAAATCACCTGTCATATCTGAATCTACATAACCATGTAGAGAATTATTTGAACCTCAATAGAACAAGTGCCTACTGTTGGTTTCTCTCAGATATCTAAGAATCCACTGAACTGTTTTCCAATGTTCCTTACCTGGATTGGCCATATACTTACTTACAACTCCCACTACTTGGATAATATCCGATCTGGTACACACCATTGCATACATTAAACTCCCTACTGTGGAAGAATATGGAACTTTACTCATGTACTCTACCTCATCATGTGAATTAGGACATTGTTCTTTACTCAACTTAAAATGTCCAGCCAAAGGTGTGCTTACCGATTTAACATCTTGCATATTGAACCGTTTCAACACCTTGTCCACATAATCCTCTTGAGACAATATCAACCTGTGATTTTTCCTGTCTCTTTTAATGCTCATGCCAAGGATTTTCTTTGCTGCTCCCAAATCCTTCATAGCAAACGTTTGAGCTAATTTCACCTTAAGCTCAGAGATATCCTGCATGTGTGATCTTACAACCAGCATATCATCTACATACAACAATAGAATAATATATATACCATTATCTAATCTCTTAAAATACACACAATGGTCAGATTGACACCTACTATAGCCATGCTCAGTCATAAACCTGTCAAATTTTAAATACCACTGTCTAAGAGCTTGCTTGAGGCCATACAAGCTTTTCTTCAATCTGCACACTAACTTCTCCTTACCTTTGAGCTCAAATCCTTCCAGTTGTTCCATGTATATTTTCTCATCCAAATCTCCATGAAGAAATGTTGTCTTAACATATATTTGCTCAAAATGCAAATTCTCAATAGCAACCAAAGACAGTACAATCCGTATAAAAGTTATTTTAACAACAGGAGAAAAAATCTCACCAAAATCAATACCTGGCTTTTGTGTAAATCCTTTCACTACCAACCTGGCCTTATATCTCATATGTCCATTCTCACCTTCCTTCAACTTGTGGGTCCATCTGTTCTTCAGTGTCCTCTTACCAGCTGGCAACTCAACCAAATCCCATGTCTGATTCTCTTTCAAGGACGCCATCTCCTCAACCATGCCACGCTCCCACTGACTCTTGGACTCCACCTGTATTACTTCTTCAAAATTCTCTGGTTCTCCACCATCAGTTAGCAATAAATAGAATAATAAAAGAGAATATCAAATTAGAGGCTTACTTACCCTTTTTGACCTCTTGATGGGCGTCTGAGACTTGTTCACAACACGCTGTCCACCCAAATTCTCTGACAGTGACCGACTTCGCTCACTTCCAGGCCTGTTACTGGCCGACATCGGTTCTGCTTGACCGACGTCGGTGCCTGTTCTATCGACATCGGTCTCTGTATGACCGACATCGGTTTCTGTCCTGCCGACATCGATTCTTAACCTATCGACGTCAGTCTCTGTGTTTTCCTATAAGTGATTATTTCTTTTTTCTGCGAGCTCATTTTGGACCGTCACCTCGTTCAATTCACCATTGCTCTGCCTAGATTAATTCAGCTTCTTGAACTGATCACTATACATCACTTTTTTATTGAAAACAATATCATGGCTCCTAATTATCTTGTTAGTTCCTAGATTCTAAAATCTGAAACCAAAATCATCTAAGCCATAGCCAATAAATGTGCACCTCATAGACTTAGCATCCAGCTTATTTTTATTTTTCTTATCAACGTGCACAAAGGCTTCACAACCAAAAACTTTGAGAAAAGAGAGATCTACCTTTTTACCTGTCCATGTCTCTTTCAGAATTCCACCATCCAGAGCTGTAGAGGGTCCTCTGTTAATCAGGTACACTTCAGTGTCAACAGCTTCTGCTCAAAACTCTAAGGGCAAGCCAGCATGCAATCTCATACATCTTGCACGCTTCATTATTGTTCTGTTCATCCTTTCAGAAATTCTATTCTGTTGAGGTGTCCTTGAAACCGTCCTTTGCCTGCAAATTCCATGCATATAACAATATCAGTTGAACTTGTAGCTACAAAACTCACCACCATTGTCAGATCTCAAGCACTTCAATCTTCTGTCTGTTTCATTCTCAACCATAGCTTTCGAAATCTTAAAAGTCTCAAATACATCAGATTTCTTCTTAATACAATAGATCCATACCTTTCTTGTAGCATCATCTATGAACGAAACATAGTACTGTGATCCTCCAATAAAAGCAACTTGAGTCGATCCCCACACGTCTGTGTGAACAAGCTGCAACTTATGCTTCTTCTTTGTAGACCCAGTCTTGAGAAAACTAACTCTCTTATGTTTTCCAAACACACAGTGCTCACAAAATTCTAGATCCATGCTTTTTAAATCTGAAAGCTTACCTTTAGACTTAAGAATTGACATTCCCTTCGCACTCATGTGGCCAAGCCTTGAGTGCCACAATTTTGCATCTACATCTGAAGTAGATAATACAGAAGGAGAATTGTTAGTAACACAATTACATAAATAGAGAGTACCTACTCTCTTATCTCTGGCCATAACAAGTGCACCCTTGGTCACTTTCCAAGATTCTGCTGTGAGAGTTACTGTATAACCCTCATCCCCTAACTTTCCTGCAAAAATCAAATTTCTCTTCAAGCTAGGAACATGCATCACATCTCTCAACACCCATGTGTTGCCATTCTGCATTTTCAGCTGCACTTTACCTTTGCCAATAATTTTACAAGGCTCATCATCCCCTAGATACACTATTCCAAAATCTCCATGGATATAGTCACTAAAATATTCCCTATTAGGGATAGCATGAAAAGATGCACCACAATCTAACACCCAATATTCTATATTATTATGCAAAGAGAATATTAAAGCATCTTGTGCAATACCTGCAACCTTTGCTTCTTCCTTTCCTTCGTGCTAATTGTCCTCCTTAGGCTTTGACCAACAATCTTTGCTTATGTGCCCCATCTTTCCACAATTTCAGCATTGTGGCTTCCTGCCATTTCTGGATTTGGATCTACCTCTCCCCTTAGACTTAGATCTTGATCTCCCTTTCTTGCTCTTCTCTTTTTGCCTTCCCCTGCTCTCAAAACTTAAAGCGTTCTCAGATGTCTCTTCTGTGCTTTTCCTGCAAATTTTCTCATTCAAGATAACACTAACAACATCCTCTACTTTTAAAATGTTTGATACAGATGCAGTATTACTAACTGCCATTACTAAGCTATGCCAGCTTTCAAGCAAAGAACATAATATTAAAAGAGCTTTTATTTCATCATCAAATACAATTTTGACTGAACTTAATTGATTTACAATTCCATGAAAATCATTCAGGTGATTAGATACAGATCCACCTTCCTGCATATGCAAATTAAATAGCTGCTTCATAAGATATACCTTATCAGAAGCTGAGGATTTTTCATACAAATTTGCTAAAGTAGTCATCAACTCTACCGTTGTTTTTGCTTGTGACAAATTAGATATCACAGTAGATGCTAGACTCAGTCTTATAGACCCCAGAGCCTTTCTATCAAGAACTTTCCATTCTTCATCATCCATGTCTGTGGGCTTCTTAGCAATCCCACCTAACGGTAAGTATAAATCTTTCTGATACATATAGTCCTCTATCTACATTCTCCAATGTTGATAATTTTTGCCATTGAACTTCTCCATTCTCAGTTTACTTTCTTCTGCCATTGCTTCTCCCACTCAAACAAAAATCTCTGCAAAAACCCCTATGAGTCACCTGTAATCAATACACACTACATAGATCTGAACCACCTGTTAGTGAACCTGAGCTTTGATACCAATTATTGGATATCAAGCTCTAAACCTACAACCAAGGCTCTGATACCACTTGTTGGAGATCAACCAATACTTTGATTACACTTATGAAAGCAATAAACTGTGAAATTAAATCAAATAGATAAGTAACTAGAATCAGATAATAACAAAGAACAAGAGATACAAGAAACCACCCTGAAAACTCGTATTAAACTCTTTACAGAAGGAATACAATTGAAGAAACTTCTTTCTTCCACACCTCTCTCAGATGTATAGATCTCTCTCTAGATCTCTTTCCCTCAAGAGCTCTCTCTCTTAAGTACAATCAACTCCAACAACCTGAATTGATTCACCTATATAATTTTGTATTGTTCTTTCAACATTCACATACAATGAACTACTACAATAAGCTAAGAAGATCTAATTCTACATATAGAATTAGGAGACTTGAGCATACACTTACAACCAACAGTTAAGCCTCTTGAACAAGGGCTCTAAAAATAGTCTTACTAATAATAAAGACGTGAAATTAATACTAAGACTTAAACTCATCATGCAAACACTCGGTTCTGTCCTCGAAAATTGCTCTCTGGACACAGAGGTAACCGACGCCGGTTCCTGCCTGCTTGCTTGTGACCGACGTTGGTCGATCTCCTGCCGACGCCGGCGTCTCTTCAACTACACTTGACCGATGTCGGTCGCTCCTGATCGACGTCGGTGACTGTGTAAACCTGCAACTTTGGTAATGCGCTCCTTTGGTGAAGCTTTTAGGCTCCACACCTTAACAAACAAAACAATTTTATGTCATTTTTGAGATCTTTAAAGTTGATCAAGCATGGAAATGAGTTGAAGGGACCTAAAGAGTCACTCTAAAGCCTTACACATGTGCCAACTCTTATGCACAAGATGGACAACTACCCAAAACTGCCTCTAACTACCTAATTTTCTTGTTCTGACATAGAAACCTGCAAACTTCAATTATGAAACAATTATTCTGACACCTACTGATGCATGGGACGCTGAAGAACACATTGACACTTATTTTCCATGGTAATTTTTACAAGTCCCATAAATGACCCCAAATATGACCTTAAGAGTGACATAGGACTAAAAATGAATGTGACAAAGCTCATGACACATTAAATGACCTCACTAAGACCATGGTACACCCTATAAGACCCCTATATCAAGTTTTAAACTATAGGGGGTTGACCTATTTTGACATGTGATCAAAATATTCAACAATCTCTATATGGAAATTATTCTCTCAAGATTATTTCATACCACTTTTACTCAACATGAAATAATTGAAGCTCTTCAAACCAATGTGGATAAATTAAGAAAAACTAAGGATGCAATCAATTATTTTATTCTCATCAAAATTTCAAAGCATAGAATTGAAGCAACTATAAATGAGACAACTTAGCCCACTCTTCCCACAAAAAATCAAGTAACTTATGTTGAGGTAAATACTAATTACAAGAAAAAAGGAAGTTTTCTAGAACCAGACCAATTTACCATATCAGGCATCCTCCTCAAACAAAGCATGGGCTTCTCTCTCCCCAAATGAGTAAATTTTATTATTTAATATTGCACATGACAACTAAAATATTTCTTTGATACCACACTAATGACATTTTTTGGGCGATGAACATGTAAATTTATATATATTGGAAGCCTTGTTGTGCTAGATTTACTTCTTCTATAATCTTCGGTTAACCGACTCCTCTTAGAAAAGCATGGATGACCTATTTTATTTAAGGAATAATTTCTTGTCATATATTATTTGTAATATATGTTCTTTACCTTTTGTAAAAAAACATTGCTTGACAACAAGTAACCATCAAGAATATCATAACCATGCATAGTACAAGAATGCAACCATGAAATATAATGGCAACATAAAACTCACTCAAAGCTAGCTAACCCAAAGTCATATGGATCATATATTTTATGGGTTTCCCTTATAAGAGGCACAACTATTAAATGAGCTAAAAATGTGTCCAAATCAAAATGACAAACCAAGTAGTGCATGTTACACTAAAATAGTATTGAACATAGCTATTCTATAAACATAATCAAGAATAATTAGTTATCAAGTTTTGTTATTAAGACACATGACTTGTACCTCGAAATATCATGAACTATCATTGGTGTCCCTAGACTCATTTAAATAATAAATCACCCCTATCCTATTCATTTACCAAGGTTGTCTAAGTCTAGTTTTGAAGGTGTGCAACATCAGGGGTATATGAAGTTAAGGGAAATGCACCTAGTGCATTACAAAAAGGCACTAGTGCATTAATAAGTGTTATTTTTCCTTGGGTATGGATTTGGGTGTGTGTACGTTTCCAGTGTGAGTGCAATCCTGATGCAACCCAAAAATAGTCAAGTGCACACACCCAGGGAACCTTGCTATTTACCCATAAGACAAAATATTTTATTCTATATTCAATATGTGGATATCATACATCTATCTAGTGTGTATGCACCTAGTTGGTACATGACAAGTGATAATAATAATCAAGGAGGACTGGGCACTGACCCAGAGGTTCAATTCAACCTTTTATTTGTGACTAAAAACTTTGTCCTAGCATGTGACCAAACTAACCAACCTCTATAGAAATAATAATAAAAGAATTAAAAAGTAAATTTTGGATAAATTTTGTAACATTCATTCAAATTTAAGATTTCACTTTTATTTAAACCAAAATCCTCCCCGTGCCCATCACGCGTCTACCTCTTCCCACATGTCTCACACCATATTTGATTATTTCTCCTCTTTTCTCCATGCTTCACTCCCATTCTCCCCATTATTTTATTATGTCCATCCTAACATCTCCATTGTGGTTTGGATTGTCACATTATTGCTCTCTACATTTATTGTTGACACACATTCATTTTTCTCACTTTTACCTTTTTAACTCTACACTCAATATTCTCCAAACTTCATATCTCTATTATTTTCTTCCCATCCCCTTTTATTCTCTACTTGCCCTATTTCTATTTTATCGTACACCATAAGCCCACACTTTTCCTCCAAAACTCTTTTATGAGAGATTAAGCAAATATATCCATGATCAGAAAATAATCAAATATTGCAAGGAAATGGAAGACAAATAAAGCAATTGTTGTCGTTGTCAAAATACACCTAAACAAGAATTATTGAATATAATAGAATGGAATGAATGAGATTATTGATAAGGTGGAAGTTATTGCTTCTACAAATGCACTTATCACACCAAATCAATATATGTTAAAAGGGTAGGATGACCTTTAATAAGCAACTTACCCCAATACATTACACTTTGCATGGTAAATATCACAAGTTAAACTTAACTTATTGGACCCAACAGACCCATTGGAACACCGCATAAGTCTGTGACTCAAAGGAACCAGTAAATATGGGATTTATAATATAGCATACCCCTTAGACACAACTTGGAGGGTTGAATTAAGGTGCCATTTAAAAACATATCAATTTGAAGAATAAGAAAAAATATCCCCCCTAGATGACAACTACTGAAAACCTAAGTAGATCCAATCTAATAAACCTGAGTAGCTCCAATGTAGTCCAGGCCCTATCAGGGGATGTTTTTTGTTAAATAATGAACAAAACACCATCCTCTCTAAATCCCTCCTTTAGAAGGTTTGATTTCCACCTTGACATGGCTAATATACATACACCTGTCTACTTGGCTACCCCTCTTCAACGTCGTTCCCATAATGAGCTTCCTCATTTCACCCTTGAAGGTTTTGTTTATAAGCCTCCTAAAACCCATGACAAAATTAATCCCATGCCTTATATCCATACCATAGATAATTTGGAAAATCAACCTACTTCACAATCCTCTTTCACACCTAATGATGATGACATTTTGTAAGTTATTCTGAATATTTTGTCATGATCAAAATTCCAGGGAAAATTTTAAATGATGAAGGGGTGTACAATCCCTACATTGAAATTATTATTGCAAGGCTTATTCACACTACTTTAAATCAACATGAAAGTATTGAAACTCTCCAGATATGTGTGGAGACATTATGTAAGATTGTGGAGAAACAACAAAAAACTATTGATGTTGTCAATTCTATCATGCTCACTAAAATTGCAAAGCATAGAATTGAAGCGACTATACATGACACAGCTCAGCGAACTCCTACAAAAAGGCAAGAAACTTATGTTGAGGTATACATTGAAGATAAGACAAAAGAAACTTGTTGGAACCAAACAACCTCCATCATCAAGTATCCTCCTCAAACAAAGCATCAACTTCTTGCTCCCCAAATGAGGAAAGTTTTATGTTGGATATTGTACATGACAACTAATATTGTGCTAGTAAATTTTTGGTGATGAACATGTAAATTTGTATCTATTGGAATCTTTGTTATACTAACTTACTATCTTTTATAATACTTGGTTGACCTCCTCATGGAAAAGCATGGATAACCAATTATCTTAAAGGCATCCTTTGTTGTAATATTTTGTCTTTAATAAATGCACTTTGCCTTTTGTAAAATAAATAAATAAAGTGAGAGAAAAAAGAACTTGTTGAAGAAAGAAGTGACACTACATGAAATCAAGAACATGTGCCTTGAAAGTAAAGATGAAATTGACATAATAGGGAATCATCCATGTCCACTAAACAATTTTTCCATCAATGGTAGTAATGATCCCATCATATTCTTCCACTTTTCTCTATCTTCAACTCCCAAATGCGTGGAAAACACTCTAGAAAAGAGACAGGTCCCTCTATAAATCAATAATGATGTATCCCCCATATGCTCGTCAACTTCTTCAAGTATCTCATGATTCCCCTTAGAAGTGGAAGTAGGGTCATGTCAAATATGACATGGATGGGTGGGGTAAACTCCCAACTCTATCTCCTCTAAAGTCTCAACTGATGTAGCATCTTTAGTAACAACTTAATTATCCTCTAAAGGAATATCATGCCCCCATAGGGAAGATTTTTGTCAAACTATAGCATGGTGGTACCATTGTGTCTACATCAATAATCTTAATAGAAGTATTATTAAAATTTCATGTATTGTCAAATGGAGTAGTGGTAGAACTTATGAGATGCATTATATCATTTCCAAACCCAATAAATTTGAAGGCATCTTTCCTCCTTATTAAGCAAATAGGATGCAACCACCTAAAATAAATAGGACTCTCCCTACGACCATAGAGCTAAACTCTAAATATGGGACCTGGACTCAGCTGATCACTTATGAAAATGCTACCACTTTCTGTCAAATATGTAAGAGAAAGGGACATTTAATGACACAATTCACAGCAAAGCAAAAGGGGAGGAAAGATAATTCCCAGATTGAAGGGGAGGATCAGGCTCTCAATTATAGAAAGAACAACAAGCAGGAAACGGAGAGTAATGTGGAAAATCCCGACAACACAGAAAAGGTAGAGGAGGAGACGGGAAAGGAGGATATCACTAGTAGTGAGGGAAAAGCTGGCCCAAAGGAAAATATAGTTTTAGTTGATAGTTAGAAGGCTATATTTAACAGAGCCAACCCTCTAGAAAAACAGACTAATATGTCTAAGGAAGGAGAAAGAGGTAACCTTTTGATAGAGGAAGTCAATGAAAAAGACAAAGTTCCAAGCGTTGGACAGGAAGAAGTAACTCCAGAAAGTCCCACTAAAGGAGAAGCAGACCCGCAACTAAATACAGACACTTTCCATGCTCTGGAAGTCGGAGACCAAGTAGGAAACTACTTAACAATAGGTGTAGCAGGACAAAGTGGCAGTAATGAACAGGAGGAATGGGTTACCCCAAAGAAAAAGAACCGAAAAGGTAAAAAATCTGCAGATGTTGGCACTGAGCCCAAACAAGGGAGGCCAACCCTAAAAGAAACAAGACAAAGAGAGATTGCTAGGGAGATTGCTAGTGGTAAACATAATACACTAGAGACCCAACCCCCCAAACCCTCTAAATGAGAATATTATCTTGGAGCCCGAGGGGCTTTTAACAATCCCTCAAAACAGTTTGACGTTAAAAACTACATTTTAGATAATAAATTAGATATTTTATTACTCCAAGAAGTCAAGATGAATGAGGATAACTTTACAAAAATTGTTGCCTATATATGGCCTAAGGCGGCTTTTTGCATTAGTCCTGCTGAATGGGCTTCAGGGGGGATTGTCACTATGTGGAATAGTGCTAAAATCCAGGGGTCTCTTATGGCTTATAATAAGCACTTCTTGATTACCAATTTTTCTATGAAATCTTTGAACTAGTCGTTAATCAATGTCTATGGACCGAATAATAGAGCTTTGAAACAGAAATTATGGATAGACCTAAGCAGTTTCAAAAATAATCCCCAGAACATTAGATGGATGTTAGCCGGAGATTTTAACACTCCTCTATACCCTTCTCAAAAATAGGGTGGAATTATGGATTACTCAGACAACATGTTTGACTTTGCTGAATTCATCAATGATTGGGGATTATTGGACATAGAGCTGCAAAACCAAAATTTTACTTAGACCAATAGAAGAAGAGATCAAATGATTCAGGTTAAATTAAAAAAAATTCTTATAACAAGCAACTGGAAGGATTATCATAATATGCAGGCGCAGGCTTTCCATATAACCATGTCTGACCACTACCTGATCTTCCTCAGTTGGAGAGAACAGGGACATTCCAGACTTCCCCATTCTATTTTGAAGCTATGTGGATCAAACACAAAGACTTTAGACAAATGGTGGCCCAATGGTGGAAAATTCCTATTCAAGGTACTCCTATGTTCAAAATAGTCAAGAAACTCCAACACATTAAACAAGAAGTTCATGGATGAAATAGATACAGCTTTGGGCAGGTCTTCTAGCAGAAGAAAAATATAGTGGGAAAACTCAAGGATATACAGCAACTGATAGATCAAGGGGATGACTCTGAGGACACTTTAGAAGAAGAGAATATCATGTCTTCAGAATGGAAGAATCTTATAGAAAGAGAAGAGGTTTTTTGGAAATAGAAATCCCGTGTTCAATGGCTTTTAGAGGGGGATATGAACACTGCCTTTTTTCATCTCTCAGCTATGAAACATAGGAAAGCCAACTCAATAACTAAGCTTGTCCAAAATAATGGCAACATTATTACCAAGGATAATGAAATAGGGGAACAAGCCAGGGCTTTCTTTCAGAATCTGCTTACGGAAGAAAATAATAATGATATAATCGATAGACCTATGAATCAATTTATTGATAAAATCCCCTATTTGATAACGGAAGAAGATAATCTGGAGATGTTAAAGCCTATATCTGAAGAAGAAGTCCATGTTGTTTTATTCTCCATGGGTGCTTTTAAAGCCCCAGGTCCCGATGGCTTTCCTCCTATATTCTTTCAAGAATATTGGGAGATCGTAGGAGCGGACCTCACGGTTGTTGTGCGTGATTTTTTCAGATCAGATAAACTTTTGAAACAAGCTAATAATACCTTCATAGTACTTGTTCCTAAAAAATCACAACCTTCACACCTCACTGATTTCAGGCCCATTAGTCTATGCAACACTGTGTATAAGTTATGTACTAAAACGTTGGTCTTGAGGATTCAACCTTTGCTAGACAAAATTATTTTTCCTGCTCAAAAAGGTTTCATCTCGGGCAGGCAGATTCTTGATGCTGTGATCACCACACATGAGACTATTCACTCCATGAATAAGAGCAAAATCCTTGGAACGGCTCTCAAGCTTGATATTTCTAAAGCTTATGATAGTCTCATGGACTTTTCTGTTCCAAGTGATCAAAAAATTTGGGTTTAATGATAAAATGTCTCGCTTGTTATGGAACACGGTCTCTTCTGCAAAATTCTCAGTGCTGGTTAATGGTGTTCTTAGAGGGTTTTTCTCATCCTCGAGAGGAATTCGTCAGGGAGACCCTCTCTCCCTGTACTTATTCATCATTATGGCTGAGGCACTGGGAAGATACATACAAGCAGATATAGCCTCAAAAAAGCTAGTGGGCATCAAACCTGCCTCCTCCCTTCATCCTATGGTGGTACATCAGTTTATGGATGATACCATCTTCTTTGGCATCTCATCGGTGATTGAAGCTAGAAGATGGAAGAATATCTTAAATAATTATGCCAGAGAGTCGGGACAAAGGATAAATTTTTAGAAAAGCAATGTGTATTTCTTCAACGCTCTTAATGAACTTAGACATAAAATCATTGATATATTAGAATGTGTTGAAGCTGGCCTACCAACTACCTACTTGGGTCTCCCACTCTTGGTCAAAGAGGTATCTCTTAGATTTTGGAATGGAATTGTGGAAAGAACGTAGAGGAAACTTCTTGGTTGGAAGGGGAAACTACTCAGCAATGCTGGTAAATTGCAACTTCTTCGGGCTTCGCTGCAAGGTATTCCTACATACTTCCTGTCTCTTTTTAAAATTCCTGCGTATTTTGCTGAGAAATAGAACAAATCCAAAGGAAATTTTTATGGACAGGAATGGAAGACAAACAGAGAATGTCTTTAGTCAGATGGGAAAAAGTGTGTCTTCCAAAATCTCATGGTGGACTTAATATTAGGTCCATCAGGAACATGAACAAAACCCTTCTCTCAAAAGTTAGTTGGAACCCGATCCATAAAAACAATGATTGGGGGGAAATAATGTATGCCAAATACATGCATAGCATTGATGATTCCAACTTTCTTCAATAGATGGGATTACCCAAGGGATCTGTGATATGGAATAAAATGCTAAAAAGTAGAAGCCTTCTCAAACAGGGAATTAGATGGAAACTTGGAAATGGCTGGCATATTAAATTCTGGGATGATATCTGGTTAAAGGATGAGGCTCTCATCACACAGGGAAACTATGGAGAGATTGTTGACTTGACTACCCAATTTTTTGGAGATAGGGTCAGTGATTTTATAGAAAATAACAATGGGATGAGGAGCTGAAAAAATCTTTTGGATTGTTGTGTGCACCAGCCTGAGCTTTTCTCAAGAGTTCGGGAGATCTAGCAGTGCATTCAGGAGATCAAAATCCCTCTCTTTCCCTGAGAGGATGAACAATACTGGTGGCCAGATAAGAATGGATCATTCTTTGTCAAATCTGCTTACCATCTGCTCATTCCTAAAGCTCAGAATAAAGATGTATGGAAAAAGGTTTGGAATCATAAACTTATTCCAAAAATTAACATGTTTTGGTGGGCTGCTGCTCATAACAAAATCCTTACTCAGGATAACCTTCAAAAGAAAGGGTTTACTTTGGTTAACAGATGGTTCCTGTGTGGTTCAAAAGAGTAATCAGTTTCACACCTCTTTATCCACTATGAGTTTGCCCGAAAATTATGGGGCACAATACTTAATAACTTTGGTATTGAATGGGTCTGCAATTCTGACCTTAAAGAAGTAATTCTCAGCAGAAACCCAACTTTCACACATCCCTGGCTTATGGAATTATGGAAGCAAGCTCTGCCATGTTTGAGTTGGACTTTATGGAAAGAGCGCAATCATAGAATTTTCAAGGACACTGCTAGAAATTCTTCTCAAGTGTTTCACTCCTTTGCTAAGACTATTATGAAAAGTGTTACAACAGCTCATATTCGTGCTGCGGAGAAACCCCTATCTCAAATTGAAAGCCAAATTGCAGCCAAATGGAATGTTTTAAATCAGATCCCTGGGTATAATAACTCCAAAATACTACAGAGACTTAATACTAAATGGATCCCCCCTAAACCTAACTGGATGAAACTCAACTTTGATGGGGCATCCAAGTTGGATGGTAAAGCTAGTGGAGGAGGAATTATAAGGAATGATAAAGGATGGATGTGTGTTGTCTATGCCGGTGGAATTGGATGCCAGAGCAACAACTATGCTGAAGCAATGGCTTTACTATGGAGATTAAAGTTAGCTATATCCCTAGGAATAAGGAACTTAAATATATAAGGAGACTCTAAGATGGTCATAGATGCCGTTAATAAAGCTTCAAATGTGGGAATCAAGCTAAAAGACATCATTACTGATATCCAATTTTTTTTACAAAAGATTTCCAAAGTTGAGATTTCACATACCTACAGAGAAGGCAACAGGGTCGCTGATGCTTGTGCCAACCTTGGGCAGCAATTTTCAGGTTGGAGGGTGTGGTGATAAGGTGTTCATATTCCCTTAAACATTAGGGCGATCATTCAAAAGGAGATGACTTGTCAGGAATGAGGCGTATTGATGACCCTGAAAAGACCCCTGTTGATACCCCCGACTCCTTTGCGAGCAAAAAGGGCAAGAAGAGAAAGGTTGATGAAGAGGAAGAAAATATTAAAGAGACTATAGAAGGGACCCACAGGAATCCGAGCAGGGCCATGGGGGGCCAAGGTGGAAAATCTCACAAGCCTTCCAAAATTAATAAGGAAGGATTCCCCTCCGGAGTGTGAAGGTCGGGGTGGATTGTTGGTAAACCAGCCCCGAAGGCCAGACTGATTGATTATTCAGAAAGTGCTTCGGAAGAAGCAACCCAGGAGGAAGAGTCTAAGGAGCTGGAAATCCAAAAAAAATCAGAGGACACTGGAAGGAAGCCGGCTACTAGGGATTTTGAGGTTACTGAGGAGCAAGGTGTTGACACTATGGGAACTGTTGACAATAAGGGGAAAATGTATGTCGAGGAAGCTGGTGAGGGCACTGAGAAACATATTGATTGGAAAACTGAAATTGAGGCCCTGAAGGACCGCATTCAGAAGCTGGAGAAGGTCTTCGCCAAAGGGCTTCATAATACAATTCTATTGAACATGTCTATGCTGGAAGTGGTGGGTAATATTGGGTATGCTGACAACGCAGAGAATGAGAAACTCAATGATCTTATCAAATCAATAGTTATGTAAGGGGAGACCTCTCTGCCTCTGGTCTTCCCGTGGCTTGTGTTTTGTTTCTGTCTATTGTTCTTGGTTGTGCCATTGTCTCTCTGAAGGCATTTTTTGTTTGTTTGCTTTCTTATCTTTTTTGATTGTATAGGGTTCGGCCCCTGGTTTGCCGCCTTACTCAATCAAAAACAAACTTATTAGGCCAAAAATCAACTTTATTTCATTGTTGAGTTAATTAATAAACATATAATAGATTAATGCTCAAAGCTAGTACATGGTACACATCTCTAATTATGTTATCATCCAACATAAAAGTACCATTACCAACATTAGGAAGAGTTGAACCATATTCTAAATGAAATTTCTCATCATTTGGCTTGCCAAAATATTAGAACAAACATCCATCATTTGCCATGTGTTGGGTGCATCCAAAATCAATGATAAAGTCATACTTAGAAGAGTGTGTATGAAATTAAAAAGTGTGCAAAAAGGATATTATTCTTATTGTTACCACTTGGCTTGCCACATCTTTGATCACCTTCTTGAGGTCCCACATCTTATTCCAACATGAAATCTCCACATCCCTTGCTTGCCATAGTAATTACATTCTTTGATCTTATTCTCGCATTTGTAACCTTTCTTGTGATCACCCTCATGAGAACCACTTTTGTTCTCATTTTCATTGTTGTCATGGTCTAGCTTGGAATTTTATTTCCCTCTCCCCTTAGTCTAGTGAGATTGTTGCTTGGAACCAATGGCATCCATGTAAATGAGTTTCTCATGTTCCATAATCAATTGGGAGCATGTGATTGTAAAATACATGCTCTTGCTTTGCTCCCTCATCATAACTACGTAAGAATAATGCATGGAAAGAAACATCTTTAAATTTTCTAGAATGATTTCAATAATCTCACCATCCTTCTTTTTGTACTCCTTATCACACCACTCTAACTAAAACAAAATATCATTCATACAAGCCATGCAATCCTTAATCCTCTCAAATGATAATGGATCAAGCTTGTTTAACTCTCCATTTAGACGATGAACCCTCGATGAATCAAACTTCCCAGAAAATATCTTTAAGTTGACCAACGTATCCTTTGGACCTTTGAACCCTTGATGTGAAAATGGAGCTCAAGTGCAATATGGGTCATCATTAATCCAATAGTTTGGTCTTCATGTTAAAGTATGCATCCTCCTCTTCCTTGGCTGAAGGGGTTTTTTCCATCTCCATAACTACCTACCAAAGGCCTCTAATCCTCAATGTGATCTTAGTGGATGACTCCTACATGTAAATGTTGTCTCATGTTAACATCACAACCCCTAGAATCACCTCCATCTTCCAAGACACTAAGACCACTCAATAATTGTGCAAAATATTGAAATAATAATACCATTGTGATAAGATCTAAAAGAGCTTTTCAATGATTTGAAAATGAGCTCAAACAGAGTCTATACGCAAAAATTATGTTTGTTTGAAGTTCAAGCACAATTCCTCAAAAAACATGCAAATTTTGATTTAAATAAGTACAAAAAATTCAAGTTTGAATATTGGTGGGAAATCACATGGATGTGCCACTTTTCAAACTTAAAACTACTAACTATGCAAATCCCCCTCACTAACTAGGCCCTGATTGTGTTGCTCTACTAACACTTGTCCTCCCATGGCACTCAAACACATGTCAACCAACTCACCCTAAATTTTAAGAATTTTTCAAAATTTTAAATCATCCACACAACTTTATTGAATTTGTATGGAACCAATCACAGTGTGCCACATGACACTTCTCAAGTGTTAATTATCACTCAAATGTGAAATCATGTCACATAGATCACTATCAATCTATAACTAACCATTAGTTGTCTACAATCAAGATTCCAACTATTCAAAAAAAAGTCTCAAGGTAGGTAGGGTTGGGGTTCAACCCCTTAAACTTCCCTGCTCAAGTGCCTAGCACCCAACATGTTAGTCAATCAAGTAGTACCCATGCGCACACCTCTATATAGTGTGCAACAAGGTTCATTTTAAGAGCCCATGTCAAAAACCCCCTTAGGTTTGTTTAGGCAAATCAGATTCATAATCTTGGCAAATTTGAGTGTATCAAGAAAAAAACCATCTTGTTAGTTTTCTGTACAACCGTCTGACAACATTATGTCGAGTGACAACATATACCCATTGGGTACCATATTATTATGTGATACCATGGAATCATCTGGTACTACACTATTGCATGGTTCATTCTATGACCCAACACTATATTGCTGCCCAACACCATATCACTGTCAGACAGAGATATGCTACCAGTCGGCACTATGCCACTACTTAGTAGAATGTACCAGGCTACAATGATATGTTGCCACTCAACACTATGCTATTGGGCAACAACACTATGTTGTCGCTTAGCACTATGTTGTCGCTTGACACTATGTTGTTAGACAGAAACATGTTGAATAAAGCTATGCTATCGAATGACACTATACAACCAAGTGGCAGCATGCAGTCAGGTGGCTCTATATTGTCATTTGGTTGCATGGTGTTGGGATGTGCCATCGAGTGGCATGTCTCTGCTATCAAGCTATAACATGTTGAAACATGACTGGCTCTCATTGGTCACGTGAATTGATTACTTTCGTTGCCCTTGTGACTTATAAATACCCCCCATGGCCCTCATTTTCACACTTTATTCTCAAGTTTTTCTCGTCCCATCCTCTTTTCTTCAGACTTTGATAACTTACAACTCTTACTCAAAATACAAATGGCTTCAATATCCACAGAAACAAGTGTGAACCAAAATATCATTTTCAAAAAATTATTGTGTTCAGACTTTCTCAGGTTGGTGGAGCAGCTGAAAGCATATGTGGATTGGATAGATGCATGCGAACTCTGAGGCCTAATGGAAATACCTCAGTATGACAGCACCATCAACAATAACCTACTGTAATCTCTAGTTTCTTGTTACAATTATACTAAGACCTGATTCCATATGCGGTTTAACACTAAATTGATATCCTTTGGCACCTCTCTATTAGATATCTATAATTTAACAGGGCTTCCACATTGCAATGCAAACTCTATTAACAACAAAGTTTTGTTATCTGATAAAGACAAAAAGTATTTGGAGTTCGTCTACAACTTGGCCATAGACCCAACTAGTAAGTGTTAATTTTATTATTGATATTAACATTTTTGTTATTATTCCTAAATCATTATTATTAGTTTGATGTCTTAATTACATGTTTATTATTTTCATTGCAAATAGTCAGCTTAGAAGGCGAATCTAAGTTAAAATATCCAATTCATTTTTGAAAGCTATTATGCATTTCTTCCAAGCTAGAATCCTTTTGTAGGGAAGACCATCGGACATTCCTTTCTGAGCTATTTACTACATTCTTTGTTCTCTATCAGGGGTGAAATATGACTGGTGCATGGTTATCTCCAACGAGATTAGCGTTGAGTTGAATCATATTTTTTCAAAGGAGACTTACACCATTTTTCCCTCCAATTATATGTTAGCCTTGTATTATGAGGCCTTATATGATATACAAAATACAACAATTCCCACTGCCCTCCATACAAAAATGATAGCTAATTCTTTGTTTGTCGATGAATAGGAGATAAGTTTAGCTTTTAAAATAATCAACTTTGTTGCTTTATACATATTTAAATTATAACATTTCTTGGCTTGTTAGTTTTTATAGATAAGAATGTGTGTATATGGCACAAGGGATAGAAATGTTGACGTGCTCTTGAGGGTTATGGCGATACCAAGTTCATGGAGTCTTCATGTAATTCATTCCAAATTTCTAAACACCCAAGACCTGATTTTGTATCATCTCCGCTTGCAAGTTCTCCTCCTAAATTTATTTGATTATTTATTTCTTGTATTATTTAATGAGAAAATTATTTTTCATATTAGTTTAATAATTTATTTATTTTTTGTAGTGAAATTCGAACCGCTGTCGTTGAAGATTCTTCCCAACAATGCATTCAATGTTTGCCACCTTGCATCTTTTTTCTTGAATTGAAGTTTCTTATAATTGGGTAGTTTGTTAACTAGATATTTTACTCTTTTTGAAGTTGAAACCACCAGTGTCACTCCCACCAAGACAATCAGAATGGAAGAGGCAATCTCTCTGACTACACGTAATAACTATTTCATTTTGAATTTGCATTAATTTATGTTTTTTGAATTTATCATTTTTGAATAATAATCTATTTTGCAGGTCACCATACAACTGTGAGGAGAAGTATGCCACCACCCCCACCACCCATTCAGACTTAGAGAAGAGGGAAGAATATATCGCTACTTGCACAGAGCAGAGGAACCCTTCAAATTTCAAGCTCTGAATTCTCAAATTTCTCTATTGGTGGTGTTTCTAATGCACGGGGTCTTACATGTTTGCATTATATTGATCTTGATGAATAGTATCTCAACATTGAAAGTGAGGCCTCGACTGGTGGTGGATTCAATCCACATGATTTTATTTAAGTTTTCAATGTCCCTGGAGTAGAAGTGTCTTCTACCTCTTCCCCATCTACCCCACCCACCACTGATAATTTGAACAGATCTATGATTCCATAACTAATTTTCCATTAGATAATTTAGTTGAAAAAATCTACTTGTTAATATGAAGAGAGAGAAAATTATTAAAGCGTGGAATGAATCCAAACATTTTATTAAAGCAAAAAATAGATGCAGATCGAAGTATTTTTTTAGCTAGTGATGCTGCAAATGAAGAGAGGGAAAATATTACAAATATCAATTCTACTACAGAAGATCTTCTTAAGGGAGGGTTTATCAGGGAGAGCGCACACGCAGGTCTGGAGAGCAAGGTTTCTGTGGAGTTCCGTGGCACATAGCAAGTGGGCGGAGAAGATGTTTTAAGATGTTAGTTTGCTTTTTAAAATCTATAATGTTCAAAATGATTGATTTCTATTCAAGACAATCTATTATGTTTGAAAACACTAGTTGTATTCAACATTATACATTTCAATGAAATGATATCTGTTACACTTTATGTTTGAAACACTCTTGATTTGTAATTTTATGATTTTAAATGTGTTGTGTGGTTTAGCGTAGTTAGCCTTAAATATTCAATGATTCAGCGTAGTTAACCTTAGTGTACTATTTGAAAAAGTCTTAGTTAAATATATTGTTTAAATATTCTTCAGTCTTAATTATTCTATACGTAATGTTTAAAATGACAGATAACTATTAAACACTTATGCTTAAATGTATTGTAGTCTAGATTGTAAATGTTTTGTAGTATTTAATTAATACTTTAGTATTTAATTAATTAATACTTTGAAACACTCTTGGTTTGTAATTTAATGAATTTAAATGTGTTGTGTGGTTCAACATAATTTGCCTTAAATATTCAATGGTTATATTGTTATAGTAGTTCTACTATTTGAAAAGGTCTTGGTTAAATATTTCGTTTAAAAATTCTTCAGTCTTAACTATTTTGGAGGCAATGTTCAAAATTATTGATAATTATTAAACACTTATGTTTAAATGTATTGTGGTCCAGATTGTAAATGTTTTGTAATATTTAATTAATTAATACTTTGAATTTTTAATGTATTGTTTAAACAAATATTAATTTATAGGGGCCAACATATAATATTTGTCAGATTATAAATGTTTTATAGTATTTAATTAATTAATACTTTAGATTTTTAATTTATTGTTTAAACAATTATTAATTTATAGGGGCAAAGATATAATATTTGTTACACTATGTTTGAAACACTCTTGGTTTATAATTTTATGATTATAAATGTGTTGTGGTCACCGTCAAATATAGCGGCTAGCTTTAAATATTCAATGGTTATAGAAGTTGTACTATTTGAAATACACACAATTGTAATAGGACAAAAAAATGCTTAATTCCATTCTATTGAAGAAATATTGCTACATTTTTTACTATCAAAGTTTCATAATTTTTAATGTGAAAATGAAGATATCAGTTCTAATTGACTCTCAATTAATCCATAAAGTTTAAGAAGCTTGCAAGTAGTTTACATGCATGAAATAGATTACACAATTCAAACTATTTGAATATATAAAAAAAAAAAAATTAGAAAACAGTAATTGCTATACTTACCAAATTAAAACTCGGGCAGCTGAAACAATCCTTAAGAAATTTGCTCATCGTAAGTGTGATTTCCATCTACCATGTCAGTGCCATATTTAGTCTCGATATTTACATCCTCTGTATTGATCATTGTATTATTAACACATTTTCTTTCAACTAGAGAGCTCCATGTTACCAGTGCTTTGTCATAAGAAAACCTGTCCATAGAATAACGCGAAATATAGAGTCTCAAGTAAGTTTATATTTTTATCCAATCTATTTCTAAGTTTTGACTTTATGAAAGATAATGCACTAACACTCGTTCATCTTCCACAAAACCCAGAATCATTATTTGAACAAGTTCATATAATCTAAAATATTCCCAAAAACTTTCTTGTAAGATGCTACTAAGATTAAAAAAAAAATCCATAGCCGTGTGATTGCACCATTTTTAATTGGATCACTTAAACACTAAAATTGATCCATCATTGTAAATTGACACTGTGTTGATTGAGATGTCAGTAATTATTTATTTAAAATATCATTAATCTCAACTCCATTCATCGCTATAGATTTACAGAAACGCTAAACAATTGAACGCATGTATTTGTGAAATAAACTGCTAATATGTTCTTGATTGTTAACACTGTTATAAAAAATAAGATTTGCAACTCACATACCCTCCAACAACTCATCCCTTTGAAAATGTTCTCTGAGCTTGGCAGATAAATTTTGTAAGATTTGGCTTAATTTAATTCACGTTTTAGATAAAACAATATCATATAGTAAACGTGTTATAGGTACATATTCAAGGTCAGCGCCCACAACTTCAAGTCCTTTATAGCAAGTGCGCATTGGGATCTCATTATCATTTAACACGACACAAAGATAATCATTGATATTGAGTTTCAAATAATTCTTAAGAATCTAAAATCTATCAAAATTTGTCAAGGTCTAAAATTTTTTTTGTGAAAGCTTTCATTCGATGTGTATAATATATCTAAAGATTGGCATACACATTTTCTCAAACGTATGAAATCAATAATATAGATAGATCTCTCTTGGGCATATTTCATTAAACAATTGATTTCCTTCAACATTCACAGAATACTGCATAATGTCAGTAATGTTTCAAAACTGTTCAATGTCACAATAAATCTTTTGCTTTGTCGACTTTCCTGTGGTATTTATACATAAAACTTGTTAAAGATGGATATTCTTAAAAAATTATGCATGCAAGTTCATACATGGAAATGTTAGGTGTGGACCTTGATTGTCTTCCAGGATCAGAGGTTAAAATTTTGACATTATTTTACCTCGGTTTGGATCTCATTCTTTGAATCCCTCATGACACGGGAGGTTGCAAGAGGGTTACCCCCCTTGTGAAATCCAGCGGCTATGCGTCTCAGAGAAATCTTTTTATCAAAATTGCTTTGTTAAATTATAATTTCGTAGTCAATCTAGACTATTGATTAAAAGTTTCTAAATCTGACAATAGAGGTTATATTTAGGTGTTTTTCACTCTAAAATGTATTACTATATGGTTGAGATCGATTATTGTGATGAATTAATGAAATATTGTACACAGAGAGGAGGCAAAAAAGGTGAAGTGTAACAAGGTTTGTTACAGGATTTTGTTTCTCCCTTGTATTGTTAGAATAATATACTGGATAAGTTTGGTGGATGTAGTCCCTCTTGAGTGAACCACGTTAAATCCGATGTCTCTTGTTATATGCATGTTTATGTTTATTTTCAGAATGTTTGATTAATTCATTTCATAGTTTCTCTTGTATGCAATTTGGAGATAGATCTAAGTTTTAATTTATCCTAATAGGAAATCTATCTTGTTTCAACATCTTTCAACAGTTTTTTACCTTCAGTTACCTCAATTGCAAATTTATGGAACTCCAAAAATCTTTTGGGGTTTCTTGACGTATAAGCATGCAAGTCACGAATGAGCTCTTCCACTTTTACGACATTACCAAATATGCTAACAATTTTATACGCAAGATTCATCCTATGAGCCATGCAATGAATTGAAATCATAAATGGAGAAAATGTTGTTTGAAGATGAACACAAAGACGGCTTATATGCCCCTACATCACTGATGCACCATCAACGCAAACACAAACCAGCTTCGGAGCTATGACATAATCATCCATCCTAGCTTTATCTCTTAAATTACATACACCCAATTTATAAAAGTTTTTTGTATTACAATTTTCAACTATTTTATGGACAGCTAATAGATGATATTGTTTTGAATAGTTTTCAAAAGTATACACATGCATGCAAACCCATGATGTGTTATCCACTATAGTGACTCCATCGATGGACAACGAGATAAATAATGATCTCTTAACACTTTCTTTCAAATCTTTCTTTTCAACCATTGCTAGACATTTTGTCATTTCTCAATCACTGTTATCCAAACAATGTGATTGTGGAATATCAAGAAACTCATTATGTTGAAATAAAATCTTATAATCTACAAATTCTGAAATAGATCTACCCATTTTTAAAATATAAAAAACAATAGAGAATTGTACATATTTTGACTTAAGATTAGACTGCATAAATTTTCTAAATTGAGCTTTGATTGTTCCCCCTTTCTCAGCAAGATGTTTTTATCGTTTCTGATCATTTTCGTATTCACATGCATATCTTACATGCATACATTCTTCTCTATTTTTCTATTTGTGTTCTTATTATCTATCCATCTAGGTGCTTCACGGATATATATATTTTCTCACAATATTTCTCAATTGTGTCCAATTTAAGTTGCATTCTATGTTCTTTTCCAAGTTTTCAATTGCATATTATACATCTGCATTATGTTGGAGGTTTATTACCATTTTTCGGTTCTACAGGGTTTATAAATGGATATTTTGCAGTCCAATCAACTTGAAAAGACCTTTCAATTGTCCATGTACTTATTTTCTTTCAGCAACTTTTTTAAGTGAAATTTTCAACTAAATTTGGTGTCTGAAGAGAACTGTAATTCTCTTCTAAAGTGCCCAGAGGAGTGTCTTCTAAGGGTGACATGTCATTAATAAAATCTTTAGGTGGTGAGATCTTATTGTGATTAATTCTTTCTAATGAAAAAGTATCATTATCAATGGTGATTTCTGCATTGAAATGGTTTTGAAATTATTTTACAATTAAAAAGAAAAAATACTAATTTTTTTAAAAAAGTTTTAGAATTTCCTGTATTTAGAGTGCATGTCATTTGTATAGTATTCTTTCTTGGGTTTCTGAAATAAGATAATATGTTCAATTTTTATGATATTTGTTGTGGTGTTTTACCCTTACCATTACCATATAACGCCATTGTAACTAAAATAAGATGTTACAAGCCTCAAGATGCAGATGGGAGACAATAGTTGGGAAGGCGTTGTTAGGTGACAGTGATTGAGCAGTAGTAAAATGCAGTCAGGTGACAGCAACCAGTGAGACAATGTTGGCGGGCAGTAAAATAGTGTCGGGCGATAAAGTGTTGACGGGCAGCACAATGTGATAAAGACGATACAGTACTATCGGGTGGCACACTGCAGTCAGGGGGCACAATTTTTTTGGGTGGCACACTACAGTCAAGGGACATAGTGCTGTCGAACGGCACGATGTTGTTGGGAAACAATGTGTTGTTGAGCAACAACAATCAGACGACATAGTGTGTTGTTTGACGGTAACAGTGAGATGACAGAGAGGCACTTTTAGGGATGCAGTCGGGTGGTTACAAGAATGTTGTTCGATGACGTCAAGGATCAAGAACTTGACAATGAGGTAAAGAAATATACTTAGATGGTAACTCCTGTGAACATATGTACTATATATAAGGCAAATTACATGGATACCCCCATAATTATTATAAAATATTGACGAGTCGACCCTTAAAAAAATTACATCTCAAAATTTTAGGCGAATGGGCCCTATGTTCTACTCCCAAAAATCATCAAATTCAATTTCTCAAAAACTGAATATTCGTGAATTAATGAATATTCGCTACTAAAATTTACCTTAGTGTGCAGTGGTTTTAAATATTACCTCTTTCCAATTCAATGATCAACCAGTTCTCAATCATGCAATCAATGCAAAACACAACCTCTATTCCACTCCATCCAAGAACCCCCTTTGCGCTAGCCAGTGGTTTCCAATATGACCGTGCACTAGCTCCTACACTGGAGATGCCTAGTTCTTTAAGGACAAAAATTAAGATCAAAACAAACAAAATTAGGAAAAGTGTAAGAAAAGGACCCATGCTAATTTTTTGCATGGAATCCAAAAATGTAATCAATTCTAAAAAATGTTTCATCATAAGGGGACTTCCTTTAAATGTTTTCCCTATATAAACAATATCGTGCCACGAAAGCTCCATAAACATGAATTTATTCAAATGAGTTTCTCTCGAATCCAATTTTCCCAAGGAACACAAAGTTGAAATCAAAAGCTAACAATTTTTGTTGGATACTTCTTTTTCTTTAAATATCCAACCCTTTATATAAATAAAACTGTTGCAAAAATTCATCACCGCCTCCACACATGCTCGTAGCAGGCAAAGTAGAAAAAGGTTTGAGGTTTTCACATTTCAGACCTTCAGCTCTAACACCATGTGAGATTATGCAAATATACCCATGTTCAATTAATAGTGAAATATTTCAAAAAAATAAAAAATAGAAAAAAACAAATTTTTGGTGTTGTCGAAAGAGACTTAAAGAAGAATATAATCGAATTTAACAGAATGGAACGAATTAATGAGATTTTTTTTTTATTCAAGTTAAAGGGGGAATTTTTTTGAACTAAGGTTCCCAGACCCTAGGAGAAGTACAAACACAAAAATATCAATAGTCTAACCAAGACCAACCAAGAAATAGGACCAATCAGGTCCAAAAACAACTAAAAAATAACCCATAAACAAACAAAGAACTACCAAAGAACTAGTCTAAATTTAAGCTATCAAAAACAGCATCCTAACAAGCCTTCATTTTTTGAGCTTCATATCAATCTGAAGCAACAATTTATCTTGGTCCACACCATACTGAGATCCATTGCTCTGCCCCTTCTTGCCCTTCCCTTTATTAGTCATACTGGGCTCAAAAAGCTCACTGAGGTGAGCTTGCAAGTTTTCAATGTTTTGTATGCCCTCATACATTGTTGCTTTGCTACAATTTACTAAAAACTTATTTTATTACGAAGATTCTCATTTTCTTACTCTAACAATGCCACCCTAAAAGCTAGACTCTGAATATGGTCGTCTTTCGCCCTAGTTGAGAAGATTTGACTCATTCTTGTGTTTTCCTGCTGCAATGCATTAACCTTTCCCTTTAGCTCTGTGATCTCCCGCATAAACCATCACATGATAGATTTTTTGAGGTCGAGCTCTTCCACTATCTTGTCTGAACTTTCCTTACCTTTGAGCGAGGTAACCTAAATATTAAATGCCTCATTCTGATCCTTTGAATTTTGAGAGGTCTCCCCTTTCTTTGGAGGAGTATAAATAGGCTCCTTGATCACCTTCTCAGTTGCAATCAGATTTTGATCCGGTTTGCTTCCTTTCTCTACTTCCTTTCGAATCTCTCTAGGATCCTCACTACCCTCTTCAACATCAATAAAAGTCCTCACTCCCCTGAATTAATGAGACTGTTGATAAGGTGGAAGGCATTGTCTTTATTTATGCACCTATCATACCAAATCAATATATGACAAAAGGTTAGGCCGACCTTTAGGAAGGCACTAACTCTAATACCTTATAATTACACTTTTAACGTACACTACATGATGTAAGGTAAATATCACAAGTTACACTTAACTCCCCAGATCCAATGTGCCCATTGGAACACCACATAAGCCAGTGACTCAAATGGACCTATAGTCATATAGAATGTCATTTAAGGTAATGAGCGTCACTTGAGACCACCCTATCCTTAACTTAGACCTAGACCTATCTTAGCGCCCTTACCCAAATATACCAAGAGCCACATTGAGCCATCACCTAAGCATCCTGATCATTTTTCACATGTGACAGTCATATGGACAATAGCGCGACCCCATTAATCTATAGTGCAGTGCGTTATTGGCAAAAGGGGCAGTGTTATTGACCCTTAAATTTCTTTCCCCCTAACGGATAATTTTTCATTCCTTAAAGCATCTTAGGATTGGCCTAGACTCATTTCATGTCTTGACAAGCATCATAACACTATTAAAAACCACTCTCATTCATTTATCCCTTAAATGGTAGTTCTCATGAACAAGCTCATAAACAATTGTGCAAAATAAGGTTATTGATCCCGATTTACCTTTATTTTTGCATACATCGATCTACAACAACCTAAAGCTCAATTTCACTCAGGTTTCCAATCTCAATTCACACTCAAAGCATTTGTATTCAGGCATACTAGCATCACTCTCACTTGTACTAGCACTTAGATTGGGAGAACTACATCAAGCTTGATCCCCTTTAAAGGTATTGGTATGTAGGCAACACTCAGCACATGGGATGTTGAGGTCACACCCAACCTATCCCAATAACGCCACTCTTATTCCACTTGTGTTCATCAAAACCCTTGCAAGCATGGAGACTTAGGGTTTCACAATGAAATTAGTCAAAGCACAAAATATACAATGATCTAGGTCTCAGTCATATTAGCATAGGCTTTCTGAAATAGAGCGAAGGTCTACCTAGAATTTCAGCATTTCACCTGAATAGGGTCATTAGCATAACACAGAAGGTCAATAGCAAAATGCATTATTGGCAAATAGGGTCGCACTATTTTCTGAACAAGGTTGTGACATCTGTTCTCTGCTAATGACACTCTGCCCTACTTCTGTATCACTTCTCTGCTTACCAACTACCTGTCTCAACCATATTTTTCAGCTAAGTACACATTTTCTAATTCATTTGTATTTACAAAATATTCAAAGAAATCAACTATTAAACAAAACATTAGTTGTTGATATTATAGTATTTTATTCCATGATTTATTACGCAGCTCGTTATCAACCTTAGGGTTACCATAATCCTAAAAAATATAAATCATTTGGTGAACCCAACTCACTTTAAATAGTGCAAAAACCCTAGACCTAGATGCTATTAGGGTTTTTATCCTTTTATTTCATGTTTTTAATAGTTGTGTTAGAGTTTTCAGACCTGATATGTTTTACCCTAACAGCCCTCTTCCAAGTTGCATTGCCAAATTTCATGGACAAAGATGTTTTTCCTCCTCATATCCAAGAGGGTGATAGCTACTTTCCTTCTTAACCAAGTCCATGATATCACTCCTCCAAGAGGTGAGGTAGCCTATACTACTGTTCCAAATGTCTATACTCAGCCTATCCATCCTTCAAACCCTTCTCATATCTCTCATTTAGGATGTGTGCTTGCATGTTCAATCGAAAGCAATTAGGGTTTGCACTTGTGAGACTCTAAGGGATGAAATTATCAGTATAAATATGTTAATTTCAGAATTACATAATCAAAATCAATTATTAAGTGAAAAGGTCACATTATTGGTAAATCATATTACATATACAAAATCTTCATAATATGTTAGTGTTCATCATGTATATGCATCTTCACCTATCAAAGTTGTGCCTAGCATTGTTTCATATCTAAATCATAAAGTACAGCACAATGCATCTATTATAAGCGATTCAAAAAGCTTACAAGGGCCCAATAAGAGTTCAAGTTGTTAAGGTGTGGAGCTAAAAGCTTCAACTGTTTGCAGACACAAGGAAGGATGCTGAAGAACCAGAGCCACCGGCATCGGCAGTATGACCGACGTCGGTCAGATGTAGTGGAGAAGGAGACCGGCGACGGCAGATAGTCGGCCGACGTCGACAGCACCAGACAAGCAGGGACCGGCGTCGGTCGCCTGTATATTTCCAGAACTGCTATTGACGAACAGTCAGTTAAGTGAAGCGAGTGTTTGCATGTCAAACGACTAATTATAGTCACGAGCTGTGTGTCTAATTATTGTAACTAGAGTTCTATTTTTGTAAGCATGGGATCCTATTTAAAGACCCATAAGGCATGTATTGTAATAATAATCAAGAAGGCAAGTAAAAGCATTGAAGCTAGCAAGGTCAAGGAGATCAGCGGAAGCATTCAAGGAGGGATAATAACTCAGGCTTTACAGTTGTTGTGTTGAGCAAGAGAGAGAGGGAAGAAGGTCTTGAGGTGTGGCAAGCCTTTGAGGTGGAGGAAGAAGTGGCATCTTCCTTATTGTATTTTCTTCTAGTAGTATTTAATACAAAGAGTGTGTATTGTCTCTCAAATTCTTTGATGTCTCAAGTTTCTAGCTACTTTATCATTCTGGTATAATTCCGTGTTGAATTGCTAATACGAGAAGTAATCATATGTGCTCTAATTGGTAGAGCTAGATCCCCTGACAAGTGGTATCAGAGCTACGGTTTGCGGGAAGCAAGGTATTGTTTTTTGATTACAGGTCATTCACAGGGTTTTCTGATTGAGTGGAAGTTCAGCAATGGCAGAAGAAAGTAGGCTACGAATAGAGAAGTTTAACGGCAAGAATTATCAACATTGGAGGATGCAGATTGAGGACTATCTGTATCAGAAGGATTTGTACTTATCGTTGGGCGAGGTTGCATGCAAGCCCACAGATATGAAGGATGAAGAATGGAGTGTTCTTGATCGGAAGGCTCTCGGTTCCATAAGGTTGAGCCTTGCATCGTCTATGATTTCCAGCTTATCACAGTGTAAGACAACGGAAGAGTTGATAAAGTCCTTGGTGAATTTATACGAAAAGCCCTCGGCTTCTAATAAGGTATATCTTATGAAGCAGCGATTTACTTTGCAAATGCAGGAAGGTGGATCGGTACATACTCATCTTAGTGATTTCCATAGTTTGGTAAACCAACTAGCTTCAGTCAATATTGTTTTTGATGATGAGGTAAAGGCTCTCTTGATTTTATGTTCTTTGCCTGAAAGTTGGGACGGTTTGGTTATGGCAGTAAGTAATTATGTATCTGCTTCTAAAATCTTAAAAGTTGATGATGTTGTGAGTGTGATCTTGAATGAAGAAATACGCAGGAGAAGCACAGGTGAATCATCAGGGAATGCTCTAAGTGCAGAAAGCAGAGAAAGGCAAAGGGAGAAGGTTGAGCAAGGGAAATCAAGGTCGGGAAGGAGATCCGAGTCCAAAGGTATTACCTGCTGGTTTTGTGGAAAGAAAGGACATACGAAGAAGGAGTGTTGGTTGAGAGATAAAGAGAACCAACATGCAGGTATGGAAGAAGCAAAGGATGCAAATATTGTGATGTAGAACGCTCTCATGCTTTCTTCGGATAGTCAGGTAGGATCATGGATTTTAGATTCTGGTTCATCTTTTCATGCATCCCCAAACAGAGATTTGTTCTATGAGTATGAACAGGGAGACTTTGGAGTGCTCTATTTAGGGGATGGTACGCCTTGTCAGATAGTTGGCAAAGGGAAAGTGCAGCTGAGATTGCAGATTGACAACACATGGGTGTTGAAAGAGGTCATGCATGTTTCAATTCTGAAGCAGAGTCTGATTTCTGTAGGAAGGTTAGGAGATGAGGGATGCACAATAACCCTCACAGCAGATTCTTGGAAGGTTACCAAGGGAGCACTTGTTCTAGCAAGAGGTAAGAAAGTAGATACTCATTATCTGTCTACTTGTATTATTGATTCTACTTCTGATGTAGATTCGAAGATGTGGCCTAATAGGCTTGGTCACATGAATAGGAAGGGAATGGAAGTTCTTGATTCAAAAGGTATGTGTTCAAATTCGGAAAGCATAGATAGAGTTCATTGCAGAAAAAAAAAATCTGATGTTTTTGACAAGAACAAAGAAGCCTTGGTGTTTACGGAGGAGATGAAGGACAGAGTTCAGTCACAGGGGCTGAATAAATCTGAGCAGGGCAGCATGGACAGAGGTATGATCCAAGAAGAGCTCGCGGATAAAAATTTCATCACTTACAGGAACACACAGACACTGATGTCGGTCGCTTGGCACCGACGTCAGTCATCTAGATACCGACATCAGTGATGTGCAGACCAGGAGGGTCAGTAGGTCGGGCAGGAGAAGTTCGACGTTGGTCATAAGGACTGACGTCGGCAGGGGGGACGTCGGCGTCGGCCAGAGAAACGACGTCGGCAGTCCGGGTCAGTGCAGGGAACCGACATCGGTCGGGAGCAGACTAGGAGATGGCCGATATTGGTCACTGGAATGGATGTTGGGTGAATCAATAAGTCTCAAACACCCATGTGGAGGTCAGGAAAGGTATGTGAACCTCATATTCGTTGTTCACCTTCTTTATATTGCTTACTGATAGTCATGAACTATGAAGATGGAAGAAGCAATGCAGGTAGAATCTAGAAACAGTGGGAGCTTGGCATGGATGAGGAGTGTGTCCTTGGAGAACCAAACATGTATTTGTTGATAGAGTTGTCAACTGGAAGAAAGCACTGGATAGAGGGATGGATTCCCGTTTTAGAGAAGAGAGTGGATGGACACATGAGACAGAAGGCTATGGTATATGGTCTTGATTATGCTGCAGAACAATAGAGGTTTGACCATTGTATTTTATCTTTACCAGGTTGGATAATATTAGCTACATTATCTTGTCACTGTATTGTGTTACTTGTTGCAGGGTTTCATATACAGGGAGTTTTCTGAGCTAAGGGTAGAGTTGGTTCAGAAGTATGTCATGGAGAATTTGGGGAGCAGCAAAATTCTTGTGGCATAAGATACAGGTATTGCATCACAGGTTTGCGTGGTGGTTGGTCTTCAAGAGTGACTTTGAAGAGGGATACAGAGCCTAAGGAACAAAATAGATGGTGTACAGGTACAGGTACAAGTTGCAGCTGTTTATCTCCAAGTGGGAGATTGTTAAGGTGTGGAGCTAAAAGCTTCAACTGTTTGCAGACACAAGGAAGGATGCTGAAGAACCAGAGCCACCGGCGTCGGCAGTATGACCGACGTCGGTCAGATGCAGTGGAGAAGGAGACCGGCGACGGCAGATAGTCGGCCGACGTCGGCAGCACCAGACAAGCAGGGACCGGCGTCGGTCGCCTGTGTATTTTCAGAACTGTTGTTGACGAACAGTCAGTTAAGTGAAGTGAGTGTTTGCATGTCAAACGACTAATTATAGTCACGAGCTGCGTGTCTAATTATTATAACTAGAGTTCTATTTTTGTAAGCATGGGATCCTATTTAAAGACCCATAAGGCATGTATTGTAATAATAATCAAGAAGACACGTAAAAGCATTGAAGCTAGCAAGGTCAAGGAAATCAGCTGAAGCATTCAAGAAGGGATAATAACTCAGGGTTTAGAGTTGTGTTGAGCAAGAGAGAGAGGGAAGAAGGTATTGAGGTGTGGCAAGCCTTTGAGGTGGAGGAAGAAGTGGCATCTTCTTTATTGTATTTTCTTCTAGTAGTATTTAATACAAAGAGTGTGTATTGTCTCTCAAATTCTTTGCTGTCTCAAGTTTCTAGCTACTTTATCATTCTGATATAATTCTGTGTTTAATTGCTAATACGAGAAGTAATCATATGTGCTCTAATTGGTAGAGCTAGATCCCCTGACACAAGTGAGGTACCAAGGGAAATGATTAAGAATAAGTTGATCAAACTACCTCCTCTACATCTAGTAAGGAGATCTAGATATTATTGTGCATCTATAGAATGGATGGTCATCACATAGATTCATCTTTAGCATTGAAAAAGTATATACAATAGACAATTGCTAATGAGGACCCTATACAAGATAAATCAGTTAAGCAATCCACAGTGATAAAGGAACATATTCAAAAAGGGTCAAATTCAGAAACTGTATAAAAGTGATTACTAAAGCATAACTCAAAACAACAAAAGGTTCACAAAGCAAAATCAGAGCAAGAAATAGTACATCAAGCACATCTAAAGGAAATAAAGGATACAAATATACCTCTCCAAAATGAGGTCCCACTTTCAAAGTAGTATGGGTTTGGCCAAAAATATCAACAATAGTTTGATTATTAAGGTCAAGGGTTGGGCGTACATGCCCAAGGCGTCACTACTCTTATTCTAGCAGTTGATAATGTTGGTCAACAAAGTTTGGGATTTATGAAAAATACTAAAACAAATCATTCATAGATACAATTTATCGAGGCAAAAGATCTGGATGGAAAGGTAATGTTACAAAAAGAGCAAGAATTTAAGTTGCACATTCAAAACCGGGCTAAGCAAACAACCATTCTCAAAAAAAGGGTTTCTAACAACAAAGTCTTCAAAGCAAGAAATATATACAAAAGATACATATTCAAAGGTCAATGTAAAGGGGGAAGATACAAGCCCTCCCTCATTTCAGAATCCTTTCACTATCACAACTTATATAGATGGCAAGCAATGCACGGATGTTAAGATTATGGATTATCAACCAATCAAATTTCATTCACTATCATTTCTTTGTTCTCTTGGAAAGGACTCGACACATCTAAATACAACAAATGCTTCTCTCTCATGCTTGGGGTCAATTCAATTATAAGTTTCTTTTGCTTCAAATGAATGTTATCTCCCCTTTCGAGTTATTTCACAATCAAGTGCTTACAATGTTGTCCTTGGAAGTTCATGGTTAACAACAATAGGAGCCACACTTGACAAAAAGAAAGGTTGCATATCCTTTTCACGTGAGAATGCAATGATTACAGTTTCTAGAAAGGATATAGTTTCTTCCCAATTAGAGCTACAAAATCAAGTTATACCTGCAGTGGATACAGTTTCAGATAGTGAGGTCACAATCAATCAAACAAATAATGATAATCAAGGTGGAGAAGATGTGTGTGTGTGTGTGGGTGTGTGGGTGGATGGGGTTGTGGGTGTGGGTATGGGCGTGGGTGAGTGGGTGTGCACGCGTGTGTGCACGTGCGCACCTGTGTGTGTGTGTGTGTGTGTGTACATGTGTGTGTGTGTGTGTGTTCAAAAATACAAAAATATTCAAATATTGCTCACAAAATACAAATTTCAAATTGTATGTATTTCCATGATTACATTCCTTCTGTTGTATTAGGTATTACATATGTTATCTATGTTAGCGTAGTCAATTTTATCATACATACATGCTTCACGTGTTCCCTTCGAGTGTTCGCAGATTACTACAAGACTCCGGTCCCCTACACAAATCTAGATTTGCTACTATCCACCCATCGGGGGCACATACATATATACACCGATTCAGTGTTGATATATTACCCCATTGGGGACATCATACACATAGCTTTCGATTTGCCAAGTTATATCTTTTTATACTTCATATCACAGATTTAACATTGATTATATCTTGATATTGATCATCTTATACTACATTGATTTTTTCTCAACTACTACTACTATAAAATCAATTTATGTACATCTTTGCTCTTCTACAGATTTGTACCACATGATTATGCATACTTTCATTTCTCGTTTAACTGGTCTAGATTTGATTGTGTCTCTTTGATTCTACATCTACTCAAGGGCATTTAAATATGCCATTGTCCTTTCATTGCTTTTATGCTTTGGGGATGTGCCCATGTCCTTGTGTATGCTTCTTGATTGTGTATGTGGACATTTGAACATGTCCTTCCATGTGGCTCTAAGCCAAACTTGTGTTTCTTTTGCATATGTAGACTTTTTTCATACTTAGTGACATGTGCCCATGTCCCTTGTATTGTGGCCCCTTGGCCTCCTTTATGTGCCTCATATGTTTGTATGTATGTTTCTATGTGTGTGTCATGGCCATGACCCTTGTCTCTTGCTTGTTGCTTTCACATCCAGTTTGTGATGCCATGAGGGACCTCATGCGTCTCACCTTCCTTTGGTGCCTTGATAGACATCAAGCACCATCCCCTGAGTAGTTTACTAATAATATATTCAGATTGTTGATCATATACATGCTTACGTTGTTGATAACCTTGTGAATGTTATATCTAACATACATCATACATTGCCAACTTATGCTCAATCTCTTTTACACTCTAATGTCATGTATACATATTATATTGGTTTATCACACAGATATCATATATTTTTAGTTTAATACACAATATACATAGCTTTTATTTTTAGAACAGTTATTACATAGGTTCAACAACTTCCCTCAAAAGAGGGGGCATTCACAAGGGTTTGTCACAGAGATCAAACCATCCTAGTACACTCAAAACACAATTTTTAGCACGCAGACACATATTATAGAGTTCAGACTCAGGAAAATACAATGAAATATGGTAGTCTCAATTTTTATCAGAAACAAAACTTTTGGATAAAAGTGCAGTACACTGCGAGGAGCGCAGTGCACTATAGTCCACCCTCTGCACTATTGTCCAGTAACCTCACCAAAATTATTAGAAAGGTATAGTGGGTACAGTTCAGATTTACATAGTCTCAGTCAAGATTATCAGATATGCTCAATATATACTTAGTTTTTACACAGGTTTGCTCAAATTTGGGGACATCATGTGTGGCATGATCACTCCCATTTCAGTTTCAGATATGCACAGACACAGATTACTAACTCGATGCAGAATCCATATACACCTATATCAAAATTGGGGGTAGGTGCGTAACACATTGTTTCCATATGCTCAATTTTGCACCAATTCTCTCAGATGGAATGACAACTCCATGCCATTCTCCACGATGTATACTTCAGACACCATTTGCACCAGGATTACACCAGATTGATGCCTCATTCCATTTGTAGTGGTTGGCACTCCCAAGTGGCCCAAAGCCATCTTTTACAGCTTCATGACATCGCATGGTTTCAGTTTCAACTACTTCTACTACACATGGGTAGGCAATGATGGGGTCATTACCTACTTGAGTTCTTGAGCCACTTACATAATAAGGTTGGACAAGTCATTAATCCAATCTAAGTTTTCACAAACTATGATCCAACAAACAAGGGTGGGCAATGATGGAGTCAAAGCCAGCGTGAGTTCTTGAGCCACCCACATGAGGATTAGGGAAGCCATCAACTTAGTCCAAGCTATTCACCATTTGATCACCATCTACACGCATACACAGGATTTCTCCAGGTTTTTATACATTGGTTCACATACCTAGTGAGGTGTATTCATTTATTTTCTCTCTCTCGCATCTCTTTACTCAGTTTTGTCTTTGTTTTTGATATTTATTAAGGACTGATTCATATATGTTTCATTTGCAGGACATGCAATGGAGCACAGTTTGTAGATTCAGACCCACATTCAAGGGCTTCACCTCATAGATACGTCCATGTACATTTCTCTTTCTTTTATCCAAGTCATTTCACTTTGCCACATTTCTAGAATAAAGAGGAGTAAATGTAGTCATATAAAATGGCATTTAATGCAATGAGTGTCACTTGAGACCATCTTATCCTTAGCTTAGCCTTAAACCGATCTTAGGACCTCTTTTGATCATTTTCCAACGTCTATGTGTGTCTATCCCTTACCCATAATACCAAGAGCTGCATTGAGCCATCATCTAGGCATCCCCAATCTTTTTTCACACGTATCAGCCACTTGAACAATAACGCAACCCCATAGTCTATAATGCAGTGTGTTATTGACAAAAGGCGTTGTGTTATTGACCTTTAGCTTCCTTTGCCCCTAACGAATATCTTTCCATTCCCTTAAGCTTCTTGGAGTTGGCCTAGACTCATTTCATGCCTTGACAAACATCATAACACTATATTAAGATCACTCTCATTCATTTATCCCTTAGATGGCAATTCTCATGAACAAGCTCAGAAACAGTTGTGCAAGTTAAGGTTATTGATCCCTATTTACCCATATTTATGCACACATCCATCTACAACAACCTAGAGCTTAGTTTTACTCAATTTTCTAATATCAATTCACTCTCAAAGCATTCAAATTGGCATTCATATTTGCGCATACTAACATCACTCTCACTTGCACCAGCACTTAGATTGGGAGAACTACATTAAGTTTGATCCCTCCTTGGAGTATTGGTATGGAGGCAATGTGCCCACACATGGGTGTGGATCACACATCTAGTACATCAGACCCAATAAGCCCGTTTCCTCATGGTACTCATTCAAACCCTTAAAAGTATGAAAACCTAGGGTTTTCAGTGGAAAATAGAACTATAGGAAAAAGTATTGATTGCATAGACTTAAAATTCAGACCATAGCTAGAATAGGATTTGATCTACAGAATCCATAAATCATTTTTGAAGACTCAGAGTGGGACTATAGTGCACTGCCCTTGGACTATAGCACACCGCACTACTGGCAAAGGGGATTGCGCTATTGTCTAGGGTTGTTTTTGGTTGTTTTTGACACCTAGATCCAGTTCTCGATAGTCAACTCAGTCAAACCTCTAGCTTTCAGGTGTCAAAACACCTGTCTCAATTGCTTTTCAAGCTAAGTATTATTTCTCATAATTGTTTACTATTTTTAGAATACTTTCCTATAACATTAGTTGCAAAATCAGTATCCTTAATTATTGCTATATTTATCCTCTGATTTTATGCAGTCTTTTATCTACTTAAGGTTTTATATTGATTCCCAAAATAGTTAAATCGGGACCCATAAAGATGGCTTTTATATCTAACAATTTACACTCATCTCTCTCCTCAACACCCAAATATCTCCATGCTTTTGCCATTTTATCACATTGCTTCACCTCCTCACTCTTTCGTCATATTTTCCTCGACCTAAAACAAATGCCATTTTTCTCTCTTCTTACCCATCAATATTTCTTCTTCATTCTACACACCACATCTCTGCATTTTCTCACCTTCGACACTTAACAAATTTAACTTTGTACCCATTTTCACACATCCCCAAGACTCAAATTCTTTCCTCTATTATTTCCCACCCATTGCTCACTTTCAGCCATCCTCCCTCTATTTCCAATTCTCCCTTTTCACTAGTTTAACCTCCTTACCATTCATGCCCCTCTACACTTCCTATATTGGCACCCATATCTTCCATCATCCTTTTCTCTTCCCTTCACCTTATGCTTTATTTCTTATCTAGCACCATGGCCATTTCTCCCTTTGCATTCCCTACTTTGATTGGTTGTTTTTTTTACAAAAGTTAAAATTTATATATTGAAAAAAGGTGTTCCAACAAAGGATGCCTCAAAGATAACAAGCCATCCATACAAGACTAATAGGAGAGATAAATAAAGAGTACCAAGAAAAAAACTAATACCATGAAACTTCCACAAGATGCATATTTATATGATTAGTACCAAAAAAACATCAACATAGTAGTTGAAGAGATATTAGTTATCATGTGCAAAGTTAAACAAGAAATTTTCCTCTCGTGGGGAGTGGGCTTCCCATGCTTTGTTTGAGGAGCAACTTGATGTTTGAGGATTTTTTGGGCACCAAATTGTATCTTTTTTTTTGTCTTAATTGTGAACCCCTGCATAGGTGGCTTGCCTCTTTGCTGGAGGAGTGGATTGTTATGTCTCAATTGTTGTTGCTTCAGTTCCGCGATTGGTTGATTTAGTGAGCATTATAACATTGACTACATCCATTGTTTTTTCTTGCTTTTCAAAAAATCTTGCTCAAATGCTCCACACAAATCTAAATGGCTTCAATTCTTTCATATTAAGTAAATGTAATGGAAGAAACTTAGGGATGGCAATTTCCATGTAGGGGTTTTGCACTCCTTTTTCCTTTATGATTTTACCAAGAACTTTTATCATTGGTAGAAATATTCAACATAGCTTGCATAAAGTCCTCATCTTGGGGTTTGAAAGTGGTCTCAAAAGTGGATGGATAACCCAAATTGCCCATGGTATAGCTAAAATGCAGTGGCTTACTTTTGACATCAAGGGTAGGTTTGTAAGCAACACCTTCAAGGGTAAATTGGGGGAACTCAGTATGAGGAAGACTACGAGAAGGGGTTGTCAAACATATTGGTGTATGAATGTTAACTATATCAAGGTTGAGGCCAAGTCTTTTAAAGGATTAATATATAATGGAATATTATGTATTCTTCAATTGAAAACTTCTCCTGAAAGAAAGTAAACTACTTGAGGAGTCGTAGAATGAAAAAGACGTTTTTTCACACAAAATATATGTTCAGAGGTAGGAGTGGAGTCCTTTATCTTTGTCAAGTCCATTTCTTGAGGCTATTGTGTTGGGTATGAGGGCGAGGACGCTTCTAAGCATTGTTTTTGTTGTGGGAATATCCATGCATGTTGTTAACTTCATCATCTTCCACATGAATAGAAATTTGCTAAGTATTCTTCATGCTTGAAGTCTGCTACTGTGAAACTTGATGTGAATTTATTGGAGCTAGCTTTTTTTCCCTTCTTTCTCTTTTGTAGACTCTGAGTTCTTTGTTGATGGCTTTGCTTGCCCCAAATCTTTGCAACTCTTTCCCTTACTTTTCCTAGTCCCAAATTTGCTAACAAAAAATACACTGAGATCAATTTGGGAAGATTGATCTTGTTTTCCCTATATGAGATCATAGTGGTTTTGGAAAATCTCATAAACCATCCTATCTAAATTAATTGTTATTGTGAGAATGGCACGATGGAGGGGTTGTTTGGCACTTGTATTTCTTATAGCAATGAGTGGGCAAATTGTTAATGGTTTAATGTTCAAGCCTTTGGCTTTGTCATGGTTGGTTTTGCTTTTTACCAAATTTGCTTTGAACGTACAAATCATCATTCCATGATACCCACTTATCCTAATGTTCCATATCGCCTCTTTTGGGAGATAAAAATTTAGCTTTGAAGAATGAAATCTTTGTTAGATGGGGAACAATCAACTAAAGTTTGTAAACATTATTCTACTCATATTCCCTGCATGAGAGGCTTTTGCCTTTTGTAACGTCCCTGTGAATGCTCCAGTTGGAACGAAATTGTAGTGTAGAGAAAAAGAGACTTTCGACGTGCAGCCTCAATTGTTGGGCATAGATGTTCACGCTTATGGTGTTAAAATTTGTGTGAGTGATGTAACAAGGTAAAACAATGAAAATCGTGGAGGGGGGAATTAAAAGGGACAAAGGCCGAGGTCTATTGTGACGTTAGTGGGTGTGGGGTTCAATAGTGTAATAGATGGGAGAAAATACAAAACATAATGCAAAGAATTACTAGTTGGATATTTCCCAGTGACGGCTACAAGGAAAGGTCTACAAGAGGGGTTTAGGTAAAGTGAATAAAACAGGGTCAGACAAATACTGGGATATATAAGGGAATGTGGGGATATTGACAATGAGATGAATATGTGCTGAGAAATACAAGATGCTTAGAGGGGATGAAAAGCAATAGAAATAATAGAATGCCAAATCAAAGGCCATAAGGGCATCACTAAAGTAAAATGAAAATAGGGAGCATAGTCCACACGAGAAGTATGAAGGGGCTTCACATCACCTAGTGCATGATTGAATCTTTGTCTTTTAAGTCTGATTTCTATATGTGTTAGTCAGTTGGTTGAGTATCGACAATAGTTTTCTCTAAGTCTACCAATTGCATTAGATGGTGTGGGAAACAGTCTAGAGCTATGAAGTATTTGGATCCTTGTTTTTTATAATAAGGGATAGCCAAAAACCAAAGCTTGTCTACCACTATGTTGCCTTTCCACGGCTAGTGTTGAAGAGTTGTTCAATCATATGCTTGGAGTTTTAGAACAATTTGTTGACTGATACTAGACATCTTATAGATGATTGAAGTGTTAGGTGTTCCCTGTTGGTTTCTCTGGGATTGGACTGCCTGGGTAATTAAATTAATTATGATTTTTTAGTCGCCTTCAAAAATTAGATTTTTTATAGGGGACATGCCAACCATCTATACTCCATAGTCACAAGCAAGAAATATTGCATAGTTGTTAGTTTGAGTCCCTAAGTATCGTGCATAAGCCCTACAATAATTACCATGTTCGTCTTTGATTATTCCCCCAATACCTACATGATTGGGATTGTTTTTTGTCACTCCATCAAAATTAAGTTTTCCCCATTATTTTAATACGGATTGTGAGTCATTTCATTTTGAAATGATAAGTAACATTCAATTTCTTTGCTTTCCAACAATCTCTATGCATAAAGAGTTCAAACCGCTTTCTTTTTCTTTTAAATTACATAGAGAAGTACTACGGATATTCGCTTTCAAAGTTCTGCGAATGCTTATAATGGTACTTTTTTCATTATTAAAGACGGGATTTTCTTTCACTCAATATCTCGCAGAAAATATGACCCAAAGTTATTTGAGACGGTTGTCTAATCACAGAAATGTTTGTTGACATCTATGTCCATTTATGCAAGGCTTGATTGATTGTATGAATTTTCCTTACCTTTCAATAAAACTAAGAATCCACATTGTCCCAAATTGTTACAGCCATTGTGCATGTAATGAAAAAATGTTGAATTGTTTATCTGCCTTGATTACATTTAGAACATATAAAAGGGCCCATAAATTCCTGGTGTTAGAGATTATCCACCTTGAGGATTTTGTTATGTTTGACAAGCCATAAGAAGCCTTGATTTTAGGTCAATCCCTCCCATCCGATATAGGATTCCACTTTGTTCCATTACTATTACTATGTTGATTCAACACCTAAAGGCTGAAGCCACAGTAACATCCCGTGTTGGTGAACAACCATACAATTTTGTCTTGTTTGTTGGAAAGAAAAATTGAGCATCATTGGAGTTCCTCTTAATTGTGCACTCTGATCTTGAAATCTGGATTCAATATTTATTATAAGGGAGATGTTGCACTCATTACTTTCCTTCTTGGTCTGATGTGCAATAATCAGCCACCTTAACATACCCTTTTGCTTGTAGAAGAACTTGAAATGCACGATCTTTATGGACAGAGAGGGGAGGTAGTCCATTCCAATTGGAATTCCTTATGGGGTCTAATGCCCAATTTTTTATTTGCCAACTAAGATGTAAATCTTCATATATATGTTTGAATGTTTATGTCATTCTCTTGAGTGGTTGTATTTGCACCAAGAATGGTGTTGTATTGACTTGGTATTTTTCCATCAAGATAGACTTCCATGGCATATCCTTTTCATGTTGAAATCACCATGCATCTTTAATTAATATTGCTTGATTGAACATTTTGGGGTTTTTGATATTCAACCCCCTTTTTTTCCTGCTTATTAGATTCCAGGCGACAAGTGGGTATTTGAATCGATCCTCTATCCCTTACCATGGAAAATTCCTAAAAATCTATATGAGTTGATTGTCCACCATGTGGAGGAGAGAAATTAGGTATAACATATAAATCGGGACAGCTTGTAGGATTGGTTTAAGCATTTGAATTCTCCTTGCAAAGTTGAGGCCCGACTGGAAAGTTCGGTTCTAATTTTCAAGCTGTGTTATCCCATAAACTAGTTTTTTTTTTTTTTTTTGCAAGATGAAGATGGAAGCCCAAATATGTAATATGGGAAAATGCCTTTCAGTGAATGGTTGCACAAAGAATTTCTCCTTTTTTCCTTGCTGATATGTTGAGGAAGAAAATATTTGATTTTGTATTGTTTACATGTTGTCCTGATGCCTCTTGGAAGGTTGTTAGGATATCATTTAGTTGTACAACTTCTTTTGTTATAAGAGAAGAAAACAAAATGTTGCCTTCAGCAAAATGATAATTGGTGCACCTCTATGCTCCCTTGATGGCATAAATGCCATGAATGTTTCCTTTGGCTTTGGCATGTTCAATGGCTCTACCTACATTTTCTCTCATTAGGGTAAAGAGGATCAGACTAAGAGGATCTCCTTGTTGTAAGCCTCGGGTGGAGTGGAAGGGTTGCCTTGTTTCACCATTAAGAGCCATCATAGAGAAGCGAGTACTTATGCAACTACTAATCCACTGAATAATTTGATCGTTAAAACCAAACCTTGATATGTCCTTATTAGTTTACAGTTACATCTGTCAAAGGCCTTTGAAATGTCAAGTTTTATCATTATCCCTGGCCTATTTTGTATTTACAATGAATGAGAAATTTCTTCAACAACTATGATGTCATCAACAATTTGTTTTCCTCGAACAAATGTTGATTGAGACGGAGAGATGAGCATTTGGAAATGGGGTTTGAGTCTGTTGGCAATAGGCTTTGAAATGATTTTATATACAGTATTGCAAATGGCAATTGGTCTATATTGATTTAATTTGTGTGCTTTGCTGATTTTGAAAACAAGAATCAATTTTTTTTTTTGATCTATACTAGAGCCAATAGCTCCTTTGAAATTGACTTAAAATACTCACATAGAGATATTCTAACCCTGAATAGCTATGATCGTGGCTCAAACAGCTATCCTTGAAACTTACAATATGTCGAGAGGTAGGATAATTTATGCTTTGATCAAACAGTCCTCAGACTGACGGCCAAATGGCTATGGCTTCTATGGCTATTACTAAAGGGCTTCATATAAGGCTCACAAAGAGATTTCAAAATTTTCTCGGATGCTTACAATGAGGCACAAAGGTTCAATTTATAGCATCAAGAGTCTAAATCTCAAGAGAACCAAAAGCAACACACTAGTAAAAAGGAAATTCCCATTAAAGTCACACCAAGCAAAAAGAAAAGAAGAAAAGACAGTGCACTGAAAGATGCAGGTCTTTACAGAATCAAAATCTATTAGTGTCTACGCATTATTACAGGATAGTGCGCAAAAAAGCAAATCACTAAAAAAAGTAATGATAAGAATCGAGAAATGACAGATTCCTAATAAGCTTTTTGTCGGATCATAGAATATTATCATCATCAAGATTAAAAGATTGATATTGCTTTTTCAAATTCTCATCATTAGAGTCATTATCGATGTTGGAAGGTGCATCATTTTCTCAAGAGAATAATGGCCAAAGCTCCTTCCTCTTGATGATCACTTTGTTGGTCACATCATTATAATCTATCCATCCAAAAATATCGGCTTTTTGAATAGTCACTTGGCCGTTTAGAATTCTGAAGTAGGAATGTCAGTTGTCTCCCCTCCTGGTATAGTTGATCCAGTCAACTCAAGGCAGCCTGTAAAAATCAAGGTCTTCAAGAAACATATTCATATATTTGATAATCCATTCATCAAATTTGTAATGCATTTTATTAAAGAAAGCTTGCATTTTTGTATCAAGAATTGCGCCAAACTCTTCAGCATGGAATTCAAAATTCACTCAAGGAAGATAACCCTGATTTATGACTCCTATTTTGATAAATTTAGGCAAATGACGCATTCCTTCAGTCAAACAGTTCACAAGAATGAATTTATGGATGAAAATATTAATCGAATTGGGGCCATGAGATTCTACTGATAGTAGCTCATTTTCCAGATGAAGTTTTTCTTGGATTTACCAATTCCAACGATTGTATTGTTGTCGTTGATTGCCTTGATGAACAACATGTTTTACTTCATAGAGTCGGCAGTTAGCATGCCAAGATTGCACCAACAGATCAATTAAATGTTGGGGAAGCTGAGACCATATCTTTGGATCTAATTCAATAGCAAATTGCCCATAGAATGATAATTTAGACTCGTTATATAAGCAAATGATATTCTACCTGTATCATGATGAGCTTGTTGTCATGGTGTCTGTAAATAACTTCCGTGATGGTGAGAAGAGCTTCCTCTGATCATTTTCATAGTGGCCATTTCTCTTGTTAGAGCATCCTAGAGTGAATTATCTTTGCCAGGGATATATTGTACTTTGAAGGAGTATTGTGACAGGACATGCTGCCACCGGGCATAACAACCTCTACAGAGCTAGGAATTTACTGGCTTGATCATGAACCGCTTAAAAGTTTTACCATCTTTTGTAACTGTCAAATGTTCAGGAAGCAGAATACTTCTCCATTTTCTATCCCTTTAACAACAGCAAGAATTTCTTTTTCGGCTGGCCAGAAATTAAGCTCATGTTGAACAAAATGTCCTGAATTGTACATGGAAAGTTTCTCTTTTCCATTTCACTCAACCAGTAAAATAGCTCCACAATGTTCTTTAGAAGCAGGAGTCTGGATTATGAAGGGACCGTTGAGACATGGCTCTGAAGCAGGCAATTCCAGACAATCATTTTTTAATAAATTTACAGCTTCAGTAGCAGCAGTAGATCATTGAAATGGTTTGAATTTCATAGCAACTCTGATTGGCTTAGACTCTGCCGATAACTTTTCTATGAACTTGTTAACATAATTTAAACAGTCACAAAATCTTTGACATTGTTCCAAATTTGTCAAACTGTCAGCAAAACCTTATATTTTTTCACAAACATGATACTGCATGAGAATCTTACCATTTTTTAGCGCGATTTCAAGGAAATCGATTTCTATTTTGAAAAGTTGTTTCTTCGTAGGATCATTCGACAATCCTATCCTATGCCTATCGACAAGATCTGCAAAAGTCTGCAAATGTTTACAGTGTTCTTCATAGGAATCAGAGAAAACAAAAAAATCATCAATATAGTTGGCTATAAGTATAAACTAGAAGCATGGACTGAAGATTCTATACATACGCTGTTGAAATTGAGCTGGAGCATTCTTCAATCTGAAAGGCATTACAAGCCATTCGAATAACCCTGCAGGAGTACTAAATGCAATCTTCAGAACATCTGCTTTGATTTTTACCTGATGGTAGCCTGATTTACATTCCAATTGAGAGACCATTTTAGCTTGAGCAACTAGTTGAATAAGCTGATCTTTATCAGGAAGAGGCCATTTGATATGAAATTGTTATTACATTCAAAGGAATGTCATTTATTACCATACAGGCTTTTCCTCGCTTGGTCTCTAAGTGACTGCGAAAAATAAAACAGGGAGAAGAGTATAGTGAAGATGAGGGTTGGATTAAGCCTTTTTGAAGAATTTCTGGACTTGTGTTCAAACTTCTTCATCGTCAACTTTGTTTAGAACAATCTTCTTGCCTTGTGTTGGTCGATTGTGGATAGTTGAGATTTCAGCCATTGGACCATCTCAGATTTAGGCTTAGAATATCTCAACGAGAGTACCAGCTCTTTTCAGAACCAGCTCTTTTTCATGCCATTGGACCATTACGTGAGTATTTTAAGTGGATTTTAGTTTCATTTTCAGAACCAGCTCTTTTTTATTTAGTTCCATCAAGCAATAACTGTTGTTGTTCTTTAGTGGTGATTTTTGGCAGTTCTACCAGGTCTTTGTAGAGCTGATATACCAGATTTTTGGCTAATCTACCAGGTCTTTGTAAGCTTTGTATTAAAGCCTTTCAGTAATAGCTAGAAGTCTGAACCATTCAGCCACCAATGTGCGGGCTGTTTGATCAAAGCATAAGTCATCCTACATCTCGACATACTGTTAGTTTCAGGATAGTTGTTTGAGCAGTGATCACAGCTATTTAGGCTTTGATATCTCTACGTGAGTATTTTAAGTTTGTTTCTTGAGCTGCGATCATAGCTATTTAGGCTTTAGAATATCTCAACGAGAGTATTTTAACTTTTAAGTCCGTTTCTTCCTCCACCAGAGTCAATAGCTCCTTTTTTATGAGGTTCCAGAAAGTGTGGTAGAACAATCTTGTGAATCCATCTAGTCCAGGTACTTTACCAAGATCAAAAGAGAAAACTACTGCTTGAAGCTCTTCTTCTATGATTGGTCTCGTGATCAAATCATTATCTTCCTTCCTCACTAGTTTGGGAATATGTTGAAGCACCTGTTGTTGAGTAAGATGTACTCCAAGCTACATTGGTAGGCTCATTGAGAAGTTCCTGATGAAAGTTAGTAGTATAGGAAATCATGTCTGCTTAGACCGTGATATAGCTTTCATTGTCTTTTTGTAGCCTCTGAACCATGTTCATATGTTTTTTGTTGAGTTGTGGCATGAAAGGATTCGGTGTTGGAGTCCCCTAATTTAATCCATTTGTCTCTGTATCATTGATGCCAATTTTTGTATTCCATTTTTTGTACTTCTGATAGAGCATGTATTGCTTTTTGTTCTTTGTCCTCTAAGCTAGCGTTATACCTTTGGTCTCAGATTTGGACGTGTATTCCTGCTAGTCTAGTTTTAATGTTAGCACTTTGGGAATTAAGGGCCCCCATTTCCACCCTGTGCCATTGCTTGACTTTTTCTTCAATGTAATTCAGCTTACCAACAAATTTGTACATCTATAATCCAGTGGAGTCCGGGGCATTATCACACCACACCTCAATCTTGTGGTGGTAGGTTGGTTGAAAACCAGGTGAGTTCGAACTTGAACTGTGGCTGTGTTTTTGGACGCTGTTGGTGGGTATTGTGTAATACAACAGGCCAGTGATCATAAATTGTTTTTTCCTCAACTGCTGCTTCAATCCTCTTACTTGGCACATTTTCAAAAAGAAAGATCCTGTCAAGCTTTTCTGCTATGTAGCTTCTTCCTTTGGAACCCTATAAACTTGTTAGGATATCATTTAATTGTACATTTTCCTCTGTTATGAGAAAAGAAAACAAAAGGGTGTCATCATCAAAATGAAAATTGGAGTACCTCTGTCCTCCCTTGATGGCAGAAATGCAATGAATGTCTGCTTCGGCTTTGGCATGTTAAATGACTCTGCCAATGTTTTCACTCATTAGGATAAAGAGGCTCAGACTAAGAGGATCTTCTTGTCTGAAATTGTCTAGGCGAAGGAACATTGTGAGTAGCCTTGGTCCATGAGATTGGGGTCACTCTCCATTTTATTCAGAGCCATTATTGTTTGATGTTTGAAACCTATGCCCCTTTTTTTCAATTAAATATTTGATTGTGTTGAAATCTCCCATCGAGATTAAATTGTAAGCATTGAGATTGTTAACCCAATTTGTCACCATTTCTAGTATTTGGATACAATTGTTACGACTCAGAAGGATATACATATTTAGTACATTTATCTCACTATTCCATTCATAGCAATAAAAGACATCTTATTGGCCCAAAGGAAGGGGTAGCTCACAGATAAAATCATACCTTGTCAGGGTCCAATGGAAGAGGGTTCTAGTTGTTGTGCTGAAGGCAAATGATTGTTTGGTTCCCCAGATCCCATTGAATCGAAGTCTTTATATAGAACTAGCTCAAGCATACTCTTGCAGAAGAAGCATGCCAGTATCTTCTTTTATCAGGATATCTTTGAGGAACAGTTGTTTATTGGGAACCTTTAGGCCTCTGATATTCCATGAGAGAATCCACATCAGAATTCAATCATGGGGGTGGGTCTTTCTTCTAAGGCTTCTATGATGTCAGACGCTTTAAGAGTCCAGATTTGTATCATCCTTTCAGCTGTCTTTGTTATGCTTTTGTCTTCCTATGTGTCAATCTGATTTCTGGATGTTTTCCTTTTTTTCATTTCTTGGATGTTTTTGGGTTCCCATATTTGGAGATTTGTCAGTATGAGATCCTCTTGGACATTCATTTGACTTTCTTTACCTCTATTATGTGTAATAATAGTTTAGGGTATGGAAGAGAATTTCTCCTGAGAAGCTTCAGGATGGCTGCTAAATTTTTATTTTCCTTTTTTCTCTAGTATTTCTGCACAGGACTGTGTGGTTTGGATCTCTTGTGATTCAGAATTTGATGGAGCTTCAAAGGGATTGTGGAGGGTGAGGGAAGTGGCTTGACTAGATTGCACTTTACCTTTCCATGTGTAAGCAATTTTCAAATTTGCTACTGATCCGATTTCAAGAATTATTTGATTTCTTAGGAGTCCGACTTACTCCTTTATTTTCCAAGAGATTCCCCTGATTTTAGTCTGGGTGGTTGCCTCCTGAGCAGGCTTGGATCTTCCTGTTTGGGGCAGACCCATGTTAAATTTCCATGTTCATGACATAAACAACATCTGAATGGAATATTTTCATAATTTAGTGGTTTTTCCCATTCAATTCCTTCCATATCTAAACAATTTTGTATAGCAAAGGCTTATCTAGATCATGACTTGTGCAAATTCGAGCATAGTTGAGGACTCCAAGATGTCATGTGAATTTTGATGCTGAGATATATTCTCCAATACCGTATCCTATTTTTTTGAGACTGGATTCACACCAATGTTTATTACTGACTAGTTAACAATGGTAACCTGACCCATACCGGGACAATGTTTGGGAGATCTTCGGTAAGATTAAAAGCAAGGAACCAGTGTTTCATAAAAAGGCCCAATTTGTTTAAAAACCAAGGTCCACCCTGAAAGGCTTTCTCTTTTTTGTGTTGAGCTGAATACGGCCATGAAGTATCCTTTTGGCATCATGAAGATGTCCACAGAGCCCAAGTGTTTCCACTTATCTTGTACCCAAATCCTAAGAGTTTTGGGCCCTGAGTAAGCTCCCATGAACCTGCATATGTGGACTTTATCCTTTAAGAACCATAGTCATTTTCCATTTCATCAATGTTAAATGAGACCTTTTGGGGGTTGTTCATTTTGAGATAGCGGCCATTAGTTTTTATGTTGGAAAGTTTGACCTGATGATGGTGCCATGAGCATGATATTGCAGAAATTTCCCAAGTTCCTTCTTGCTGAGGATGGGAATTTCATTTGAAATTGCTGATTTGAAATTTTGAATAGCTGGTGAGGAAGAGGGGCGTCTAAGGAGGCCATGGCCTCCTCCAAAAGAATGCCCGGATCTAATCAGCCCAATAATGAGGGGGAGAGATCAGAGGTGAGGATGGGATTTCTGGTTGTAGGAGAGATGATCATTTGGTTCATTCAATAGAGATACTCCACACAAGAGTTAATTGACAATGGCTACTTTTGTTGGTTGTTTCTACAACATTAAAACGTTGTGTTTGCATGTAAAAACGTGTTTCCAACCTCAAAGGCCACAGCCATAAAAATTAATACTAGGTTGTATAGGCCTATCTCAGATAGGAAATACAAACTGAGGTTCTTTATGAACTAGATCTCAAAAAAGGAGAAAAATAATTAATAATAATGGACTAAGAAAGGTGTTCATTAAAAGAGGATAGATTTAAAATAAAAACTATATAATTTATAAGAAATGTTACATTTAAAAATATATAATAAAATGGAAAATGGAAATTTCAAAATACTCGAGTATTAATAAAAAGGTAAAATAATAATAACAATAATAATAAGAATACCCTATATTTCAAGAAAGACATATTTGACTCTTACCTCTACTGACAACCTTAGGAAGCTAACCAATTTTACTTTGACAAATTAATGGTCCCACACGTTGTTGTTCATTTACTTATTTTTATAGGAAATGAAGATTTAGAAGTTTGGTGGTAAACAATTATAGGATGACCTATGTTTCTAATTGGAATATTTCCTTATTTAAAGGATAAGGCACGAGAATGGTGGTATAGTGTTGATTTTAAAATTAAAATGAATTTAACATTAATCAACCTGAGAAAATCTTTTGAATGACAGTCAAAGGAAGGAAAACTTAAACCATAAAATTTTGATGTTAAAACATATATTGGAAAACCAAAATGATGAAGCATTAAAAATGTTTTATAGTGATGGTCAAAGGAAGGAAAACTTAAACATGAAATTTTGATATTAAAGTATAAATTGGAAAACCAAAGTGATGAAGCATTGAAATTTACAGCTCACAATAAGAACTTCTCAAAAATTATATTTGATAAATATGCAAAGATTTTACATCTTTGTAATCTAAGTCACAAGGTTTGATTTTGTGTTCGGCAAGGATTAAGTTTGAAACAAGTTCACCAGTTGATAAAAATCAGAAAAAAAATCGTGATTAAGTTCGAAGAATATAAAATGTATTATTTAATTATTATTATTATTTTCAACATAAGAAATAAATGCAGAATCTGTCAAAATAGATCTATATTATTAAATAGCTTTGAAAACCATATAAGAAGATGTCAAAACATATGAAAGAAGATGTTAAAACATATAAACCATCATAAGTTTATCAAAATTAGAATATTATAAGATGTGAAATAACCTTTTTTTAGATATTTTTCAGTTTGATATTATCTGATTAAATTCGCCAAAATTTGAACACTACGAATTTGTTTGGTGAATATGAATGAATTTTAATGTGTTCAATTAAATTCGCTGAATTTCAATTTTTTTCCAATGAAAACCAGCAAATTCTATGACAGTTTTTAATCATAATCAAACCCTTCTTTTTGAAGTGAAGCTTCTAAAATAATAAAGGTACTACGATAAAAACTTAATATATCAACAAACTTTGCTAGGATAACTAATTTTCATGTTAGCAAAGAAGTTCAAACAAATAACCTTTTTTAAAATAATGAAATTCAAACTGATGTAAAGTTCAAAAACAACACGCCACAAAATAAGACAACTATTGCGAAATTTGAAAATCTCAACCAACAATTTTTATAGAAGCCTAAATTGAATCGTATCGACATCTTCACTACAAAGAAAGTATTCAATTTTGATGTTGATGTTCCACGATTTTTAATTGCGATTACAAGATATGTACATGGGCTTCAAATCCAAGTTGTAAGGAAAATTCATGGAGCTCATGTCAACAATATTCAAGCCATAATTCAAGTGTTATTTTACAAATATATATGATGACTATCAAGATTGATCTTGGCTTGATCGATTCTAATTCTATGAATCGCTACTCTCAAAACTTCCCCAAATTGTATCATCTCTTGTATTCTACATGTGCCTCAGGATCGAAGTCTTTCCAATACAAGAAGGCATGTTACAAAACTAATTAAGAATAATTAGTCATGAAGGGTCACCATCAAGAGACGCGACCTATCACCTCAAAGGAATATAACCTATCATTTGTGCCCCTTGGCTCATTTATATAATCTATCACCTCTGTCCTGTTTATTCACCTATCAAATAATGGATTCCAAATCTGTATTCAATATGTAAAGATTATATATGTACTATAAATGCCTTGCATAGGTTCATGACAAGTTGCCAATGATGTTGTTTGGGTACATGTATGATATTTTCAAAACATGGGGTACCCGTTGGCTCATTTATATAATCTATCACCTCTGTTCTGTTTATTCACCTATCAAATAATGTATTCCAAATCTATATTCAAAATGTAAAGTTTAAATATGTACTGTATATGCATCACATAGGATCGTGACAAGTTGCCAATGGTGTTGTTTGGCTACATGTATGATATTTTCTAATCTTAGGGTACATGGGGTCAAGGATGCATCATATGTGAGTGTGTCCCAACACATCCGTATAACGCTCACACACACGCACACACTAGAAGCAAGATATATTTCATCTATACAATACAACATATCTCAATAAAATGTTATATAAAAATATTTTTATTCTATATAAGTTCTTTCTTTTTTTTTCTTTTTTTTTTTTTGTGGGTGTAGAGAGGAGACGTTCCCAGTAGGGTCCATCGCAAAGTGCAATCAGATTTTTTTTCCATTTTGGTAGAACCGTTTCTGTCAGAAACTTTAAAAAGTAGTCCTCCTAGTTACAAGTAGCAAGAACACTTGCGTGTTATAAATTGTGTGATAGAAAGCATATATGAGTTATTCAATCAACTTATCAAGTATAAACTAATACATTATATTAGTGTCCAAAAATGACCAAATGTCAATTGGACTCAAAAGTACAGCAAGTTAAAATCAGAAAGTACTAGGGTAAAAGAACCCCACGGGTTTAGAAAAGCAACTAAACACTAAACCAATATAAACATAACAAAAGGCGATGAACCCAAAAGGATAAACCTGAGAAATATGATCCATGTCAAAGACAAATTACCACAATAGGGGACGATTGCTCAAATTAGCAACAAGTTGATGAGGACCCAAGCAGAAAAGTTCAAACCAAGGCTGGAGATCAGCGCTACCACAAATCCGTAACAAAGCTCAGTGTAGAAGAACCAACAGCATCATCAACTGTCACCACAATAGGCCAACACATATCTAATAAAAGAAATTCCAAACTGAAACTAAATAGATTCCAACACATTTTGTTCCTCCAAACTTAGGTGTCAACTTTCAAGATTAACAAAATACAAAGTAACCAATGTAAATAAATTTAACAAACTGTCAAATTGAAAATCAAAATGAGTTCATATCTGGTTCAAAAACTTAACCTGCATAACTGAGGATTTCAAATAATTCAGTGTTTCCTTGGGGCTTGAAGGTAGGTTTTCACTTCAGTATGTGTGATGCTTGCATCCTGATGCATGGACTCACTTAAATGTGTTGCTTCACATTTACCTTAACTTATGTAACAGAAACAAGATCTGTTTTAACTTGTCTTAACAAGTGAGCCTTGGTTGATTTCACTGACCATCTGTATTTGACGTGTAAGACATAACATTGCAAAAAAACCAGGAAACTCTACTGATAAAGTTGCCTAGATTTTGAAAAGTTCATACTGGAAAGATCATTTTGTTTTCTTCCCATTGAGGTAAGCTGAGAAGCAAAGCCCTCCATGATGTGCATAAATAATGCTTCCAGCCATCAGTAGCCCAAGTAAAGTCTTCATAATTGAATCTATGTTGCTCTTCATGAGAAGACGTGGAATAGTCTGCATGGAATTCAGCCACCACACTTTCCTGTATTCTGAACTTCTCAAATAAAAGCTTTCTTAATGAATTATTATTGTGTGTCTGTCTCTGTGTGTGACCTGTAGATGCTCCCATAATGGTTCCTGCTCCAGAACTATAATTATAATCTTCCTCTGCACAATTGTTTGATTTCTTCTGCTTTTGAATCTTCCAATGGTAAAACAGTACGACCTGATCATTAAAATCCAAAAGTTAATTTGATAGACAAACGGATGCAAATCTACATTTCATGATAATGGCAAATTATAGTACTTATTCAAACAATATAATAAAAGGTACCAATGAAACAAAGTATTTTAGTTTTTATTATAAAAACAAGATGTTACCTGAACAGCATGTAAACTGTTGCTAAATAGCTCAGGCAACACAATTCCCTTCCATTTCAGTTGCAGTGGCTTATCAAGGGCATCTGAAGAATATAAAGTACAATCATAGTTGGTTTCTTGCATTCTTGTTTCACATTCCTTTGAGTTGTCCTGAGACTTATCCAAACAAAAATCAAAACCCAATAAGAATATTCTGGCAAAACGAATATCGAAGCCCGAGTGTTGTTCTGAAGGATCAACTAAATAATCTTGTGCCTCTTCGCTCATAAGATGGTCATGATTTACCCAATACATGTTACTTGATGCTGGCAAAGGAAGCCAATTTTCTGATATGAAATCTGATGAAAAATGCAAATGCCCTGAGGCATTTAGATTAGTAGCACTTTCTGAATCAGATAATGCTTCTACTCTTTTTGAATAGAAATCCTGCACTATCTCTTCTCTGCCCGTATGGGACATTGGTGATTCAAAATGAGAATTCTTGGCCCCACTAGGTTTAAAAAATGGATAAAGGTGATTAGAAAGTTGATTAATGAGTTTAGCATCCTCATTATGTGAACTATCACGTGTGAACCACAGAGTCAATGTGCATCGTTCCCCTTCAGTAATCTGCAAAAATGCATACAAAAGCAACCATGGAAAAGAGCATTAAATGTAATAATATAGTGCCATTTCCCAAAGCCACAAGAACTTCTATAGCATTAATTTAGGAGGCAGAGAGAAAGAAAAAACTTTTAGCCTACAAACACAAGGATATTGAGCAAACTTGGTCTTTTAGGCAAAGTTTAAAAGTTCAAAAATTCTATAAATATATATCATTTAAGTGAAACTATTTAATAAGCCAACAGGGGAAGTTGTAGCAATAAGTTCATCAAATGTGTGTCTAGACTTTTTCATATATTGAACTGAAAGATTTTAATTACTAAATGGGTGTATAAATTGATTTTGTAAATGATAGTAAGGAGGCGCAGATGTGAATGGTAGGCAACTTTCTATTTGGAGAAACTTCTAACATCAAAACCTAGAATATTAGCATTAAATACTTACAACCGTAAGTTCTCAACCTTTAGCATTGTAAGATGGCATAAGATAATTACCTAAGAAGTATTTATAGCAGCTTTTTCATCCAAGATAATGTACCTGTTTTGCCTAAAAGAATCTCATATGGAACTAAAGCTTTGACATTGAGATTGCTTGTGATTAGATGTTTTTTGATTCTCTCTATCTATCTCCAATTTAGATCGGACACATTGCTGCCCCAAACTTGACATCCATATCGGACCACCAGTGTTACGAGTAAGCCGAATAAGATTCTCTTGGTTTTCCAATCCCATAATTATGCATTCCTACACCTGTTTTGCAGTGAATATAAAGCCTTTCAACCTCCTTGTATTCTTTTAGTTCTATAGGACTCCCAACCAAGCTTGTTGTGAAAGTCAAGCCCGAGATATTTGTATTCTTCCACTACCTCTAGTGGACTTCCTTCGAAAAAGAACTCAATTTGTTTATTTTTTCTCCGTGGAGAAAAGATCATGACTTTTGTTTTACTAGTGTTCACTTGCATTCCCACCTCTTGACAGAAGAGCTCTAAAGCCTTCAAATGTTCTCTCAAACTATGGGTTGTTTTTGCAATTAGAATAAGATCATCTGCGTATAAAATTAGCTTTATAACATAACTAGCTAGGTGGACGCCCCCTCCACCAACTTTGTCTATCCACTCTTCTAGATTATCAATGTATAGCCCAAACAAGGTGGGAGATAGAGGGCACCCTTGTTTGACTCCAATGTCGCTTCCAAAGCATTCTGACATTCCTTCACTTGCCCTGATTTTGGCCCTGACTTGCCCATAAAGTCTATGTACTGCCACTTTATACTCATCTAGAACTCCAAGCTCCTCCATTCTGCTCCAAAGTTTAATTCTAGGGGACCATGTCAAATGCTTTTTTGAGTCAACAAAACAGCAAAACGTTGATTCTCCCTAAGTATCCCATACTTTTTAGATCAAGTGCCTAAGTGTGATGCAGTGGTCAATAGTGGAATGTTGTGTCCTGATTCCTACTTGACCTTTTGCCCTTTTGCCCTCTTTTTTTGCCCAATTGTTAATTCTGCACTCTATCATGCTATCAAATAGCTTTTCAAGGAGGGGATTAACCATGATATTTCAGTAGTTAGACAGATTGTTGATATCCCTACTTTTATAGAGAGGAATAATAACACTAGTCATCCAATCTGTCGGGAAGCCTTCCTGAATATGTTTTTGATGTGTGATGTGACGGTGTCTAAACCCCACTTTAGATATTCAGCTTGTATCCCATCTATGTCTTGCACCTTACCGCTTGCTAGATATTCAAGGTGTCTAATTGGAAGTAAATGATCCTTCTCATACATGCCATGCACCAATATTTGTACAACAAAGAGACGAAGTTTTAAAAGGAGGCAATAAATGTTAACTAACGAGGCATATGAATGAAGCTAAAAAGAAACAAATGAGACTGAAGAAGATTGCATTGGCTTCATAATATCTAGAGGTCCCTCTTGGTATTTCTTTCAACAATTTTATACATACTATATTGTCATCAGTAGTTATCAATATTGTCATCAGTAGTTATCAAACGACTTCTCAAAGGACTTCAATAGATTAATTGACCTTAAAACATACATCGCATTTTGAAACTTGATAAAAATGTAAGACTCAATTTTACATTGTGGACTCAATAACAACCAATAAACTCATCACACGTCTCATTTTAGGAGTCCAACTCAACATTAGAAATTACAAATTATAAGTACCTTTTATTACCAAATTAGAAAAAAGAAGTGAGGCACAACATCACAATTACAATGACCTAAAACCTTTGTGAAACTAAAGATTACATTTATGCCCAAAACTTTATAGCACAACTGAAAAGTCTGACAATACCATGAAGAAAGAGTTGGGACCCCTATGTACAACTTAAAGTTCTACGAGTCTTGACTTGAATGGAGCTTTCTTGTTTCAAGTGGACCATCCTTTAAACTTATGTGAATCTTTCATAAAGTATGTATCTCCTAGGATCCTTAATAAATAATATCCCCTTGACCTTGAATAAATTTTAAATTAAGGGACAAATTAGGATAATGAATAAAATGACACACTAAGGGTAGATAAAGATACTTTACAACCTTTGACCTCATAGAACCTTTAACTATGTCCTTTGGAATCAAACACTATTCTAAGGTTTATAAGGACCTTGAAATTTTAGTAAGAGATTGTATTATCCCTTTTTCACACACAAATTAATCACTCTCAAATCATAGATCTCAAAGATAACTTGCAGCCAAGAGCAGACATGGAGATCGCAGGTTATGAAGAAGCTTTGCAACCAGCAATAAAGTTAGCCATGAAGGCAACAAATTGCAAGCCTTTCATAGAACGTGCGGGTCTTAAAGAGCCGGCAACAAAGGAAAAGGAGATCGCCAATGTTGGGGAGAAGTGCCAACATAAAATAAGAGAAATCACCTACAAATGCAGGTCTACAAATGCAGATTGCATGTCTACAAAATGCAGCACTAATAACATCAACAACCATCATTAATCAATCAAATCACAGGTCTATGGAGCACATCAATCTTAAGTCATTAACTAATTAATTCATTCATGCATTTGTTATTGGCAACTTCATTTAAATGAGGAAACACTACCTTTGGAAGAGTCATATCTTTCAATAGAAAATTGAAAGTATAAATAATCCATTATGGGAATGGAAAAAGGCATCCAATTCATGTATTTAATCATTTAATCTTGTACAAGTGTCACGCTTGCAATTACGATTAAAGATGAAAACCCTTAGCTATGTAATTTGATCACAAAGATGAAAACCCTTGTCGTCATAAAACCCAAGGGCAAACCCCCTTGTGGATTAAATACTCTATTACTCAAAAATTCTAAATCAAAAATTCATTTTATTATATAAGTTTTTATTTCAAGTTTAAAATCAATAATTCTTTAAAAAGGGATTTCCAAAGAATCCAAATACTTGCATAATATTCCGATTTGGAATATTACAGTGGTATCAGAGCTTTCCATCCTTCCAGCCTGTGGAATAAAAATCATATGCAAGATAACAATAAGAATATTATGCATTACGAAAGGAGAAATAAAACTAAGGAGGCAAGCCAACCAAAAGGAGACATGGAAGATGATAGAAATATTGAGAGGGTAGATAAACTTATCCAAGGCCAAGAACAATTGGCAAATACGGTGGCACAATGGGCCCATACCATGAAAATGATGATGAATTGCAATACACAAAAGGTAAAAACTAATTTGTCCATCTCTGAGCTCAAATGTAAAGCAGACACCACATCATCATATCGGCATTGCCAACCAAAATTCATTCCAAGAGAAGAACCCGACGAAGAAATTCCAAAATCATTTAATGATGATCTTATAACTTATTTCGAAGCATATCAATCACTTCCAGAGGGAATCCAAAGGGGAATTACCCTACAAACTTATATGGCAATGAGAAAAAATGGAGGTGCATCTCATCCTATGGATTCGAATGCTCGGGAATTTTGTGATAATCTTAAATCTGTGAGGCAAGTTGACCATAATCGAGAAGTTCCTTCTAGAAAAGATAGTGATGGGAATGAGATAGATAAATTTAGAAATATTGGCGTTGTGAATGCACTAAACCGAAAGGATCCAAACATGCCTCTAAATGTACTGGAAAGTACAAAAGACCAGAGAAATCATTGTGAGAATAAACCAATGCAACTTTCAGGAGAAAACTTCTACATGTCCCTTGGTTGTCATTTGGGTACTAAGTCACCTTCCACTGAGTGCAACGAAAGTATATCAGAAATCTATACCGATAGCGAGTTATGAAATGCTAAATATGAGAAAAGAAACTTGGCAGTTCTGAATATGAACGAGAAATCAAATTTACAAGAGGTTTCGGAGGGTAATTCAGATTCCATGTTTCAAAAGTTAGCAAAGTCAAAAATGATGGTGTTTCTTCTACAAGTATTGCCTTTGTTTAGGCAAGCTGATAAGAAAAAGATTAAATCAAGAATTGGTCAAGCTGCCTCCGGTAACCATGTCATGGATCCATTGGATAACACCAGAATTCATCCGGAATCATATGAGCTAGCCAAAAAAAACGTTGAGAATGTCTTTTGTGAAGATTAGGGGAGTGATTTAGATAACACGGATAACGAACAACAAGAGATGGCAATTGAACATGTCAAAAGTCATCCACATTTGCTAAAGGTCCTTGATATTGATGAATATACTATAAGGATGGAATAACGATCAGACAATGAAAAACATGAAACCCTTGATGACAAAGATTGAACTGTTGCATGGAATTCAGAATTACCGACCACCATATAGAGAGCCAAACCAAGATGAGGAATTTCTTTTGCTTACAGGAAAAAACAAAGAGACCCTTGCAGAGGGGAGGTTTGTGCAAGCTTTCAAATGGACAAATATTCATGTGAGTCGTGTATTAGCTGGAGATGAATACTCAACTGCACTTGTTTCCAATGGATATGTTTATACATGGGAAAAAGGGCACTATGGAGCGTTGGGGCATGATCATAAAATCGATAAAACTATTCCAAAATTAGTGACTGTTGTCAAGGAGCATTGGGCAATGCAAGTTTGTGCAAGGAAGAGGAAGACTTTGGTTCTTATAGACCATAGATTGGTATTTGTTTTTAGATGGATGGGTCTCGGAAGCTTGAAATGTATGAACCGAGATATCTCTGATAAAGTTGTAAGTCCGCTAGTGCTCAAAATTCTCAAAGGAATTCAAAGAGAACTCTTAGTACGTGGCAATATTCAGTTAGTGGATATTTACGTTGATGCTTCAATCATCACAACTGATCTTGGGAGAGCATTTTCTACAAGAAATCGCTCTCATCCTCATAAATTCAATACCAAATGCACTAGTGTTGTGGCAAGCTTCAAGTCAACAAATCCATTGCAGACTATATCTGCAATGCGCAAATTGCAACTAAAGGTTCAATATGTTGCAAGTTTAGGGAATGCAAGATACCCAAATCCTTCTTATTGGGGAAGGGTTTGCTTCATTTCAACCCTCGATAGTGAGAATTGTGGACTAGTAAATACCTTGGTTGTGACATGCTTTGTAAGCTTGCATTTATCTCAAGATCCTATTCTTGACATATTGAATCAAGATAGAATTACGCCAATCGATCAAATATCAATATCAAATTCAAATGGCACAGGATTAGTTGTGAAGTTGGGTATATCATGGCCACAAAAGGGATTGTAAATCTGATAATATCAATGAAGGATGTCTTTATGACTTTTCAAATTTCTATGACTTTGAGAAAGAGAAAAAATTAGATCAATGTAGGGCCTCTACAGGATTTGTGTTTGCATTCTGTATAAGTTCTACATGTGTTTGGTACTCTATCATAAGGAATGGCTTTAAGAGTTTGAGTACAACAAAATACATGTTTGCTGGAAATATACATGGCGATGGCATCTACCTCTCAATTGACATGAGCTATTCATATTTTTATTGCTATCTTATGTTGTTGAGTGAAAATGAGAAAAGTAAAGATTACCAAGTGTTAGTTATTTGTAAGATCTTTTCATGGAAAAAGTATACAAAACCTCCTAAAATTTTGGTGGTTCCCACTAAGACTGTTGTTGTCTTATGGTATTGGATCGTTTTTGTGAGATTGCATATAGAAGATATAACATGGAAAGGAGCATTAATTCTTGAACACCTCAATTTACAATTGCTTGAGGACAAGCAATTTTGGGAAGGGAGGTCTGTAATACCCCTTTTCCACCTACAAGTTAATCACTCTCAAATCATAGATTTCAAAGATAACTTGCAGCCAATAGCAGACATGGAGATCACAGGTTATGAAGAAGCTTTGCAGCCAGCAATAAAGTCAGCCATGAAGGCAACAAATTGCAAGCCTTTCATAGAAAGCACAGGTCTTAAAGGGGAGTTGCAACCAACAACAAAGGAAAACGAGATTGCCAATGTTGGAGAGAAGCACCAACATAAAATAAGAGAAATCAACTACAAATGCAGATCGCAAGTCTACAAAATTCAGTACTAATAACAGTAACAACCATCATTAATCAATCAAATCGCAAGTCTATGGAGCGCAACAATCTTTAGTCATTAACTAATTAATTTGTTATCAGCAACTTCATTTAAATGAAGAGACGCCACCTTTGGAAGAGTCATATCTTTCAATAGAAAATTGAACGTATAAATAATCCATTATGGGAATGGAAGAAGGCATCCAATTCATGTATTTAATAATTTAATCTTGTACAAGCGTCATGCTTTCAATTACGATTAAGGATGGAAATCCTTAGTTGTGTAATTTGATCACAAGGACGAAAACCCTTATCATCATAAAACTCAAGGACGAAACCCCTTATGGATTAAATACTCTATTATTCAAAAATTCTGAATTAAAAATTCATTTTATTATATAAGTTTTTATTTCAATTTTAAAATCAATAATTCTTTAAAAAGGGATTTCCAAGGAATCCAAATTCTTGCATAATATTCCGATTTGGAATATTACAGAGATACCTCATTCTTTACCTAGACGAACCTGTTTTTTTTTAGGGCTGCTGCGATATAAAGGTTTTGGGCAATTCCATTAGGCTTAGAAAAAGGACTTGATTATAATGTATAGATGATCAAACTTAATCAATCCCTGAAACATTGTAACAAGACTCATGGATATGGAATGACCATTCACACTTTTAAGTGTTCATGCATGGGATTCTCAATACCTGTATTGTTTTGTCGGTGAGAACAGGTCCTGAGAAAACTCAAACAAGTTTTGTTAAGAAACACAGAGGCATATGGCTGCATGCACTATATAAGCCATTTTGGGTGTGGCTAAAAGAAGGCATCAATACATGTGAATGAATAGGATAACTTCTTTCTAAAGTTACACAACTTAAAGTGCCTAAATATTTGTTTTAAAATGAATCTTTATTAAACAAATAAACATTGCATACATTGTTTTATTACAAAAAAGGGATTATGTCCCCAAGCAAACATCATAGGACCCAAGGCCTAAAATGTAATATGAATCGCTAAAGATTGAATTCCGCCAACTCAAGAAACAGCTCCAAAAAACAAAACAAAATCCCTGCTAGTGCAAAGCTCAAAAAGGTGTTACAAATATTTGTGCAAAACTCAAAACTTAAACGAGAAATGATAATAATAACCCCCAAGTGGAGAGACAGGTCAAGATAACATGCATTTGAAGCCACCAACTAAGAAGCTTAGGTATCATTCCAACGAATGGTGGCAGACCATCATTATGTTGTCATTACACCTACAGCGGTCACCTCAGGGCTGAAGATAGGTGACTTGTACCTCCCAACCATCATTCATCTCTAGGATGTGTGGACCTAACAAGAGCCAACTCCAAACCCAGGTACTTGATGACCAAGGTAGCAAGCATCATTCTAGAAAAATTGACCTCTTAGACTTGGCTAGTCAATGCAACCGACTATAACCCCTATTCGAGGGGTCAAAAAGAAAGAATGAGAAATTGTAACAATATCGTCATATGACCAAAAGTAGATCAATGTGAATCAAAAGGTACATTCAAATACAATAGAGAAGTTCTAGTATAAAAAAAACCCTACATTATGACAAGTGATAATAAATATAACACTGAAGACTTGTAAATATAACAAGAGGGGTAAAACTAAAGTTGTTAAATCCTGAACCATAAGAACTAAGTACAAGCATAGAAAGCCTTGTGAGGGGGGGGGCTCCTCAATGAAGCATGTATCAAATCAAGATGAAAGCGAGAGACCATGACATACGACCAGCGATGTCACATGTTTGTCACAAGGCTCAGACCTAAAGCAACAATGACATTATCATCTATCACCAAGAAAGGGCCAATGTGGGATCTAATAATTCACATACGGGAATGTATAGGACTAATGGCGTTGAGGTGAGACAATCCTAAGAGAGAGATGGGTGCTCCCCGTACAATTGCTCAACATCCAAAGTCGATGAACCTCAAGAGGCAAAGAAACAATAACTAGTAATGTGTGTCTGTCTACATGATCCAAGCTGCAAACAAGGGGAAGGCCCTCCACATTGAAGCAATGCAAATCTACTCTACCTAGAATGAGACTGCATGGTTAAGACACTCTAGATGTAACAGGCAAAGAGGAATGTTGTCTCATTGATATTTCCCCATCTATATATGAGTCAACTGTATCCAACGAGGCACCTTACCACCCCCAATTTCTATGGTGGAATCAAAGAATGATGTGACCAACCTGAAACTCTAGGGATCCCCTAGAAGGATCTATGTTTGAGAATGAAGTTCTCCCAAGAAAATGACCTTTGATCAAAGTATTGAAAGAAAGTGGATAAAGAATCATCTACTTCTTTGCATAGACAATGGTTCCCCCAAATCTCATAGTAGACTAGAAACCTAAACAAAAGGTGCTCCTTAGCCTCCACAACCTAGAGGAGGGAGAGATGGCAATTACTAATGCCCAAAAAAATATGGTGGTCAATCTTAACTCCTAACTAGTGGGACCACACATTAGTTGGCCAAGCGGAATCCTCAAGCCTTGTGACCAGCGATGTTGGAGATAGGCAAAATAGCAATGCCATCTACAAATCCTGAGAAATTCTCAACATAAAAATCCAATTTGGGTTGACACAACTATGGAGGATACATCTAAGTGACATGCATGTATTGTAAGTATATATCCTATCTAAAAGCCTTGATGATGAGCCCCTTTGAGGGAAGAAGGCGAAGAGGGGCATCTAAGGAATTTGAATTGAGGAAGACAATCAATGGAGATGCCAATAGATGGAAGGAGCAAACTGCTCTAAAGATAACAACAATTTTATCATCTCAGAAAAACAAGGAGGCAAATATGGGTACCTCTCCCACCATGTGGCTAAGTCACCCAAGGAACCGAGTCTGTGAATATAGAAAGTAAGCCTAAAAATACTCTGGAGACAAAGGGATTGTGTGGAAAACTCAGCTTGGACAATTCATTGAGAATCATTCTTTTGAAACGAATCATATGCTGAAGCATTAGCATCTAGACCCACTCTATAGAAGCCCAGTTAGTCTACCCCAAACTAGGGCTCCAAATCTCAAAACCATAAACTATAGGCCTAATGATGGCATTTAAGGGAGAGGTCTTCTAAGGGATATTCTGGGAATGTCCCTAAAAATACTAGCACTCTAGAACAAAAGGAGAGGCATATCCCTTACAAAGATGTAACTGAGATGCAAGCTTTAGGACAACTTTGTCTGCTTAACCTTGTATTTGCAAAGACATATCGATAACCACTCAATCTTTGTCAGCCCAAGAGAAATCCATAATACAAGCTTGATTGCAACATACAACACAGTTACAATGCTTCAATGAGTAACGTAATTTCCATTCACTAAGTATTTGTTAAGACACAATATTTACAGAGCCAATAGTAAGAATCACCTAAAATAGCCATTTTCCAATTGATAGAAAGTGGGGTCTGAAAAAAGGATTTAAAAAGGATTTTTCCCTAAGCAGCCTTGGCTTCGGGAAACAAAATTTAAAACATGCTTGAGAGACACAACCCTACCATATGCATGATGTTTGAGATATCAAATTCCAAAATGGTCAGCCTGGAACCAAGGGAAAACCCTTGATAGATCAAAGACAAAGTAAAACATGCATTTTGGGTTCCATCAGAGTTTCCCAAATCCGCTATATTCTGTTCAACAGATCCTACTGCACATTAAGCTTTTCTCAAATATTTGGCATCTGTGAGAACCACTAGTAAACTTCTCCTGATTTTCATCTGATATGGAGTTTGTCAACCTTCCACCATAGATAAGCGTACATGACTCAAAGGTTGTGAAAAACCAAACCAAGAATGAACTTTTGAATTAATACAACATAATCTTGTTAGTACTGATAAAATTATACATAGCATTCAACTCCTAGGATGAGATCCAGCTGCTCAACTAGTAAGAGAGAAGACTTATTCAATCACAGATAGCAGCAACGACTAACACAGTTTCTAAAATATTATGCTAAATTATGACAAATGAACTAAATGCAAGCTTATTATCATAAATCTTGCTCAAATGCAATATGTTAAAGCTGGGAATAGTTTTCCATCAGGTTAGTCTTAGAACAGACAGGAAATGCTTGTCAAGAAATTAAGAATCATATCTTCTGTTAATACAAGTGAACTTAACGCATACATTGATTTGGAAATGAGTCAATAGATTCATTAAGGATGAACAAAAAACAAATGCAAAAAAATAACATCATACCTTATCGACACAATGAACATTGGATTCATCTGATGTATAAAGTATTGCATCCTGACAAAATCAGTAAAAACCAGCAATATGGTCAATTCAATTTGCATGAAAATTGTAACCTGAAAACTAGTACCGATTTCAGATATAACAGAAAATAACAAAATAGTTGAATGTGCTTAACAACAAAGTTTATGCTTGTAAGTTGAAAAAACATAATAGCCATAATTCTTAGCCTACTTTTCATCATTCAGGAGCAAACCTCGGTAAGCATGAAGTTGGAATTAATATCTTTCAATTAAGTCTGCACATTCCATTACTTATGTTCTATGATCCTTGAACCCTTATAGACATAATTGCCTGATTAGAAAGAACATTCCTGAATAATAAACTTCAAAACCCATTTTGTAATTATACTCACTCCGATCTTTGGTACAATAGTTGTTGGTTCACCTTCCTGGAAGTGAAAAAGACCACCTTTGAAGTCTTCACTGTAGTTGTTTAGATAGCATACAGCCTGCACAGCCTCAATGAATAGATGATTACAAGCTTGTGTCTTGTCCGCTAGATTAGACCTCCATGACATGTCATTATTTAGAAAGTAAATAGTCTAAAAATCTGCAGTGTAACAAATCCAAGAAAGCCACTGAAAAGAAGAGTAACATGCATAACAAGGAACAAAATTCAATGCAGCATAAGCATTAAGAAGTTCTGGCTAAATTGTAAGAGTCATCTTCAATGTAGTCAAGTAATAATCCTCCATTGCTCATATATTTTCATGTAATGCATTTTATTAAGCACTATTGGCAAGATGGGATGCGACACAATTGATCAGATTAATCAGGGAAAATGACAGGCTTTAGACCCGAACCCCTGTATTGGCAGTTCTTTCCAATGTCTAGCCTCGAAAGTTGATGTTGTACAAATCTATTGTATTCTTCAATGCTCAGACTTCTCTGATATAGAGTCTCTGCTAGCCGCTAGGTGTATGCCTGAAGAGATATGGACTCAAGTATGGGCATGATTGCTTTCAAGGGTAGAAGGATTTGACCTACTTCCAAAATTACAAATAAAACAATCGGATGGACTATAGACATGCCAAACACCAGAAAGTAATGGCTCCCAATAGCAATCTTAGAAAAACGGACTCTAATGCAGAACCATTTCCAACAAGCCTTAACCAATTATATTCACAAAGATTGTGCATTATGGTTTTGCAAAACATTAGGTTTTCATTCTGAAAAACCTGTGAGGACACCCAAAAATAAATTGACAGTAGATGGAATCCCTCTATGCAGCACAATCACACAAATTGGAGAGAGAGAGTGAGAGAGAGAGAGAGAGAATGCAAGATGTGAATGGTACACACAATATACCAAATTAATGTTAGGGCAAAATTGATCAAGATGATAAACATCAGGTACAAACCTCTTCTGTTTATACATATTAAGTTACCTAAACTTGGATGGTTTAAACTAGCTTTAGCTTCCTAACATACACAAAAGTAGGCCACAACTATTATACCACACCAAGCTAAGCCCAAATAAACCTAGATCCCAAGGTACTGCAAACTTGTAACCAATCAGATCTGATAAGCAATAATCCCAAGAAACACCCCAATTTGGTGTTTCAAGGCAATTCAGACTTGATCAGAAACCTAATGGACTACACACTAAATTGCTAAATCTAATGTGCTATGATAGAAACGAAATTGAAGCAAATAATAGGAAAAGGAAATAGGAACAATATTACAATGTAAACAAAAGCTGTACTGATATGAAATACCTGTGTACAATGGTACCTATCTCTACGAAGAGATGTCTTGCAACAAAACTACTCTGATTTTTATATTCATGACATACCTTTAATTTATGGGTGGAATGAAAAGTTTAAAAATAGAAAATGAAATTGATTGCCCAAAAAATTCCGGGAAGTGGAGAGAACATGTCGCAGCATGAAACTCATCAAAACACAAATTCAATTCATGATTCCAATGCTATTCATAGTATTATTTTTAAGGTCAAGCTTTGCCAACCAAGATTTATGCCCATGACAACCATTTTAATCATAACCTATAATTTCCAATGCATTTTATGGCTTAGAAGTCCAATCAATGATGGAGTTACGCCCCCGACAAGTAAACCTACTAGTTTTTCGCTATTTTTCCGAAATTTTGCCCTGAACTCCCCTCTGGATCAATCTTCAAACTTGAGAATCAAAAAGCCCTATTCTTCCTACCTCTTTGACCAAAAGTGGGATTTTTTGTTGAATCTGTTTCTTGGTGAACCACTTCCTTGACAATAGAGTGGCATTTGTTGATTTTGGGTCCCCTTTACTTCTGCATCAACTATATGACCCGTTGTAGTTGGTGTCGCACAATAAGGATTCAATTCTGTGAGATCCCACATGATTTTTTGTCTGATCCACAGTTTGGCAAGATCAATGCTTTGATACCATTGTAATGTGCCTTTATAGGTAAGTTTTTGAATTCTAGAATTTACTGTGATTCTTTTTCAACTGTATATCAAACAAATACTACAACCACCAACGTACAATACTTATACTGAAACTCCAATTGAAATCTTTATTGAATCTGAGTTGTATGCAAACAAAGCTCCGATGTTTAAAAATAAATTGAATAACAATGATATTACAGCAATACCCTTATTGGTAATTTGAACAAAAATTTTAATATATCAAAAAAGCCTTACTGATGTTAACTCTCAGTATGACGATGATGTTCAGTAGTAGGAAACATGTACTACAGCCACCTCCAAGTTGGCGATTAATGGAAATTGTGAACAACTTTAACCAAAGTCCACAATATGGAGCCTGTACTGGAACAACAGGTATGTCAATGCCCACAATAACAAATAAAGATCATGACTTCCAGTTTGAAGATGTAACTTTGCTATTTGAAGATGAAACCCTGCTGTTTAAAGATGAAACCCCGATGTTTGAAGGCAAAGCTACCGTAGATAATTCCCAAATCAGTTTATAATATCAAATCGATGTGTTGAAGACCCAAAGAGAGTTACAATAACTATAAATACAACTAATGATAGGGACAGATCATTGTAGCAGCAATACGAATCATTGTACCAGACTGGTTATGTAATAATTTCAATTTTTTGGCACAATTATGATCTTTGGATGTAACACCTCGAAGGATAGGAGGGTTTTCGTCCTCAGATCTTGTACACTGAATGGTATTTGTCCTCAAATGGATAAGTTGAACACACAAGCTCAAACTGTGGAATAGGGTTTTGATTTCAACAATGATGAATGAATAATAAATTCTTTTGAGGCCAACCCTCCTTTTATAAGTTCCCTTTTTCCAGTTGCCCTAGCCCTAAAAGCATTTAAAACACTTTTAGAATAAATATTATTTTTTTGCCCACTTAATGAATATTACTTTTTGGCCCCCTTTATAATAATAATACACAAGTGTCCTTTTTCCATGTTATGAAATTATCCCTTAGCCTATGGAAAATAAGGAATAGACTATATGTCTTTTGATTGGTTTAATTCTGAAAAGGGGACATCTAAGGCAAAGATGACACATAAGTTATACTCTTGATTAACATCGTGCGCAAGAGCCGATTTGCACACAATGTACCATCTAACCTTTCTATGCAGAAGCAAAATATGTTGTGTAAGAGAGAACAACCTAAGAAGGTTGTGCAACACCATAAGACTCCAACGCCTTTTGTGCCAGACAAAGGCAAAAAGAACTAAGGTGACAAGTGGTACCATTGACACTGCACAAGCTCGCACAATGATTTTGAATGTCGTGCACAACAATTCTTGATTGTGCAGTCTACTTCAAGTCCCTTGCAAGTAGATAACTTTGATCCAAATGCTACTTGGTTGAACATCAACACCACTGACATGGACCCCATTGAGGAATGAGAGTGCTTATTCCACACAATGTCTAGTCAATGGACAACAATTCCATGTCATCAATGATAGTGGCATCCAGAAGAATATAATTGCGCAAGATGCAGTTCAGTGCCTAGGCATCACCACTGAAGCACATCCTCAACCATTCTCTCTTCGATGGCTTCAGCAAGGGAAGGATATCCATGTTCGGTGGCAATGCATTTTCAAGCATGTAGTCAGGCCCATGGAGGACACAATCACTTGTGACGTCGTGCCACTAGAGGTTTGTAACATTCTACTTGGAAGATCATATTTGTATGATCAAGATGCTACATATCAAGCCAAGCCGCTATAGTGAATTGTCCGTGCACAAGATTGTTTCTTCAACCTCTTGAAGTCACCTCCAATGGGCAAACTCACTTTGGTCTCTGCCAAGCTATGCCACAAGCTTATCTCACATACGCATAAGTTTGTGCTCCTCATGGTACTTCCAGAAGCACCTACATGCCAAGCAAACGCATATTGGTAGTGCGCCATGCTGCAAAATCCTCATCGCAACAACTCAACACGTTATTGCAGTAGTATGGGGATGTCTTCGTAGAACTAAAAGGTCTCCCAAAACATTGCATGGTAAAGCATCAAATTTTTATGGTTCTTGGTTCCCCTCTTCCAAACAATCCACTATAGCGTAAGTCCATATGGGAGAATGATGAAGTCTAGTGCCAAATTTAATAACTTCTTGATCAAGGCAAGATCAAGCAAGTTCTTGTCCTTGTGGAAATCGAAAAGTCCTCGCACCAAAGGAAGATGGCACATGGCACTTGTGTATTGACTATTGCACCCTCAACAAGGTAACAATGAAGAATCGATACTCATTGCCACACATTGACAACCTCTTGGACCAGCTCTGAGGTGCACAATACTTCACAAAGATTGACCTAAGGTTAGGATACCATCAGGGACTAGTCCATGCTGAAGACATTTGGAAGACAACATTCAAAACAAGGGAAGGATTGTACGAGTGGTTGGTTATGCCTTTCAGCTTGACCAATGCGCCTACAACATTCATGCTCTTAATGAATGACATACTCAACCCCTTCACTAACTACTTGTCATTGTCTACTTAGATGACATCCTCATCTTCAACAAGACTTGGGAGGAGCATGTAAAGCACATCTTGTGCTTCTTATATGCATTATACAAACACAAGTTTCAAGCCAACTTAGCCAAGTGTACATTTAGCGCTTCACAAATTCAGTATTGGGCTATGCCGTTGATTGCACATGCATCCATGTAGATCCAAAAAAGATCAAAGTAATCCAAGATTGGCCGACTCCACGCACTCATTGAGTTGAGGAGTTTTCTTGAACTTATAAATTTCTACTACAGGTTTGTGCTTTGTTTCTAACTCATATCATGGCCTCTCAACCAGATCATGTGTGCCAAGGTTACATTTTATTGGACACTTGCACAAGAATGTGCCCTTTAGAAGCTCAAGCAACAACTTTGTGTAACATTTGTTCTCACAATGCTTGACATTGTCCACCCCTTTGAAATCCTGACCAATGCATCAGAGTATGCACTTGACACCTCACACAACATGGACATCCCGTTGCTTATCATTCAGAGACATTTAGCGACATGGTTCGACCATACTCCACATATGAAAAAGAGTTGTTTGCCATTGACTAAGAAGTTGAGCAATGGCACCACTACATCTTGGGTAAGGTGACAATTTTCCATTTTGATCATAAGCCACTTCAATTCCTTTCATACACAACGTAAGCTGGAGAATGCATGCCACATGAAGTGGATGACCTACTTGCAACAATTCCATTTAGTGATCAAGCACAAGAAGGGAGAAGACAAGGCAGAAAATTGCCTTAGCCTACAACTGGTACAAGCGCTCATCACAGTGCTTGACACACACGACCACAACTTATCTAATTGGGTCTCTCTCTACTTCGCAGGCCGCAACTTTGTAGAAATCTATATTGCCCTTGCGCAGGGTGAACTGGTTGATAGATTCCACATGTTTGACAAGCTTCTCTACAAACTTGGACATCTCTGTGTTCCTAATGGCGTATGTTGTCAAAGACTCATCTAGGAGGTGCACTACACCGAGACAACAAGACATTTCGGTGTTACCAAGACATTGTTGTGCTTTAGCAACACTTCTTCTGCCCTGCCATGTGCACAAACATTAAGTGTCACATCACATCTTGCATTCCTTGTTGCATTTCCAAGCCCACGAACAGGAAACTGAGACTTTACACGCCTTTGCCGATTCCATCCAAGCCTTGGTTGTCTATCAATATGAATTTCATGGCTATATTACCTATGACGAAGCACTAGAATGATTGTGTTCATTATAGTGGATAAGTTTTATAAGATGGCCATCATGGTTTCCTGCAAGAAGAGCATGAATGCATAGGAAATCGTGCATTCTTTCTTCAACCATGTTTGGGTCCATTTTGGTTTACTAACATCCATTGTGTTCGATTGTGGTTTGTTAGTCACTATAAGCAAGCTTTGTGGGGTATGATGGATGCACAAATGGACCGGTCTACAACATTTCATCCCTAGATAGACGGACAAACATAAGTTGGCAACTGTACACTTATCCATTTGTTGTGCATATACAACACGCATTCGCATATTTGGGATGATAATCTACTTTACATTCAACATACCTACAACAAACCTCTTCACAATCCTACAAGGCATAGTCCATTCTAGACACGTCTTTGTTTCCAACCAGTGACACCCCTGGACATATCCTAAAATGCACTATCCAACATGGAGTCACGCACACAAGAAAAGGAAGTGGACAAGGCACAAAATTTTTGTAACGCATCTAGAGTGCCCACCACTAGGTTCAATAGATACTCTCATGCCAACAACTAAAGTACAAAGAGTGCCATGACACACACTACACACCTCATGAGTTCAAGGTGGGGAATAAGGTCTAGTTGCATCTTCAGAAGGAATGCTTCAAGGGGTCACACAGGAAGATCAAGCCTTTGCATTATGGTCCATACACCATACTATGCACAACTGGAGAGAACGCCTTTGTTCTTGACCTACCACAATACTTTGGTTTGCATTTAATCTTCAATGTGGAACTCCTTAAGTCATATTTTACACCTTTGCTTGAGCCAACAACAATGCAACATCCTTTAGATCTGGATATTGAACACTTGCGCACAACAGAAGAGGTTCAAATTATTGAAATGACAACAATGTGCACTCGTCAAGACACACATTGATTGTTCCAAGTGGTCAAGGCAGGGCAATATGCTGATCAGGATAAGTGGTACAACCTTCAACAACTTTATGTTTAGTTCCCACAACTGATTGAAGATGCAATGAGGATCATTGATTTTCAAGAAAGGGCGAATGATTCCTGTGCACCTTTAAAAACCTGCTCACTTCTCCTTTGTGTACTTGTGCATGGCTTGCATTGCTGCACACACCTTACATAGACTTTGAGTTCTTCGGTCTCACGACATCTTGTGCCAAGCACCCAACCTCGTGGTATCCTTGCACGTTGGCGCAACACCTCGCAACATACTGCGTAACACTCAACACTATGTTGACACATCTGGACCCCACGCCATGCACATTGCCTTGCGGCATACTTGGTGGGCATTGGTGTCAAGCTTTGCAGCATATCGCACAAGACTTCACAACACTATGCAAACTTACTACTTTGCACATTGATCTCAACACTTTGCCCCCAGACAATTACTCTTAGCTATCTCGCGACATGCCAGGTAGCACCTTCTAGATCTGTGCCATATCTAAGAACCTATCAGCATATCATGACACTTGGAGTCCAACCGCCACACTTATAGAAAGGTGAACGATCACTCGGGCAGAAGATGAATTGTTTTGTAACTGCCTTCTTGTAATGATGTATATGTATTGTAACCATCCAGCCCTTAAGGGATCGGAGACAAATCTAGATAGTAGGTTGTTAGCATGCTCTGGGTATCTAGCATTTCATATGCATCTATAACTCAGGTCCAGTTCAGGAAAATTAGTAGGAATTATTTTAAACCTTGTGATCAAGGGAACTTGCATTCTCAGCTTTACTGAACATTGTGCACTTGTGTGTTTTTCCCTATCTTTACATTGAAGAGAAGTTGCACCATCCAACATATACTTTCGCATTCGAATGTGTTTTGGTTTACTGCATAGCTCATTACCAAGTATAGGTTTATCCATCGTACCGGCATCAGCGGCCCTGTGGCGCGGATCAGAATTTGAGGCTTTATAGAAGTCTGCAGTTCATTCAAAGCACAAAAATCATTCTCCTCTGAACATGCCAAAGTTTCTTTTTGATGATTAGGTCCTTGGATTTAATCTCATCCTTGGGGTTACTGACTTAAAGCATTTTTCACCATGAGCACTTGTTGTTGATGTCCAATAGGACAATTATTGGAGTCATGTGCCATGTTGTAGGGATAGCAGTAGCACCACAATTTCCTCTCTTAAACCAAGTTATTTTGCATAGGGACCAATGCTCTTGCAATGTTAGGATTTGGGATCCCTTGTATTTGCTGAAGTTGTCTTGCAACAATAACTTGGGGAGCTGAGGAGTAGAGGTCTGAGGGTCTTGGAGGGTTTTGGGAATATTTCCTCTTGAGGGCTATATCTTCATTTGAGAATCCACTTAACATGATTTTCAACTCCTCTAATTCTTTGGTATTCTGAGAGACAGGTTGAGTAGTTTCACAGATTGGAGCTAATGTTGGGGTTTATTGGGGTGTTGGAAGCTCGTTAGGTTATAGATCTTTGGGAACAAGAAGTTACATGTTGCGACAGGTCCTCTCAGCTTCTCAAGGGAAACACTTGTTACATGGCTTTGTAGGTTCTTGAGTGAATAGTTTCATTTTCTATTTTTATGCTTTTCATCTCATGCTAGAAGAATTTCAACCAACTGTGGAAATCATAGTAGTTTATTTTTCTATTTGTATACTCTTCATCTCCTGCCAAAAGAATTTCTACTGGACCCATGATTAGGGATAAAAGATCTTCAATGAGGACCCTTAGAAAGCTTCATGACTTCTTGGGTTTGGCCAATTTCTACTGCAAGTTCATGTTAGGATTCTCTCACATTGCATGGCCCCTGAAATAGGCGATGAAAGGAGGAGAGGAGGAAAAGTTCATATGGAACAGGGCACAAAAAAATGCATTTGATGAGTTGACAACGCTTAACACTAGTTCTGAGGTTGAGACAAATTCTTCAGAGTATGCACTTGGTGATGTCCTCACCGACTTGGGCTTAGGGTGGCCTGATCACAGTGAGACAGTCAATGATACAATTCCCAGATATCTGACATACGATAGAGAGCTCTATGCCATTGTCTAAGCTTCTCGATAATGGAAGCACTACATCTTGGGCAAAGAGACAATCATCTATTCAAATCATAAACCTCTCAAATTCATGCATAATTGAAGTACCTTGACAATTACATCTCAATATTAACTACAAAAAGGGGAGTACCAATTGGGCTACAGACTATTTAAGTTGACTTCCCATTGTAGGATTGACAACAATCTTGGATTGCTATGGACATGAGATGTTGAGTTGGCCCCAATAGTATGGCAATGACCCTGACTTCGCAGACAAATATTATTAGCATAGCTACCAAGTTCGGAAATCTGGATCTGTTTGGGAGGGCAACAAAATCCGAAATCCGGAATTCTTGAAAAAGTTCGGAAAAATCCGATTCGGAATATATACAGATATATATTTGAGCATAGTTTTAAAATATGCAAAATTGACAAATACGATGAAAAATATTAATAAAATAATATAAAATGTTAATATTATATCATGTTTATGGTTTCTGGGCATTTTTTTGCACAAAAAATCTTAAAAAATAAAAAAATAATAATAATTTTTTTGAAAAAAAATAGGGCCGACCCGGACGAACTTATCCGCGCTGGCCAAAAAATGTGGCTCTGGTTGGATTTTGTCCAGATCCGGCCGGATTTGGTAACTATGATTATTAGGCATTGGTTGTAGATTAACAAGTTTTCGACTTTCATGTGGAGGACGAACTTAATGTGTCATCTGTGACATCTTTGCGTTGTGTTTGGAGAACATCATAGTATGGTTTGGGAGACGTTATAGTTTAGGCGGTAGGACACTTTGTGGTGGAGTAGATTGGTAATACTGTAGAAGCACTTTTATTAGCCAAGATTTGCAGTGATGTCAGTAGATACATACAATTATGCACCATGTGCGCTGTTGCAAAGGCGGCAATCAAGAAACAGGGTTTGCACACCCCATTGTCGATACCTGCCAAACCTCAGGAGTTAGTCTCAATGAATTTCATGTTAGGACTACCTACAACAAAGCATGATCTTGATTGTGTTTATGTGGTGGTTGACATGTTCTCCAATATGGCAATTTTGACCTCCTGCAAGAAGAGCATCTTAACAAAAGGCATTGCCAAGCTCTTGGAGCACATAGAAAATTGCATTGCACAAAGATAGCGAGTTTTTTAGTATCTTCTGGACCACTCTCTGGTCCATGATGGAATACCAAATTGACCAAGTTGCTTGCCTTTCATCCACAAACATATGTGCAAATAGAAGTAGTTAACCACATGTTTGTACACCTCCTTAGAATGTACCATGTAAAACATCCTCGTACAGTACGAGAGACTGTTATACATTCAATAGAGTTACAACTGAGCCTTCCATAGCTTGACTGCACACAACCCCTTTCAGGTGTGTCTCAAGTTCCAACCATTGGCTCCAGTTGATGGAACTCTGCCTTAGGCCTCAGTAGAAGACTCTCTTCATGAGCAGAAATAATTAACCAAAGAAGGCAAATTTGTGGAACACATTTAACATATTCAGCAGTAGGTACACAACATTCTGCAAAGACTAGTTTCAGGTACAAGTAGCATCACAACCAAAACAAGATACCCCATCAGTATCAAGTTGGTGACAGGGTATGGTTGCATTTGTAGAAATAGGACTAAAAGTGTCTGACAAGAAACTCAAACCTCTCAGATACACGCCGTTCTTTATCCCCAATAAATTGCGGGGAACTGCCTTAGAACTCAGGTCCCAACCTATCTCCGTTTGCACCATGTTTCGAATGTGGAACTTCTCTGACTGTATTTACCTCTGTTAGACACTTCTAATGTTACAAAATAGTCAGACAGAGAAAAGAGGGTTCCTGCAGATGAGAAGTTTTTTGCAGGAAACGATAAGTCAGGGTCAGAAAGATCTAGAAAGAACAATCCAGAGGACAGTGAAAGAATCCATGTCAAAGTTAGTCCCATCCTTGCAGGTTATTAATCAAAATAAGGTGAATTAAGGGGAAGGAAGCTCTTTAGCTAATGAGAGGATCTCAGTCAACCCCCCTTCCAAAACTTTTCGAGCAACATTCCTGCAAAGAGAAGAAGCATGCATGAAGAACCCAAGTCTTAAGGATCAGTTATTGGAGTTGTTTTCTATTAGCATCGAAGCTTTAGCTTCATTTAGAAGAGCGCGAAAGAAAGATCCTATTCAGGAGGCATGGTTAAAAAAGCAATGTGACAGAGATGAATGCAAACTTCTTGCCTTTGATGAATATGAAAAGAAGTCTGCCATTTACAAATCTTTTATCACCTTTGAAGAATTCTTGGAAATATTCAAAGAAAATAAAAGTGGAAGGCTGAAGAAGAAAGAAGAAAGAAGAAAAAGTTTAACCAAAACCACAAAAAGTCACCAAGGAGCAAAGACCAAAAGAATTAAAGATGGTAGAGCTGGAGATTGTGATGGATACAATCGAGCCAAAACTGCTAGAAGTGGTCAAAGAAGTAGTCGTAGAGCATGAGGTGGAGAACGAAGAACAATCAGAGCTGCAAAAAATCAAGAGGAAGCAGCCCATGGAGAAATCCACCATACAAAAGGAAGTTAAAAAAGATGTTCATATTCAAAAAGCACCCATCAATATCCCAAAGATTGAGTTTGTGCCATATGAAGGTGATTTGCAAGATAGCTATAAAAATAAAAGTGAGAAGAATATTTTGGTAAAACCCAAATTCCTGAGTTATCCGAATGATGGAGTTGATGCAAATTTATCAAAAGGCATCAATAGAAGAAGATAAGCACTTGAACCATTCCTATGATGTCAGTTTAGATTATGAAAGAAATGTTACAGTCCAAGACACATATCTGATTGAATTTCAGAATGATTCTACTACTAAGCATGCACTTGTAAAGAGTATTTTAGTAGAGGTATGTGTTGAGTTCACAAAATCAACAACGAAGGGTAAGCAGTTTGACTATCTCTGTGATTATAGTTTGGGGCATGAAAATATTGATTCTAGTGGAGGTTTGACATCATTACCTGATTCTTGCCATCATGGAAAGTACCATAAAAATGGAGAGAAAGTGAAGAGCACAACTCGTAGCAAAGGGCATATCGATCCTTTCGTTCAAGGTTGTCTACTCATAAGAGTATGGGATCCAGGTGATTGTTTGAGACACCTAATACTGAAGTCCAAAGTAATGGAAGCAATGCACAGTCATGTCATTCACATATTCAATGATGAGACTACAAAATACAAACAGTTTTCTGCAGATATTGTGGGGCTTTTCATATATCTAGGAGAGCCATGTCATGTATTCCAGTTACTTTTGACATTTTACCATGGTGGAGACGACTCTTCATCCCCTACTGCAGTTGATGTTCAAACAGGAAGCAATCTTGATGGACTAAAGCTTGTTGTTGAGGGAGCAACTATACCACAGTGTGCAAATAGAACAAAAGTCACAATTACATTACCTACTATAATGAATCTAGAGGATGTTGCTGTAACTGGTGTAGGTGTGCTTCCTGGAAGGCAAGGAAAACATACCTTTCCATGGCTGTATGATTTTGAAGAACAGGAGGGGGATCTGAACCTTTTGCCACGCATTGTGGCTTTGACATTTTACCCTTCCATTCTTGGAAACAATCCTATTGCACTCGCTGAGCTTGAAGTTCTTGGAGTTGCTCTTCCATGGAGAACTATATTTGCCAATATTGGTCTTACATTAAAATCACTAGAGAATTTTCACAAAATGGTGGTGGAATATGGAGGTTCTTTCTCAATGAACTTAAATGATTCAGAATCTCACGCCATTGCAACTGATAAGAGAGGAATCAAATACCAAACTGCAGTGAAGCATAGAGACGTCATTCGTTACTCTTGGGTCATTGATTCCTGTAACCAGAAGTTGCTGCATTGGGAAAGATGTTTTGTGGACCCTGGATCAACTGATAGACTTATGTCCAAGTTTACATGTTCTCATATTGGTAATGATACCTTTTACAGCAAGGAGAATGGCTTTATCTCATCTGTCATAGAGAAAAAAGAAGTAAAGTTGGGCCATGTGGCGTATTTTGATCAAAGCCTAAGTAGGACTGCAACTAAAGATTACCAAAAAAATAAGAAAATGATTTACAGAATTGATGCAAGTCAACTATAGATCGACCAAGGACATGAGTATGAAGTAAATCAGATTTTAGAAGGCACAGATTGTTTTTCTTTGAGCTCATTTCGAAAACAAAACAATGCTAAGATGCAAGGTTTTATTGATAAAGTTGATTCTCATACTCCATTGTTAAGTCATAAAGTGCGGCTATATACTATTAAGGAAGGTATTTGCAGCAGTTCTAACAACAGTATTGATAGAGCTCAAGAAGTCAAGAAGAGGAAGTGGAAGACCATTTGGTTGTCACGTATGATTGTGATTCTTGGAGAGATCATAGATGTGTTTATGACAGTCAGTCTAGAGGAGAGGCATATGACATTGCCAATGGGAAAATCAAAGGAAAAATAGCAAAGGCTAACTTGCCTACATGTACCTACATGAGAGGACCGGTATTTGTTGAGACAGTAGTCATGATTGAAACAATGATGGAGCACATAGCACAGGCACTAGGACTTCACCCTGATGTTGTCCGGGAAATTAATATGTATACTAAAGAAGACATGATGCTTTATGGTCAAGAACTCATACACTGTAACACAAAATTAGTTTCCTGATATAGTGCAAGCATCAAGTAATTATCAAAACCGTGCCAAAGATGTGAAAATCTTCAATGATAGGAACCAATGGGTGAAACAAGGAATATGCTTGCTACCAGTAAAGTTCAATGTCTATTGGGAGGCAAAGCAAATGATTTGTTTAGTTAATATTCATCCAGATTGTAGTATAAGCATTTACCATTCAGGTAGTGAATTGGTACTAGATGTTAAAGTTGCTCAGGTTGCTGCAATGACATTGGGTTCATTGATTGATGGTCACCTGGACATGGATGAAAACTATGTGCACTCAACAACAACTAGTGGAAAATGATGTAGCAAAGAGCGGAGGTTTCTGTAACATCAGAATTGTGTGCAAAGGCATCTATGGACTCATGTCAACAGCTTGTGCACGAAGAATTCAAAACATGGGATTGCAAGTTCCCAAGGATGAATTGGGATCTAGGTATTACATAGATGGTCATTTGGGAAGAGCCAAAACAGTTGAGCTTGCAATTGCTTGAGGGAAAATTCTAGGAAGGGCAGACTATCATGTCACCTTTTCAGAATTCAACCAATCAGAAGACTCGTAGCCTATTCCTTATTTCCCGTAGGCTAAGAGATAAAGTTAAAGAAATAATTTAATAATGATGTTTTAAGTTGTCTTAAGTCACTTTATTACATAACATGGAAAAAGGACACTTATGTATTATTATTATAAAAGGGGGCCAAAAAGTAATATTCATTAAACAGGCCAAAAAGTAATATTTATCTAAAAGTGTTTTAAATGCTTTTAGGGTTACGATAATTGGAAAAAATAAATTTATAAAAGGAGGGTTGGGCTCAAAAGGATTCATTATTATTTAAATTAAAACCCTATTCCAGAGTTTGAGCTTTTGTGTTCAACTTATCCATCTGAGAACAAAAACCCTCTAGTGTATAGGATTTGAAGACAAAAACACTCATATCCTTCGAAGTGATTCCATCCAGGGATCATAATTAGGCCGAAAGATTGAAATTTATTACATAACCAATCTGCTACAGTGATTTGTATTGCCACTACAGTGATCCGTACTCTGTCATCAGCGGTATTTATGACTGTTATAACCCTCTTTGGGTCTTCAACACATCGATCTGATATTATAAACTGATTTGGGAATTATCTACAACTCTGCCTTCAAACAACAGGGTTTCATCTTCAAACAACAGGGTTTCATTTTCAAATAGCAGGGTTACATCTTCAAACTGCAAGATCTTTATTGGTTGTCATGGACATTGACATACTTATTATTCCAGTACAGGTTCCATTTCGTGGACTTTGGTGAAAGCTATTCACAATTTCCTGTAATCACCAGCGTGGAGGTGGTCGTAGTACATGTTTCCAGCTACCAAATGACATCATCATAGTGAGGGTTAACAACAGTAAGGCTATTTTGATATCTTACAATTGTTGCTCAATTTACCAATAAGGGTTTTGTTGTAACACCATTTTTATTCAATTTATATTTAAACATCGGAACTTTGTTTGCATACAACTCAGATTCAATAAAGATTTCAATTGGGGTTTTAGTATAAGTATTGTATGTTGGTTGTAGTATGTGTTTGATATACGATTGAAAAGGAATCAAAGTAAATTCCAAAATTTAGAAAATTACCTATAAAGGGACATTACATTCTTCTTCTGTGAGGAAGGGTTAGATGGTGCATTGTGCGCAGATAAGCTTTTGCGCACGGTGTTAGATGAAGAGTAGAACTTTTGTGTCATCTTCACCTTAGTTTCGATTTTAGTGGCGTTGCGATAAGCTTGCCACGACGTTTCAAAAGTCAAGAGCTCCATCTTTGTGTGAATATAAGGTGAGATTCCATTGATGTACTTCGGCACCTTATGTTGCTTATTTAAGTCCCCACTCACACAAATGCGCAGTGTAGTCATGGAACTTGATGTAATCTTTAACCGATTGATCCTTACGCTAGCAAAAATGTTGGAACTTGAAGAATTCACCCTCATAGTGCTTGAGAGGGAAAAATTCATCCTTCATAGCACTAATGAAAGACTTGCAAGTCTCAATGGGCTCCAACGCTTTCTCACACTATGCGCTGAAGGTGTCCCACTCGTGGGACACTAAAATGGACATCTTTAACATTGCAAAGGTGATCTTCTCCGTGTTAGCAACGCGGTTGACCAAAAAGTAGGCCTCTAGTTGTTGAATCCAACTATCCAATAATGCATCGTTGATTTTACATTCGAATACAGGAATGTCAATATTGACTTGCACTTTGAAAGGGCTTTTATGCTAAACTGATGAATGCATTGGCTGCACAAAAGGAGTGGCTTGTGGACCAAGCTATACCATGAGTTTGCAGGAATTGGCCAAAAAAATTTGTTGTGTTGTTCCTTGAGGGCATCCCGAATGAGTTTTTGGACGTCTGGGGATGCCTTAGCAAATGTTTGTTGGGCATCAACCATCTTGCTCTTGCTACGACATTCTTCCGAGTACTCTAAACAAAACCAACTGATAGTCCTCCTTTCTCAAGTTGCACTCATGTTTACAAGCATATGAGAGTTCTTGCTCTAATACCAATGATTTACACCATGGGGCTTAGGATGTCGGTGTGGTGGATAACCCTATACTTGGAAACAAGCTACAAGTTATAGAATGGGCAAAGGAAAACTTAATAGTAATAAACCAAAATTAATTTGAATGCGTAAGTATTTGCAAAATGGTGCAATTTCTATTCAATGTAAGAATAGGGAAAAATACAAATGTGTACAATGTTTAGTAAGGTTGCGAATGCAAGTTCCCGTGATCAGTAAGGCAAAAATACACCCTGCTGATTTTCCCAGATTGGATGTGAGTTATATATGTGTGAGATGTTAGATACTTGGGGCATCCTAACAACCTACTATTTGGATGCGTCTTTGCTCCCTTAAGGGCCATATGGTTACAATATATATACATCATTTCAATAAGGCAATTACAGAAAGAACAATGACAAAACAATTCATCTTCTACTCGAGAGACAGTTCACCTTCCTGCACGTGTGGTGGTTGGACTTTTAGTGTCGCGGTATGTTGACTAGTAATTTGATCATGCAAGCATGAAAAACAAGGATCACATCAAAGGCATAAGACTAAAAGGATGCTATTGATTAATGGTTGACATGATTTTTTGGCTACAAGTGATTGATTCCTTGGTTGACCATAGTTTGATTGTTTTGTAGGGAGGAATACAAGGAGACATGCCCTAGCAAGGCGAGGAGCATCACAAGTTGGTTGAAGTGATACATCAGCCACTCCAAAGGTTACATGGAATGCCATGAGACAAGTTCCTAAACCAATACCTACGACTAGAAATGAGATTTCCAAAGAAGAGCCTCATGATGAGGTCAGACAAGTTATACATAGGTTGAGTGGAAGGCCCCAATCCAAGAGGCATGGAGATGGGGCAGCAAAAGGCAGCTGATGTAGCTAGATCAAGTGCTCAATGAATCGAGTATTTCTCATAAGCAAGTGTTGAGGAGAGTCAAACTAGATAGAGTGGCTAGATTGTCACATACAATGTCTATCAACAACATTGTAGATGAGATCATTGGCTATTGGGTCTTTAATACTAACACACTAAAATTCTAGGACATCAAGGGTGAGTGAATCATCACACTAGAGATTGTCGACCATATCTTGAGCATTTGGTGTTAGGATAGATTGTAGGGGAAAACCCTACTCCAATTGAGGCGAAGAAGGATGGCATTGCATAGTATCACAATGCATCCTAGAATGGAAAAGGAATAAGTGTAGGATGAAATCAACTACCATGGGCAATGCACATCAGCTAACAATTCTATGGAGAGCTATTGTTGGCATCTTGTCCTCTTTCATCTTTTGTAATAAGGGGACAACCACTTATTCTATCAGCTTGGAACGTGTTGAGGAGATTGAGAGGAATGTCACCAAATTCAAGAAGGGACAAGATGTGCTATGTTGCTTATATGATGAATTGAGCAAGGCAAAACTCAAGAAGGACAAGGGATTCAGCCATACTACAATGTTGATGTCATAGATATATGAGAGGATTCGTCCTTTCCAGTTTGTGAACTGGTCAAAGACATGAGATCGGTTTGCCTATCAAGCCCTAAGATGGAGCAAAATACGGGGCAGTTAGGAGAGGGAAACCATACAACCCAACCTTATGCCAAGATGATCATGTTGCGATCAAAGATGGATGAGCAAAATGCATCCATTGCATAGAGTGTCCCATCAGCTTGGTTGATCCTATGTAGACCTGCCCCCTACTACCTCTATATTCATAAGGGCAACAAAGGAATGGAAATCTTGAAAGGGCAAGGATCTAGGATGGCACCCACAGATACTAGTTAGAGGCAGGGGGGAAGCAAAGCACACAAAGCAAAAAGGAGAGGAGAGGCAAGATGTTGTTGTTGGAATAGAGGCAATTTGAGAGAGGTCTAAGCCAAACATGTAGACAAAGCATGACTTGTGGCTGCAACACAAGGTGATGAGGATTTTGCTGAGGAGACAAAGAAGAAGAGGTTAGAAGAGGGGAGGAAGATGGTGAGAGATGATGTTGGTCAGCTAGAGGGAAAGAGGTTGACCATAGGAAGGATGACACCTAGACCTACGAGGCCCCAGCCAAAGGCCACAGGTGTTGAGGTCTTGGCAAAGATGGTGGAGCGAAGGACTTGTTGACCCAATTTTGCCCCTCTGGCAAAATTCTGGTCACCCTCTTCGAAAACTATGAAAGGCCAGTCAATTTCGGGTTGCAGTCCATCTTCAGGTTCATGCTCAGTTCAACGGTTCGGTTCAACGGAAAGGTTCAAGCGCCTTGGTTCAAAGGAAAAAGTTCAAGTCAACGGTTCAATGCGTCTAAGTCCCGCAAAAAATTCAAAGTTTTATGCAATGGGCGGCAAAATTGCCGCGCACGGCGGCGGGCGGGGAAAAGAGACCGCCAACACAAGCAGTAAGCGGCAAAATTGCTGCGGGAAGCAGCCAGCGGAGGAAAGGAGGCCGTCAACATCGGCCGACGTCGGCAAAATTGCCGCGCACGGCAGCTAACTCGGCCGACATCGGCAAAACTGCCGTGCACGGCAGTAAATCGGCCAACGTCGGCAAAATTGCCGCGTGCAATCCACGACATTGGGCGGTAAAATTACCGCTCACAACATCAAGCGGCAAAAAAGGCCTGCAGAACACAGAAAAAGGCCCGCCCAGCGGGCAGAGGAGCAGGCCGCACGCAAAACGAGACAGCAAGCATGGTTCGAGTAGGTTTTATGACGTCAGCTACAGTGTTTTCCCTCTTCCCAATGAAGACATGACACAGCCACTTGCAAGCAAAGGCCAATGAGACTCCTCTTGGATTTTCCCATATAAATTGGCAGACTTGGCCATTTTAAAAAAATCTTCTCCAATTTTGTCAAAAGCATAGCGCTACAAATTTTCCACCTGAATCAATAAAAGACAGTTTTTACCTCTTTCTTGGATGGATTTTTCTGTGTATGCCTTGAATGTTGGTCTGTGTCCAGTCATTATTCCTTGATGCTCTCACAGGTCCAGCACCAGCAAACCAGTCATCTACAAAGTGCCATTGTCTGCTGCTGCCAGGAGTAGAGTTCTGTTTTGGAGGTATAGAACAAGAGAGGTCACTTACCGTGTGTATTCCTCAGCACCTTGGTGAGTCCCTGTTTCCTGTGCTTTCCATAGGAACCTCCCTGTCATTTCTAGCAGCCTAGTCTTTCTGCCAAGTCTCAGTGTATGTATGTTTTGTTTGATCCTGAGTGTGGAGGTGGGAAGGTCATTTCATTTTTAGTGTATCACCTCTTTAGAGTGGGCTGTTTGCTTTCTTGCACTTTCTTCCCTTTTCATCCCCCCCAGTATATCTATATATCTATATTTTGCACTGCCTGAAACAAACAAGATACATCAGAGGGAACTAGCCCATAACTAGAGACTCTCCTCTCTTGTTTCGCCGTCCCACAGGCGAGAGAGGAGTTTTCATGTTGCGGGGAGAAGGCAGGACCCTGTTTTCCTGCCACCGGGTGCAATCTTTCCAGCGTCAATAGTTTTGGCACGCCCGGTGGTACTAGGTTTTCAATGAAGTAAAGTTGCAAGATTGATGCTGGTCCTGTTACAGCAGATCGAATTTTTTCTTCAACATCTGGCGACTCCGAGTAAATCTGCTGGTTACGCAGTCTGGTGCCATCAAAAATCATTCATTTCTTGTATGTATACTTCTTTTGCACAAAATCATGGGTCTTGTTTTCCTTCATGTGAGTGTGATCAGACTTCAGATATTTATGCAATCCCCTCAAGCGGCTCTCCTAGTTGCCCTGCAACTATAAGGGGGGTGAGGCTCGAATTTGAGAGGCAGACTATGGAAATCGACAGGCTGGAAGAGCAGTACAAATATCAGCAGGAGCTGATATATAAAGAGAAGTGCTTGTTTAGGCAAACACAGGCCTTGCAGTCCATGAAAGAGGAGGTAACAAAATGGAGAAATCCATCTATCCAAGGCAGTCAGTGTTGCGTGCCCCCTCCTACCCTGAAGAAAACCTCCTCTTTTGCACCAAATCCATTTTATCATATTGCACTTGCTCACTCCAGCTCATCCAATACAGCTGCTCCCAATCCCGTGCGCCTGGCCTTCCAACGCCAAATGGCATCAGAGCAACCTCCCATGGAGATCAATCTTTTCAACTCTTTAGATCAAGAATCTTCCATTGAGAATAATACCATTAGCCAGCACGTCCCTCTTCTAAAGACTCCTCCAACGCACCAACAGTATTTTCCTTGCATTCCTCAGCCTCCCCAAGTTCTCCAGCATGATGTGCAAATTTCGAGTTGGAAGAAGGAATGCCAAGGACCAGGTCAAAGCTTTGAAGAGGATCATGCTAGCCACCTCCAAGAAAGACTCTTTCAGGACAACCTAGCCAAAAAAATTGAAGATTTAGAGGCTAGGATGAAGCTGCTCTTTGAAAGAGAGGGAAAATTTATAGACCTTGTGGAAGAGCCTCAGGACCTTGTGGAAAACAAAGTTGCTGTCTGTTCACAGGAGCAGAATTCAAATTTCGAAATCCTGAATTAGGGGAAAACAGTGGAATCATGGGGCAGAATAGAAGAAGAAAAGCAAGGTTTTTCTCAAAACCTTGAAGAAGCTGAAGTTGCCCCTGCCTATGATGATGCTGGCAGCCTCCAGGAAAAGCTTTTCCAAGAAGATCTGAGTAGGAGAATTGCAGAGTTGGAGTCTAGAGAGAAATTCCTCAGCCAATGTGTGGTGGACGGTTCCGACCAAACAGCACATTCCACGCCTGAACACACCCCACCTACATATTTTCAAGAGAGTTATCAGGCCGTGCCTGATATAGATGAAGTACTGATTAAGTGGAGAGAGGAGAATCATTTGATTCTAGCTCAAGGACTGTTTCCTCTTCCACATGCTTTCTCCACTTCACCCCTTCTCAAGGAAGAACCTGTTTTGCAAGAGGCAGGAGAGGAACAAAAGATCCAACCTGCAGTCCTTCAGGAGGTCATGAGCGACAACGAAGAAGAAATCGTCATTGATACTCCTTGTGGAGACCTCATCAGCAATGGAGAAGATGCAGGGCTTGCATATATGCGGATGTTCCAAAAGTATGAGGAGGAACAAATGCATGGTAAGCTCTCCTCTCCTCAAATTGATGAACTTCCTTGATGTTTTGATGAGGATGACTACATTGAAGAACCCGAGAAAGAGGAGGATCAGGGGAATATTTTTGAAAATCTAGAGAACCTGATCAGCAAAGAGGAAAAGGAGAGGTCTGTTTTCCAGGAGGAATGCCTTGAAGAACTAAGCTTTAAATAGGAAAGTGAAGTCTTGTGGGATGAGCAATCATTTTGTGAGTCCCTTTTAGACATCACCACATTCGCCGTTCTTCAAGAAGGCCAAGAGGAAACAGAGGACGAGTCTGACAAAGTTTTCAGCGAGGCAGAAGGAAACAAATCAGACCGTGATACATTGCAGAAGGAATGTGCAGATCAGAAGGCTTACGGTGATGAGCCGACAGCAATTGATTTCTTGGTGAGGAGCACCAATATCAAAGACCAGCATTTAACAGGCCTCCAGGGACAATCAGAATACGTATATATTGGAGGCATGTTTGATTTTGATCCCCTCGTTTTCCAGCGAACTCAGGTGACAGGCAGGAAGAGTAAGTCACCAAATCTCATTTTCTTTCAGCTACTTGCCTGCCGCCATAAGTCTTCTCGCCAGGAAGGGGACTTGAGAAACTTTCCTTTCGATCCAGGAGGGATGTGAACATTCCTGGTTAGCTGTATATAATAGTTTGCTTTCAGTCGTTTTTCCCTGTTTTCCCTAAGTGCAGTTTGCACACTTAGTTGTTTTTAGCCTTGTGTGTTCCCCTTTGCGTGTGGGGGTAAATTCTGTATTTTGATCCTGGGATCTTTTACGCTGTTGTTAATTCTTTCAAACTAAATCTGACTCCGCGCCCAATGGATATTCAAAGGCAACTGGGTTCTAAGCATAGCAGGCATGCTTCCCCTGGGAGTCGCCAATTTGTTGACCCAATTTTGCCCCTCTGGCAAAATTCTGGTCACCCTCTTCGAAAACTATGAAAGGCCAGTCAATTTCGGGTTGCAGTCCATCTTCAGGTTCATGCTCAGTTCAACGGTTCGGTTCAACGGAAAGGTTCAAGCGCCTCGGTTCAACGGAAAGGTTCAAGTGCCTCGGTTCAAAGGAAAAAGTTCAAGTCAACGGTTCAATGCGTCTAAGTCCCGCAAAAAATTCAAAGTTTTATGCAATGGGCGGCAAAATTGCCGCGCACGGCGGCGGGCGGGGAAAAAGAGATCGCCAACACAAGCAGTAAGCGGCAAAATTGCCGCGGGAAGCAACCGGCGGAGGAAAGGAGGCCGTCAACATCGGCCGACGTCGGCAAATCTGCCGCGCACGACAGCTAACTCGGCCGACGTCGGCAAAACTGCCACGCACGGCAGTAAATCGGCCGACGTCGGCAAAATTGCCGCGTGCAATCCACGACATTGGGCGGTAAAATTACCGCTCACAACATCAAGCGGCAAAAAAGGCCTGCAAAACACAGAAAAAGGCCTGCCCAGCAAGCAGAGAAGCAGGCCGCACGCAAAACGAGGCAGCAAGCATGGTTCGGGTAGGTTTTATGACGTCAGCTACAGTGTTTTCCCTCTTCCCAATGAAGACATGACACAGCCACTTGCAAGCAAAGGCCAATGAGACTCCTCTTGGCTTTTCCCATATAAATTGGCAGACTTGGCCATTTTAAAAAAATCTTCTCCAATTTTGTCAAGAGCACAGCGCTACAAATTTTTCACCTGAATAAATAAAAGACAGTTTTTACCTCTTTCTTGGATGGATTTTTCTGTGTATGCCTTGAATGTTGGTCTGTGTTCAGTCATTGTTCCTTGATGCTCTCACAGGTCCAGCACCAGCAAACCAGTCATCTACAAAGTGCCATTGTCTGCTGCTGCCAAGAGTAGAGTTCTGTTTTGGAGGTATAGAACAGGAGAAGTCACTTACAGTGTGTATTCCTCAGCACCTTGGTGAGTCCCTGTTTCCTGTGCTTTCCATAGGAACCTCCCTGTCATTTCTAGCAGCCTGGTCTTTCTGCCAAGTCTCAGTGTATGTATGTTTTGTTTGATCCTGAGTGTGGAGGTGGGAAGGTCATTACATTTTTGGTGTATCACCTCTTTAGAGTACGTTGTTTGCTTTCTTGCACTTTCTTCCCTTTTCATCCCCCCAGTATATCTATATATCTATATTTTGCACTGCCTGAAACAAACAAGATACATCAGAGGGAACTAGCCCATACCTAGAGACTCTCCTCTCCTGCTTCGCCGTCCCACAGGCGAGAGAGGAGTTTCCATGTTGCGGGGAGAAGGCAGGAACCTGTTTTCCTGCCACCGGGTGCAATCTCCAGGCGTCAACAGGACTCTCATGGATATGGGCGGTGTGGATAGTGCGATGGAGCTAATTCTAAATGAATATTAAAAGAGTGAAGACGTGTGATCCAATCACTCAAAGCATGTTAGAAGAAGCATCATACATGAAAAATCCAATCGTGTTTGACTCAAATATGCAAAAAAATGATGGAATAAGGAAGAGGATTTGTTTGTAATGGAGGGAAGAGGAATAGACCTAGAGAATTGAATTGAAAACCTTGTGATTCTGCAAGAAAGCCATTCCTTATGTCTTCATTTAGCAATATGTAGAGAACGCAAGAGATGTTAGAACAGTAGTACATGGAATAAGTGGTTATCATGCAAAATTCAAAGTTTGAGCAAGGGAGTCTTGATGAAGTGGATAGGTTTACACCAAATGTGACTGACCGATATGTCATAAATGGTAAAGGCATAGTCGAAGGAAGCTAGATGATGAGCCACCATACAAAATTTTAAAAATAATGAGGAAGGTTGGTATCTCCTACTTGAAAATACGAGGGTGCTAATCAGCGCTATGAATGAAGAGGCTAAACACAGCTTGTAAGATTCACAATGTTAAACGGCAAAAAGGATCGACAAACAGTAACACCCTAAACAAAACACCTAAGGAAAGTATAAAGATGTTTGTCACAATCCAATGGGAAATGCAAGTGGGCATCAACTAGCACTGAAAATGTAGGGAGTAAGAATGAATTGGTATAAGAAGTCAAGATGGAGCTTTTGCAGATATCTCCTCATCCTCTGCTTATTTAATTTGTTAAATTTAAAAAGTTAAGGTATATGACAGATAATTTCTCTATTACTATATTAATGGTTTTTTGTAGCACATTATATATTAACACAAATAATATTTTGTTTACAAAAACAAAGGCATAACATAAAAAACTCAAATGATCATAGCAATTACTTTATCCACATAAAATAGATAAAAATGTTACTCAACTTTACACATCTACAAGGTGTTTCACAGCAATCACTAAATGATGCTGTCATTGAACGTTAAGTCTACGCTTCAAGAATTTGTAGATGTAATCTTGTTTAAAAAACATTATGCATAATGAGAACAAAAACAAAAAAAATGTCTTAGTGTCACCGTCTGATGATCTAGGACTCAATAACTCTTTTCCACAAAAAAAAGCCCTTTAGTGTTTGAAGCTTGTGGTTCCCATGAAGCAATACTTAAGTACATACAGCATAATGGCGCTGCTTGAGATATGGTCTATTATCATCGCTGTGCCATCCTATGCTTGCTCCTTTAGTCCAACTGAAACAATACATGTAATAAATAAATGGTATTAACAAAAACAATATAATTTGTCAATCATAGACAAAATTAAGATAGAGAAAAATATAAAGGAAGCATCGCCTTGATCCCGTCACTTGATTTCTTTCAAGCATTACATGGTTAGTCTCAAAAAAAAAGCTCTATAGTAAATAATCCAAACCAATACAGTGCCCGGTCATCTAAGTAGAACCATACACTTATTTTTTCTTTTATTTAACTTGAGAGCAAATCCTTGTGGTATAAAGTTGCATATCCGATCCATTAAATTTGAGAAGAAAGTGTCCGTAGAGCAAATATGGTCATAAATATAAATATCCTCTAATATACGAAAGGAGAGAATACCAGATTGCATCCAATATAGATACAATTGGCTGCTACACAAAATGGAGCGGAGGCTATAAGCAGGAGTTGTTTTTAAAATGGGGATCAATGATATAATTAAAAAGCCTATGCAAGGAACTAACAAACAAAGACAACTTAGATCCAAGATGCAAAAAAGGTAAACTAAAGATAGAGAAATACCATCAGTCAGTAACCAAGAGGCATCTAAATTAAGGATTGTAACCAAGAGGTATCTAACTATAGGTATACTAACATGCAAAGAAAACATAAGCTAAGCTAAGCTAAGCATGGAGAAGAAGACAACAACATACTCCTCTAGTAAATGCATATAAACCAAATAAAAGAAAGAGTTAGAGATAGAGATACTTACCTTGGATTGACTTGTCAGTGCATTAATCACCCCCTTGGCTCAAGTGGCATTTTATGAGAGATGTAGGTTGAGGATCAAAAGGTGCATTTTATGAAAGATTCTATAGGTGGAGGATCAAAACATAAGGATGAAGACTGAAATATCCTTGGTTGCAGATTCCAAAGACTAAGTGTACCTCTCTAGTTCAGCGTCCTTCTCAAGAACTCCAAAGACCTTGTGCAAACATAGACCTCCACAAGTATAAGCTCTTATACTCCTCTTCTTCTACTAAAGGCAGGTTTTTGTGTGCAAGTAGAGTAGAATGGTGTTTGTTTCTTATAAAAATGAGATTTGGGAGTGCTAGATATCCAGATCCATCTCCTAAAAGTGACCTATCAAATATGACGACAAAATCGATCCGGATTGATATAGTATAAAGATCAGAATGAAAAAAATAATGCATTGGCCATGTCGAGTTAGTACAAAAGGCACAAAACTATATTGAGCAAGGCCGATATAGTTGAAAAGGGACCACAGGAAAGAAAAGGATTGTGTCGGCCATGGCCGATACAGTTATAGAATACAGGTACCAATTAGAACTAACTCGACATGGGCGAGTTGGGGAAATGCATAAAACGAGGCAGAGGAGGCAAGAAGTAGGGAAAAGATCAACAAAGGAGGCTAGAATGATCGAATAGCAATATAATGGGTAAACAAGTATAATAAGCGATCGTATGAAAATCTCTTATAAAGTACCAAGATTCAGCCCAACCCCAATCCCTGTGCACACCTTTAGGATGTACACTCGAGGAGAAAGATGAGTTGACGAGTCCTACAAGATAAAATGTCAGTAACTGAAAAAATATAGGTGTATACATGTGCCCAACCCAAAGCTCATCACATGTCACAATAGTGTAACGTAGGATGATGATTTGGAAAAAAAAAACATGGCAACACAAAAGATAAAAGCAAGTGTTGTAATAAGTGATGATAAAACTGAGATAAATAGAAGGAACATAAATACATATATGTACCTTCACTTACCTAGCTAGACTAAAAGGAAATGATGTATAGTGAAAGAGTGGTACTAAGACAACCTTGGCTGGCCAGGCGTATAAAAATGTTAATGTAAGGTGCCAAAGCCATGTTGCAACTACTCATGAAGGGCTGAGATATCAGATGAAAATTCAAAAATATTCCATTAGTACCACAAAAATGCTTACGACGCCAAGAATCTAAAGTCTCTTTCAATTCATCAAAAGGACCTATGGAAACAAAGATATGATCAAAAAACGGAATCTGGAGGACAAATTACTATAAATAGATAAGAAGAAAATCATTTAAACATTTGCTATTTTGAGATATCGAGAGCTATGAGTCACCATTTCTGATGCAGAGAGACAATGGCTAGAGGAGGGAGGGGTGGACACCACGGAGGACGTCGAGGACCTACTGCAACAACCATCAAGGTAGGACATGTAATTAATATTTGGGATGGGTAGATAGGATAGATCTAGGAAAACCGAGCATCAAGGCAAATCTTTTAATAGAATTTGCCCCATCAAGCGTCAAATTGAAGAGAAATTCCGAGGGCAATGGATATGTCCCAAATTTTTTAATTTCAAAGAATTTTCATTTATTAGAAGTGAGAAATCGAAAGCAGGCCACTATGGTCATAATAGATGGCCAAAATGGTAGAGATAAATCTGGCCAATACAATTAAGTGTCAAGAAAGGAAACTAGTTGATACAATTATAGGCAAAATGAATAATATAGCCGAACATCAATAAGAATCAACTAGGTGTGCTGATATAATCAATTAATGAATAACCCAAGCAAACATAAGTTGCATGGCCAATACTATAGAAGTACTAATGGTTGATGTAGTCACAAAAAATGCTATATGGCCGATATAGTTAAGTCAGATGGCCAAAATAGTATAAATTTGACCACCTATCAGATACAGTCAAGTAAGATAAGCGATATAGTTAATATTTATGATTTTGCGTAAATGTTTCAATTTCACTTCTATTTTTACTGATTTTTTCCTAACGGGAGACTAGTTGGGCTTTGTTGTTTAGATTTATCAGGCACAGGGATGGCCACGCTTGTGGTGGACTGTACATGCATCATGGCTTCCAATTTTAGTAGCCAAAGTTTCAGATGAGGACAAAGCTCCCATTATTAATCTAGGATTTGGCAGTATAGAGATGTGTAGAGTGCCTTAGAGGCAGAGCTATTAGTAATGTTGAGCTATTAGGAACACTAACACCTTCATATGGGAGGTGCATGGGGACACAAAAGAGGTTGCCATCACTTCGAAAGATTGAAATGTGATTATGGCCCTGCCACTGGACAGTACACCCATGGTATGTGATGCACTTTAAACAATGGCCAAAAGACAAAAGTTAGCTCGCTAGGCTACTGGGTCAAATAGATATGACCAGTGATCTCTGATTATGCAACTATTTGCCGTATATGTGCCAGACATTTCGAATATCTAGTAGGTGATCATAGATTCAATGACTAGACGAGTGTTGTGTCACAAGTCGAATGGAGGCGTCCCTTTGTTTTCCATTGTCATGTGTTGAGCTACTTTGGAGCAGGGCACAATCTACAACATGGGATTGAGCATCTGTTGCTACTAGTGCACTTTTTTACGGTATTTTGAGCAAGCGACAACAAACTATGGGACTAGTCATAATGTTTGCCAACTAGATTTATGAGAGGTTCCCTATGCACCACCCTTTAGGGCTTCCACACTAGATTTTGAATCAACTTCCCTGACGTAAATGGTGGGCGCAGGTTCTTACATCTAGATATGTCACAAGTTCTCTTTGGCTGGATACCATCCACAAATAAAATCATATGGATGGCATTTCAAGGGAACGTGAATAGATGGCCATCCACAGTGCAAGCTCAAGGTCGGGCCAAGGTGATCGTGCACTATGCATGGTGGATAGAGCTATACTCGTGTGCAAAGGTTCCAGGCAATTCGGGCAGCCCTATCTAACAGCACCATTCACCTTGCCACCCTACAAGGTGAGGCATGTTAGAGAGCTAAGGGGGTTGGGAGATAAGAGCCACCACCGTATGTTCAAGTTTTGAGACCACGGCATGCTCCTCAGACTCGAAGGAGGAGATCACAGCGTCGGGTGGCTATGGAGGCAGTAAGGGAAGGAGAGAGGCTAATGAGTCCTCCACAGGATGTCCCAAATGTACCCATAGGCAGCACCTCAAACATGGGTCGTGCGACAGCAACGACAGGGAGAACGTCAATCAATCCTAGTCTTGCATAAGGAGAGATGGGCAACAGCGTTTCGGGCCTGCCAAGAAGAGGATGGAGATGAAAACAATTTTGTCCTTGGCCACCATAGTGATGGGATGACTATCCATATAGGGGGCTCACATCCAAGAATAAAATAATGGTTGTAATTTGATCACTACATTTTCTAGATTTATAGATAGACATAGTAGATGATAGTGATAGTTAGATTTGATTTGGATTTATATATTATGATCTAATGTTGAATTTGGTTTGTTTTTGCAAATGCAATGGAGATGGTGTTGTGGGGCTCGATGACTGAGGCCACCCATCACAAGATCTTGGATGTGGTGTTGCCAAAGCACAACACGACAACTATGCCAAATCCCATAACACCATTTATGGGAGATCATGTTAGTTGGTTTAGACCAATTGGAGTTGCAGCATGTGCCCTACAAAGATGAGGTCAAGATCCTAGTCCATTTGATTCTACAATGGTACTAGCAGGAGGGACTATTGTGGCATGGCAGCAGGTAGCTACAACTTCGGCAACTTTAGGTACTAAGAGAGCAACACACATGGCTATGACATGACAACTATGCCAAATCCCATAACACCATTTATGGGAGATCATGCTAGTTGGTTTAGACCAATTGGAGTTGCAGCATGTGCCCTTCAAAGATGAGGCCAAGATCCTAGTCCATTTGATTCTACAGTGGTACTAGCAGGAAGGACTACGTTGGCATGGAAGCAGGTAGCTACAACTTAGGCAACTTTAGGTACTACGAGAGCAACACACATGGCTACGACAATAGCAGCTACGACAAGAGAACCCCCGTCGACTACTCGGATTACTACACTAAAGACACGGGCAGCCTGAGTAGAGGGAGCGACGGCAAGGTCACGATCAAGGAGTGCTACTTTGTAGGGATCTCTATGAGAGCCTAGAGATGTGATATCTCAGCAATGTGTAGCCTCTCCCCCCATTGAGGGATGAATCAGGTCTTTGTAGTTCATTATTTATGGGATGTAGAAAGCATTTGAGTTACACACACACACACACACATAGCTCATCGTTTTCTGCATAGGAAATGTTGCTTTGATACTTTGTAGATCTAGCAATGTAGCATGGTTGCATTTGATATCATGATTTGATGTTTTGTTTCATATGTTTCATCCTTTTCTAACAAATGTGAGCACTTATATATATAGAAAAATAATAAAAAACTGTGTAAAAATAACATCAAAAATAAGTAGATAGAAAATCCTACAAACAAAAGATGCACAATAAGATTGTTAAAAAAGACATCAAATGTAGATAGATACAAACAAATCTAAATCAAACATTAGATGTGCAATAAGAATAAGAATATCCAGTGTAAGTAGATAGATAAAATCCAAGTTAAACAAAGGATAAAACAACATCAAATGTAAGTAAAGGAAAAGTAATCCAACAAATAAAAGATGTGAAAACAAAAGGTTAAAACAATATCCAATGTAAAATAGATCAGAAATTATTTTAGATCAAACAAAGTAAATGTAACACGCGAAAAGATCATAAAATAATTGTAAAACATCCAATGAAAGTAGATAAGAGAAATCTAAGGCAAACAAAAGATGTGCCAAATAAGTGTGAAACGATAACAAGACATCAAATATAAGTATATAAAAGAAAATCTAGGACAACTATACGATGCAAGTGAACTATAAGCAAGGAAGGAGTAATCAACAAATCAATGCTTGCACTAGAATGTCTCGGGGAGAGTCACAACAATCTAAAGCCATCACTAAAATGGTGAAGATGATGTGGATGTGAAGGTGATGGGCATCTATGAAGGGGCATGGTTGTATTCCCCAAGGTCTTACCATGCAACAAACAAACTAAAAATCCAAGAGGTGCAATAATGAAATCTATGAGAGTCAAATCTAAAGCAAAGAGATACAAAAAGGGGCAATAAAGAAGAGGGAGGGATCAGCTAGCAACAATATCCGTCAAGTGAATATTGGGAATGATAAAACCGGATATAAGCAGGCAAGACGCCAAAAAGGTGATGTGGAAATCCTTAGCGAAAACAAGGCAGTCTAATCAAGTGGGCAAGGGGCCACAAAGGTGATGTGGAAATCTTTAGCGAAGACAAGATACTTTAATCAAGCGAGCAAGGCTAAGAGCTTTCGACATCAAGGTTCTAAAGGACCCCACCTAACAAGCATATAGCTTGGGCTAACAAGTGAAGTATTTAAATCATCCCATGAAGGCTAAATACATGAAAATGTAAAAATGATCTTACCCCACAACGTGTTCCCCTCTCCTCAGGACCCTAACAAAGCCATCGGTCACTACAAGAATTGGGTACTAGTGTGAGAAAGTAGGTGGCTCTAATGATATATATGTAAAGTCTTTTAGCCCAATCTATTGCCTTATCGCACTACAATGGACCTCGACTCTCTCATGAGGTCAAAATGGAGCTTGAGCTTCAACTAGGATAAGTGGCGTGCCAAATGATATGATCACGTCTTTTGGTGTGCTTTTGACTTTTGAAAGATATTTTGCCTTTTGAACTTGCCTTTTTATTTTTTATTTGCTTTTTCTTTTGCTTTTATATCTTATTAGCTTCTGACCTTTTTTGGGGGATTTTCCTTTTTTCCTCCGCATATGGATTCGAAAAATCAACAAGGGGTGCTAAAGATGACTAACACAAGAGAGTTTGCACCTATCCACTAAAGAAGAGAACCTAGGGACCAAGAAGCTTAGACACTCCTAGACTTACACTTTAAAAGAGAGTGTAATCACGTCTTTGACCCAAGTGTGAATTGAAAGATAAGAAAGCGGATAATGGGGATCGTAAGAGATCCGCAATATAGAAGGTGATACAATGAAGGCATGTTGGTAGCTAATCACAAGAAGGGAAATTTTTGCTTCAAGCAGATTATGCATAAAAGGAATCTAAAGTACATGAGAATGCAAGTTAAATCACATAACAAGTGCATAAAGGATAGGATAAGCCCGCAAGGGGAGGGTGATGTGAAGGAAGACAATAATGTTACTAGATAAGCCACATAAACCTACAATGGATCTAGCACAAGCAAAGATAGCAGTAAAACCTCAATGAGGAGAAACCCAAGAGGGGAAGATGGTAAAAATAAGCTACAAAAGAGTCCAAAAATGAGGCAATGACCGAATAAACCAAAGAGGGAGAGGCTGTAAAAAGAAGCTACCAAAGAGTCTAAAAAGAGTCAATGACCGAATAAACCCAAGAGGGAAAGACTATTAAAATAACCTACCAAAGAGTCTAAAAAGAGTCAATGTCTAAATAAACCCAAGAGTGAAAAAATGATAAAAGAGAAGCTATCAAAAACTCTGAAAAGAGTCAATGACCAAATAAACCCAAGAGGGAAAGATAATGCGGCGCCGAAAAGTAAAGAACGTGAAAGCAAAAAAAGTAAAGCGCGAGAAATGATTAGCTACTAAAATATGAAATACTATCCAAGATATGAAAAATATGAAGTATATAGTGAGTTTATGACTGCTCATAAATGTCTTGGAATCTCATTACATGTATCATCAACCAAATCATAAATCCCACGTTAAATTTGATAGTATCTTAACCATGATCTCTTCTACTCTCTCTAAAATACACACAAGAACAACCTTACGAATAGCCTCAATATAGAAAGTAGGGTTGCTTTAATTCGGAGGACACTGCTCCATTGGCTATGAAGGGGAAGAAAATCATCAGGCCTGCGAGGTGGTTCTCGCTAAAGGGAAGGTTGTTCCTCCGTCATGTGAACATGACATGATGGTCACAAAGGAGCGTAATGCCCCTACCTCTAAAAACTGTGGATATGTTATTGATAAGTCTTACATTCGTCTGTGGAGTGGGAAGGTGGATCGTGCCAAAGACAATAACGCACACCTTTCTTGGGAATGTATGCAGGTGTTGTCTTTGGCGGCAACACATTTGAGTGAGGAGGAGAAGGTGGCACATCATTATCAAGTGTCTTTGAATTTTTTTGGGAAACCTGATGTTCTGGCCTCATGATGTTGCGAAAACGCTATTGAAGTGCTCTACACGTTTTCACATAATGGGTAGGACACTCATGCCAAAGACAATAGTGCTACCTGTTTGGGGAGGAGGCATATCCGACTGAAGATGAAAATTCACAGCCTCAAGATGGAGTACATCCAAATATTGTCGAAGTTCTCGACAATTAGTCATAGAATGAGAATTAGTCTCATGAAAATCACAAAAGCGCCTAGGTGGGGAAGACGCACAGTGGTGGACTAACCATAGGAGGAGCATGTCCTTGTGACTTTTGCTGCTTCAAGTCTCTTATATGCTATACAGCTCTGGATCATATGCCCCTGGGCATTGTGAAACAAACAAAATTGTGTTGGATTATGACATCCTAACTCTTCTATAGAAAGCCTTGGTGTTGGTGGGAATGGTGTTGAAGCCAACATTTGGGGAGGGACAATATTTAGCATATTGGGAGACCTAACAAAAGGAACCAAATCAGTATTAGGATCATCATACACTCTACTAGGAAGATCTAAAGGAACTGAATCATCATGCATGCTCGAACAAGAAAGAGTAATCATGTTAATGCTAGATTTGAAGGATGCTTTTTCATAAGATTGTTCATGGGATGATTTATAATGTCAAATTTTGCATGTTTTGCTTGAGCATAGCCAAACAAATAAGGGTCATGTAACATATAACCATCATCATAATCAGGAGTGGTGAGGTCCACATTGAGGGATTCGACCTCAATGTCACTAGGAGTAATAATAGGAGATTTCTTTGGAATAACGACTATCGCAGATATCTTGTCAGTTGTCCTCTTGCAAGAATGGGGTCGCAAGGTAGGAGGAAATTGAGCTATGATATTAGGAGGAAGATTAGAGGTTTTGATCTTAAACTTAATCTCATCAGGTTCAATATCGTCAAAATCAAGAAAGTTGGGTGGGATATTGCCCACAAGTTCGAGGTGACCACTATAACCTCTAATTGAATCAAAGGGAAAGTTGAAATGATGACACTCACGAAAAGGAATACTTGGAAGCAGTTCAAGGGTAATTATTTCAAAGACACCACATTGTTGAAATTGCTCATAATTCCAAGGGTTTGTATCAACTTGAATTTCATAGATAACTCCCAAGTAAGAAAATTTAACACAGTAACATGCGGAAGAATCTATGGCCCTCATGCGATGAGTCCAAGAGCAGCCAAGCAAGATATTAAAGGATACAATGGTGCATTTGGCTTCCTATCATGGCAACTCTTGTTATAGTTAGGGTGAAAGTTATGATTTTCAACTTTCCCTGGAATCCAAATGCACCCCATGGGTGGCATTTGTCTTTGGTCATGTCCTTGGCACATGCTACGAGTGGAGATTGTTTGTAGAATACCCAAGGGATTTAATGTATTTCAAAGAGGTAACTCAAGTGCCTAAACCTTCGTCTACAAGGGCTCTTTTAACTTGGATTTTACCAATTTGAACGCTAATAAAGAGAAGAGGGTCATCTGCACTAAAAAGAATTTCATTGGGGATCATCACTTGGATTGGAAATTTCAAAGACGATGTTTGGTCTGTTGCCATATCAATTTGGATAGATATCTCTTCACATTGTTGCTTTATAATTTCCTTGGAACCAAGCAAAGTGTATTCCTGCCCCATAGATGGTGGTTGAGGAATGTCCATAGCAAAGATAATTTGCATTAAATGATTTCCATCTGCAAGAGAGGTATGCATAAGCTCAAGGAAGGGAATCCAACTAGGGGTATTAGAGAGTTCGTCAATGGGATCCAATTCTTCGAGGTTAAGGTAAGCTGAAGATGACTATAACTAAAAAACGAAGGTCTAGATGGCATTAGGTTTCATTGTAAAAAAATCCGATTTGACTGTAAAAAGTTTTGGACCTGATTTTAGCTAAGTTTTGACCTGTTTCGACGGTATAGCCCATGGTGATACAATTGGTTCAATTACAGTTGATTGTATGGACACAGACAATACAGTTTGAAGATCATATACTATATCAACTCTATCAATACATTTGCATAAATAGGATATTGTATTGGCACAGACACAAAAGACTCTATTGGCAAAGGTGATACAATTGAATTACCAAAAAAATTCGAACTACATTGGCATGGGAGAGTTCGTCAGTATTATATGATTTTTCAAATTACGAGGATTCTAAAAGGACAAAGACTCAATTTGGACTTATAAGATAGGCCTGAACAACTTTGTAAGCTCTTGGAGGTGTCATAGGTTAATTTTGATTGTTTTGAGAAGAATCGATATAAGCAATAATACACTTCATGCCATTCATGTCAACCATGTTTTCTAGATGGTTGGAAGAATTAGGGTTAACTGAAGTTTATGACATTAGCAATTGGAGCTAAATGAGGTTGTTTTTTACGATTGCGAAGAGTTGTTATTGTTTTGAGGTTGATAACATTGTCTTGCATCATGGTCAAAAAAATGACAAAGGAGAAAAGCACATGCTAAGGTACGAAGAGAATGGTAATTTTCGTGAGAACGGCCCCATTTGGTGTGAAAACAACAAAACTTATGGTCATCATATCATTGAGGTTTGAGATCTAGGAAGTTTTCTCCTAAGCTCATCAAGTTTAAAAGGTTGATGAATATCAATGGAATTAACGTGATGTTGGAAAGAGTTGTAAAGGGCTTCCCACAATAGGTTGCAAAAGTGTCGCATTTTGCGAACCACCAGACATGATAGCGTGAATAGTCCTCTTAAAGTGATGACTATGATCATAAGTGTCACTAACACCATCATCCATATCATGCTTGTTTTGAGGTCTCATAAGCATTCTAGTGTTTTGCTTAGGTTAAGATGCCTCAAATTGTCTCATGAGGTGGTCCTGTCTTTTAGTTTGATTGAAAGCTTCTTCCAGTGATTTAGGAGAGAGACCTAACTATGTATTATAATTTTGATGTTAAGGCAATTGTAAAAAGTTTGAAAAGGTTGTCTTAAGACATGTTATGTTCAGCCTTGTTAACTAAAGATTGCCAAAATTTAATGAGAATGGCCCCATTTGGTGTGAAAACAACAAAACTTATGGTCATCATATCATCGAGGTTTGAGATCTAGGAAGTTTTCTCCTAAGCTCATCAAGTTTAAAAGGTTGATGAATATCAATGTTATTAACGTGATGTTGGAAAGAGTTGTAAAGGGCTTCCCACAATAGGTTGCAAAAGTGTCGCATTTTGCGAACCACCAGACATGATAGCGTGAATAGTCCTCTTAAAGTGATGACTATGATCATAAGTGTCACTAACACCATCATCCATATCATGCTTGTTTTGAGGTCTCATAAGCATTCTAGTGTTTTGCTTAGGTTAAGATGCCTCAAATTGTCTCATGAGGTGGTCCTGTCTCTTAGTTTGATTGAAAGCTTCTTCCAATGATTTAGGAGAGAGACCTAACTATGTATTATAATTTTGATGTTAAGGCAATTGTAAAAAGTTTGAAAAGGTTGTCTTAAGACATGTTATGTTCAGCCTTGTTAACTAAAGATTGCCAAAATTTAATGAAGTCATGTGCGGGCTCATTATCTGTTTCCTTGCAATTAGCAAAGGTACCTAGGTTGTTTTCAAGTCATGATATTGGAATACTTGGGCCAATGCATTTACTAAGGCTTTTAAGTCGGTGATAGAACTAGGTTTGAGTTGATTGTACCATTCTAAAGCATCACCCATCAAGGTATTCACAAGTAGTTTGGTAGTTGCAAAGGTGTTAATTTTGAGCCACTCCTTATAGAGATTCCCAAAGGCTTTAAGCTACAAATCAGGATCGGTAGATCCATCATAGGTGATGGTGGGAATGATTCCACCTATGTCTATGATTGTAATATGCTAAGGCTTCATTTTGGAGGTGCTTGATGACTTTGTTGCGAATTGGAGGGGGAGGGATAAGATTTCCAAGACAATCCTTGAGAGGAGGTGAGGGAGCACATTGATTTGGCATCCCCGTTGAATTTGTTGACGTTTATTGTTGATTTGAATGAGTTGATTTTGCATTTGCATGAATTGGTTTGAACTATTAGATTGCATATGAGCCACTTGGTTCAAAACTTGCATCATTACTTGAGTAGTATCAAGTGCATATTGATTGGCTTGAGATGCTTGAATCACATGTTAACTAGAGCAAGAAGCTTCGGTCGCACTAGATGCATGATTGGATATAGCATCGACATTAGCACTTCTAGCTGGGGCACTAAAAGTAGGACCAGCCATACTCAATATTATGGTAGTATAGTGGAAGAAAAAGGATTGGAGACAATCGCATAATGACTTGTCCCAAGTCCTCTACAAAAGCTACGTTTAGGTGAGGCTTCAAAGAAAGGAGCCATCATCAAAGCATGAATTTCTTCAAGGGTATTTCTTACATGTTCAAGATGATCTTGAAGGTAGAGGTTCATCTCATGTGAGTACTTAAGACGATCTTTGGCTTCACCCTTGAAATCGCATTCTTTTCAGCATTGATTTTTAGCCCTAACTATTGTGTTAACATTAGGGTTAGGTTGATATGCTTGTTTTTTTTATCATAGCCATATTGCAATCGTTAGAAGGATGTTCTTGAGAAATGGCAAAAATGGTATGCAAAAGGATTTTGAAAATTCTTGCTAGTGTCAATCATGGGAAAGCATTAGGATTTTGAGATTCATATCCTTGGAAACTGCCAAAGTCTTGGTACGTACTAAGCTTCACCGTAGTCCTCAAGGAATTCCATTGTAGGAATGGAATGATAGCCTTTAGGGATGCTAAAGGAAAGGAAATTTGGCAAACAAGGTGTGTTTGAAAAATTGGAGAGCTAAGAAGCTAGGAAAAGAAAACGTGAAAATGACCCAACATAGCAGTGGGATAAGATTCACATCAAGTTTACCAGAATGTATGTAGAGCGAATATGGTTAGCAGTATAAATATCCTCTAATATAGGAAAAGGGAGAAGACCATTCTAGATCCAACGTACATACAATTTGGCACACTATAAAGCGAGACGAGGGCTATTATCAAAAGTTGTTTGTAAAAGGGGGATCAAGGATAGAATTAGGAAGCCCATGCAGGAAACTAATGAACAAAGACAACCTAGATCCAAGATGTAAAAGAGGTAAACTAAAGATAGAGAAATGTCAGTAGGCAGTAACCAAGAGATATCTAAACTAAAGGTTGTAACCCAAACGTATCTAACTCAGATATACCTACATGCAAAGATAACATAAGCTAAGCTAAACATGGAGAAGAAGACAACAACATACTCCTCTAGTATATGAATATAAACCAAATAAAAAAAAGAGTTTATAGATAGAGATACTTACCTTGGGTTGACTAGTCGGTGCATCATCATTGGTTCAACTGGCACTTCATGAGAGATGTTGTAGGTGGAGGATCAGAAGGTAAAGATGAAGACCTAAGTATCCTTAGTTGAGATTCTAAAGACTAGGTGTACCACTCTGGTTCAATTTCCTTCAGTACTCCAAATGCCTTGTGCAAACATAAACCTCCACAAGTATAAGCTCTTATACTCTAATTCCTCTTCTTCTACTAAAGGCAGGGTTTCGTTCACTAGTAGAGCAGAATTTTGTTTGTTTCTTATAGAAATGAAATTTGGGAGCCCTATATATACAGATCCAACTCCTGAAAGTGACCTATCAAATATGCCAACGGACTTGATCCAGATCAATATAGTATAAAGATCAGAAGGAAAATGGTACTACATCGACCATGCCGAGTTAGTATAGAGGGCACAAAACTATATTGAGTGGTGCCGATATAGTTGAAAAGGGACCACAAGCAAGAAAAGGACTGCGTCAACCATGGTCGATACAGTTATAAAATACAAGGACCAAATATAACTAGTTCGATATGGGTGAGTTAGTCAGGAAAATGCACAGAACTAGGTAGACGATGCAGAAAGTAGGGAAAAGAGCACCAGAGGAGGCTAAAATGACTGGAGAGCGCGATAACAAGTGTAAACAAATATAATAGACGATCAAATGACAATCTCTCATAAAGTACCACAAGCCGTCCCAACCCCAATCCCAATGCACTCCTTAGGACGTGCACTCAAGAAGAAAGATGCGTTGATGAGTACTGCAAGAGAAATCGTCAGTAACTAGAAAATATAGGTGTATATAAAAATCATATAAATGAAAAAATGGTTAAACATGAAACAAAGAACACAATGTCTAGAATTCGTAGAAAAGGCCCAAACTATGCATAATTGGTTTGCTCACATTTAAAAAGCTCAATCATTGATTACAACATAGATTTCCAATAGAGTATGCATTGTCTTCTAGACCTAAAGTAATGCAAATGGATTCTGCCCATCAAATAGCCTAAATCTTAAATAGGTTTCATTTTGTTTTTATTATAGGCTCGTTTCCTTTATTTTTGTTTTCTATATGCTTTGAGTTTGGTGCACAACACAATTGGAAATAGCGAAATAAAAATTATCCACTACAAACTCCTAACTAGCTTCTGGCAAAAATAGCATCAACCTTCGAACAATGGTGAGAGATGTCTCCAAATTATTAATGATTTAATATCTTCGATTATACCAAATGTAATTGTTTGTAGGATGCTTTTAGCAGCTGGTTATTATGATTTTAAAATACCACTTGATCTTGCACAGCTGTTACAGTTGAAAATAGGAAAAGCATTGTTTCTTTTTCCAAATTTCAATTACTTTTATCATTGTTTCAACCATTACTAGCTTCTAGAGATCATCTGAATGTAAAATAGTGTTGAAGCATAGTTTTCCCCGCTGGCTTTGGTTTAATTTGGTCAAACTTTGATGAGAAAATCAAATCTTTGTAGGCATATTCATTAAGAAGTTATTTCTTCATAGACAACATTTATTAACTATACCATGGAGACAAACAGGTTTCACTGTATCATTTCTTATGTGAGCCACTTAGATTATTTTTTCATCAATGACATTTATTTTTTCATCAATGACACTATTTTTCAACTATGAGTAATATTACCATGAAGATGGATGGATTTCACCCCATCGCTTCATATGACCAACCATTCAAAATTTCTACAAACAAAAGTATCATCTGGAAACTAATCATCCTTTGAAGTTCAAATCTATAAGACCTCAATGTCGATCAACAAGGACAACGAGACAGAAAACCTAAATAAAGCTATCATTATAGCCAAAATTTGTCACTAGATCTCTTGAAGGGCTTCAAATCAGAGGAGAAATAAGGTAGTCAGTTATTTCCCTTCTTGTTTTGCTCTTCTGAAAGAAGCAATAAAACTTCTCTGCTTCCCTTTTGTTAGCTTAAACCTGCTCTTCAAAACCAGATCTAATGAAAGGAGTCAAGAAAGTGTGCACATAAAGCAAAAGAGACTGGATGAGAGGTAGAACAACAAAACCGAAAATAATACCAGCCACGCTTCAGGAGCAGGGGTAACATAGTAGCTGTGTATTGTAACATTGCAGTGGTAGACGTGAAAGGAAACCTTAGTCGTGTGTTATCAAGGGTGGAGTTCAGAGTTCTAGAAAGCTTAAGTGGCATATAATTGCATGAATATAATCTCATGCTTCAATTTACACTTAAAGAGATTGATGATAAGTTATCTTCACTGACACTCTGGTTTCTGCACAGGTCTTGACTCTTCGGACATATCTGCAACAATTTAATTTTGCTCATAATTAAAAGTTAAAACTGCTAGCTTTAAAGATTTTAAATGAAGGATGATGAAAGAAAAGATTTTGAGAGAAGATCCGTGACAGGAGATCTTTGTAGCAAACTGTCTATGTATAATAATGTTGAACAAATGTTTTTCATACTCCACACTAAAGATGTTTGCCTTCGGTCCATGTAGAAATTCTGACCTATTTTGTACCAAGAATAGGAAATAGGTACTTACAACCTTCAAAAAAGTGAGTATCAGAAGCGGGGATGGCTAGGTAAATGAACAGCATAAATTTTGGGGCAGACTTCTTAAGGAAATGCAGATAACGGGGAATCGGTAGAAAGCAGTATTGAAGACGATGGAAACTTCTGAATACTCTTAGGAACGGTACTAGAAGCTATTGGAATACATCTTGAGAAACTTAAGGAATACTCTGCAAAACTAACTCTGGAATCTGGAAAACAGCTCCAAAGTGCCACAAGTGTTCCGAATTTGCCAAAAACATTCTGGCAGCGCTTGACTCCTCTCTAGAAGTTTATAGAAGTTCGCACTAGTTTTTGGGATAGGAAAATGTTTAGAAAACCTGCAAACGAGCTTCCACCTACTGGAAACTGTTTGCGAGATCCAGAGTTTCTGAAACATGTTTTAAGATTCATGAATGACAGTTCCATATAATCAAAAGGTGCTCCAGACAAGAGCACAACTTACTTACCACTGTGAGAAAACTCACCGCAATAACTACTAAGAGGGTTTCCGAAGGTCCACATGATCCTTGTTCGATATAAACTTCTGGCGAAGCCTGCAGCTCGTAGGAAATGGTAAGGCCATTGCTTTGCCAGCCATGCAATTTTCAAAGTAATAGAGGGCCTTCTTTTTAACTGTGTTTGATCTTAAATATCCTAGAATTCAACAATAACGGGGACTTATCATGGGGATAGTTAAGCTTAGATCGAGGTAGTTAAGCTTAAAATTGGGTAGTTGCTTGATGGTTCCATTAAATAGAGATGTGAATGAATATTGATGAACGAGTTTGCAATATGGCACCTAATTCTTGTTTTAGCTGTCATTTACAGCCTTAAAAAATAAAAGGAAACACGTTTATCATATTTGCTTTGCATAAAACTGAGTAAAGCTATAGGCAACTCAATAAACACCAAAAGCTTTCCCAATGAGGAAAGAGGCTAAAGGATGAGAAGCCCAAAGTGGTGGATTACATTCACTGATTCTCCCTCGACCAAGAAATGCCTACAGTGCTTGTGTGTTAAGTGGGTCCCCTTGCCTTGTGATTATTACCAAAAACACGTAAAGAAAAATGTCATTAGGGTAATGAATTGAAATGTAATGGTTTCAATTACGTCCACGAAATTCTACGGTCTATGGAACCACAAATTGTTACAGTTGTCTCAACCACCCGAGGATGCAGAAATTGAGGGATGAGCTGTTTCTTTAAGAAGGTTTTTATTTCTCCTATTGATTTGGATCAGCAGCTCACCCAATGCTTTGATCCTCGTCTCTTCTAATAGTTCCAATGGGAAATCTACTCTCAATGTTTATGTGTACCCAACTCGAATCTACTTGTAGGCTGAGTATTCTAGGATGAAATGCTTTTTTGTTTCTACTGCTCCTATGTTGCAGAACAAACATATCCTCTCTTCCCATTCTTCCCTAGGGGTCACCCATCTACCTGTCTCACATCTAAGCCTAAGACAACTAGTTCTTATCAGAGAATTGAGGATCTTCTCTCTCCATTTGATTTGAGCCCCTATTTAAGCTTTTTTGTGATGTTCATGGGTTGGATTGAATTCTCTAAAATGGTGTTGTTTTTCCTACATGCTTATTCTCTCCACATGACTCTTCTAAATTTTTCATTCACATAGCTTTTTATTATTTTATTAAGGTTTGGGCATTCATTTAAGTCAATATCCCATCTAATCATCCATTTGTGGTTTTGTTTCATCCATGTGTTCTTTCTCCTATGTTACTCTTCTTCCCTTACTGCCTTAGGCAACCTATCAGTGTCCATGCTTTCTAACTTTTTCAAGTAGTATAGTAACCGGATTATAGTTGTTGCCTCTAATAAGATATTGCATGTTTCTACAAGGAGTATTTTGTAAGGAACTAAAGCCTTGATTTTGAAGTTGTTTGTAATCGAGCACTTTGGAACCTTTCTATTTGCCTCCTTTCAAACCTGAAGTGCCGCTGCCCCATAACATACACCCATACAATACCATCGTCGTGACAGTAACCCAAATAGGACTGGTGGTCTTTCAATCTCAGAGCTCTACATTTATGAATCTATTTTGTTGTGTGCATAGAGCTTTCCATCCACCGTGTATTCTTTTCATTCTATATGTGTCCCATCTAAGTTTGTTGTGAAAGTTTAGACCAAGATACTCGTAATCCGATACCACTTCAAGAACGTCCACTTCGAATTGGAAGTCAATATGTTTATTTTTTTCTTTTTAGGGAGAAAACCAGTATCTGAGTTTTGTCAATGTTATCTTGTATCCCTGCCTCTTTACAAAAACGGTCTAGGGAATGTAAGTGGTTTCTCAAATCTTGGGTTATTTATGCAATTAAAATCAGATCATTAGCATATAAGAGGAGTTTCACCACATATTTAACCAAGTGAACCCCTCAATCCCCATACTTTTCTATTAATTATTCTAGCTTTTGGATATATCAATCAATCAAAGTGGGAGACAGAGAAGCCTTGTTAGATGCCTATGTTACTCCTAAAACACTCGGACAGCCCCGACTGTGTTTTGATTTTGGCCTTGACTTGATCATAGAATTTATGAGCTGCTGCCCTGTAGTGAACTGGGACCTTAGTTTCTCCATTCTGCCCGTAAATTAATCCTTGAAACGTATCAAATACTTTCTTGAAATCTATGAAACAATAATCGACTTTACTTTTTTTTACAATTCTTTTCGGCTAAGTGTTTTATGTGAGACAATGATCTATTATTAAATGTTTTAGTCTAAATAAACACAAATAAAATTCCACAAAAATAATAATCTAATTAAAATTTCTTGTGAAGCCTTCGATTACTTAACACAATAAATACCATTCACATAAAAAGAGGCAATTGTCCTCATTGTCAATATTCAGGTGCTAGATTTGTGATTCTCATGTATGAAGAGACCATCTAAGGGTTCCAAAAAAGCGGCAAACCTGGAGGATTTTATGACCAAAAAAAATGTTTGATTATCACTTACCTTATGAGACCGGTGAATTCTATAAATAGCTCCAACTGGCAATCAAAGAAATCCTCTATGGTCTCCCTCAACTTTTCTGATAAAATCATTGTCACCCAGTTTATTATATAACTTTAAATGCCATTCATTCTTGCTTTAAACCCAGTTTAGTTACCTCTGATAGGAATGAACGGCATTATAAGATAAGCACAGTTGGTGGCAATCAAGTGTGCAAGGGTGGTGGAGAAGACATTGGGTCGATACCCAACTGTGCTGCAGCTTTTGTGAATGAATTCCAGCTCCTGGGAAATTTATTAAAAAAAAAAAAAAATCATACAAATTTTAGAAACAATCTGTACCCTGTAAGATATAGGGTTTGCTAGAGAGAAACTCGAAAGCAAAAGAGTGGTGTTATATGCCTTGCAGACATCTTGAGAAAGGAAGCCTGGAAGAATTAGGCGTTTTTCTCCGACCATGTCTGTAGCCACCAAAAATTTACCCGGTATATATTTCAAAAAATTGTTTGCATTTCTGGCCCAAATTTGTGTCTAGAGGTTGGTTTGAGAAGGATGTTCTTTCTCAAAGCATATGTACGCTAAATTTGTATGGTAAATATTGTATATTTATTCATTTATAATTAAAAAAATTGTTGAAATTGAATTATTTACTCAAATCTGTGAAGATAAAAGTAATTGTAATATTTTTTAAGTTATTCTAAAATTAATTATAAAAAATTTCTCTTATTTAATTAAATTTATTTATATAGTGTGTTTGTCTCTCTTGTTAAGTATAATATTAATAGAGTATGTATTAATATTTTATGTGAATATATTCACAATTAATTCTACCATATTAATATGGATAGATTATTGAGTTAGTTTTAGTCTTTCTTGTCAATTTGTGTCATATATATTTACAACAAGGAACTCTACTTATGTTATGCAAAGTAAATTTTGACTCCATCATTTGATTCACAACATCTTAGAACCCATAAATTGACAATAAACTCGCATATATTGGACATCAAATATAAAATCATCGTTTGGTTTATGGGTCACTGATTATTGTAATAATACAACCTTAATCATTATCTTTCACACCTAAATATTGTTTGCATGGTCACTATATAATGCCATTGTCGAGTGCCACAAAACCACAAGGTTCTCAGGATCATGCCACATTATATCCATACACTGAGTGGTGCCAATCGTATTATAGGGATATATTATATCTATGTGGCCACCAAGCCACGAAAAGGGCCGACAAAGTGTTATTTAATAATGGAGTGGCCACCGAATAGGGTCTCATCATGCCATAATATCCACATGCCTTTTACATAATTATGTGAATAATGTTACCATTTTTCTCGTGGATGCGATCCCCAACTTTAAACTAGGGCCTATAGCATAACATATTCACTGACCTAAATGAGTTTGTTTCAACTTCTACGAGGGGAAGTTGAGTAAAATATGTTTAGATTGTGACACATGTCAAATCATGCACAGCCTATGACCTTAACCCAAATGGATTGTATAAGTCTATTAGTACCATGAGCCACGTAGCCACCCTCGCAGTGTTTGCATAATAAGGATTCCTTTCCCTGTTCATTCCACTAAGTAATTTATAAGCCACTGAGAATGCGCTTAACTCTACCAAGCTATAATATGTTGTTGTATTTTTCCTCTACTGTGAGATCCAAATCAAGGCCCATTCATAGTCCACTATTTGTGGGTTCATCTGCTCGACCTAAAAAATAATGTACAATAGTATGAGAATGTTCAACTCAATTGTGTAAAAAATGTGATATTGCATATTTATTGTTGTCCTCATTGTGTTAATACACAGTGATATCACAACTCTTTTATCCCATAGTTCAACATTTACAACAAGTAGAGAGGAGCAATAAGAGTGGAAGCCACAAACCATGTTCCTAACTCAAACCAAATATAGAGTCTCCACAAAATATAATTCAACCAAAGAATGCCCCAAGAACACATGAGCCTTCCCACTTCTCATAAGTCTCACATTATTGACCATGAGCAAATCCTATGAGCCTTTTTACATCTTTGTAATTTCTGCCCATGTTGATTACATAGGTTTACCTCCCTTAAACAATCATTTTTCCTCTCCTAAGAAAGTTCCAGTAGCTTCATTCATTTCTGAAACCACTTCTTTGTTATTTGATAAAACTACACTTAATTGAGAAATGGTGATCCTCATGTTGTTTTGAATTTGTAATTCCTTGTGGCTACTTCTTTCTCTGTTCATATTAATTTCCTTGTAAGCTATATGGTCAACTGTCATTTGTTATCGTAGTCAACATTCATTTTTTTGTTATTTGGATGACTTTATTTTCTTGTTGCAGTCCACATTCATATTACTTTCTCCCATCCACGTTTCTTGAGGCGATATCTTTTATCATTACGAAATTTATCATCTCATTTAATTTGCTACAAGGTATTTTGCAATCGTGGCTATTATTTTCACATTAATTGGATGTTGGATGATTGTCCATCGTGGTCACCATAAGTTGGCTTATGGCTATGATTACATATTTTGGTGATCACAAATTTAATATATAATTGTGGCCTCTTTTCATGTTTTTACATGCACATGTGGATAATAGTCCACCAAGACTTAATGTGTCCACTTTATATTTATACCACCAAGGCATAAGATGTCAAGTATCTATGTGGCCAATGTGCCACATAATTGACTGCATCCAAGGTGATTGTCATGTGGGTGTAGGGTAAAGGGGGATAAAAGGAGATTTTAAAGTTAAGGAAAATTTAAGCGGTGAATATTATCAGTTGGGAGAATATTCGAGATTTCTAGACATGGAATTGGCTATGTGGATAACATTGAATCACACAGTATCTTGTTAAAAAAACCCATGCACGTTATTGTTTCTTTCTAAAATAGCTAAATGATTTCTAATCCCAATGGGGTTTTGTTATTGCATCGCTAATGAATTGATGGTTAGGAATTTCAAACAACGATTGGATTGCCACACATTCTATGGGCCTTAGAATCACATTAGCCAAATTTTAAAGGGGATTTTTCAAATGTAATTAAATTTGCCAATTATACCCAACCCAAATGTTTTAGATGTACTAATATATATACTTGAAATTAAACATTGTTTTTCCTCCTACGAGATTTGACTTCAAATTGTTCGACGATTAGGTGAGTGTAAAAATATCCAAATAAATCAAGCACTTGTGGATGCAAACTAGGAAATTTATTGATCTAATTCAAAACTCTTATAGCATTACAATTTACAGCGTACAAGTAAATGTATTGATCCAATATAAAACATGTGTGTACTCATTTCTGAAATTTTATACATTTATCAATTTTTAGATAGAGATGTTTTTCTTAGCCTTGGTGTTTTTCCATCCCTACAAAACTTTTATAGATTGGCGATGTTTTCTATCAATGTAATGTTTTTCTAAGCCTATAATTATTTTCTAAGTAATTACGATGATTTTCTATCCTGCGATGTTTTTATAACCTAGAGTTAATTTTATAAGCTCGTGATTCATTCACATCAATGTGATGTTTTTCTAATTATTTTATGTATTTACATCAATGCGATGTTTTTTTTCTAAGCTTGTAATGCTTTTCAAAACTTGTGATGTTATTATATCATTATGATGTTCTCCATTACCGCGATGCTTTTCCATCACTACAATGATTTTCCATACCATAATGCTTTTCTATCACTACGATGCTTTTCTAATTGTGTGATGCTTATAGAAGCCCATCATGCTTCTAAGCTCATGATGATTTTCCATGGGAAGTGACACTTTTCCAGTGCATGTGATGTTTTCCCAATGCATTGTAATACTTTTGAAGAAGAGCATGGTTTTTTAGGGGTGCGATGTTGTTATATGCAAATGATGTTTTTAGATTTTAGCGATGTTTTAACAAGCACATAATTTTTTTACAAGTATGATATGTTTCTATAACAATTCATTTATAACAAGAACATAAAAGCTTTACTTATAAGAAAATGGCAAGTAACCAGGAAACCTCAGGGAAGTAAACAAGTGTAACATCTTCTAGGATACAAAGTATTGCATCTCAGTTTGAGAAACCATATGTGTCATTTAATCCATCTCCACCATTTTTAAGGTATTATTATAATATTCAAAATGAAACTCATGATGGGTTAAATGATAATTTGACTAACAATGTCAGTATAATGACAATGAAATGCCTCTACTTGAAGACATCCCATTGAAAGAGCTTGAATCTACATCACTGGAAGGATTATAATTCAACTCTAGTTATGGGATGCTGACATCTAATAGACTGAAAGTTAAGAGTGGAAATTTTGGTATTCAAGGAAATTTTACCACCACAAATACTTTGAATTATGCCAAAAAAAGAAATCAAAGAAAATGGGATTTGAGAAGGAATTTCTAGTTATAGTGGGTGGGCAAGTTTTCATTCATTGAACCTATTGAAAATTGAAATAAAAATAAAGTTTTCAAGGAATGTAAATGCACAATTTGTAGCTACAAACTTGGTAGGGATAAGATAATGCAACTAAAATTGGATACTATTGAGAAGCATGTATGAAAGATATATGAAAAAAACTAAAAAATGTCAATGATTGTTTTCATATCAGGAATACAAAAGCATATGAGGAGCACATAAGAACTCAAATAATACTTGTTGAAATTGAGGGACAATTATATCTCAATTTTAAAAGATCATTCAAAATAGTCATTTAAGTAAAATAGTCCACCTAGCTATTGCTTTTCACACTCTGAAAAAGGGATCGTCCTATAATAGATTTTCTTGAATGTAAGACTATGTTCACTTTTCTTGATGTCACACATTTTCCCCATTCTCATTGGTCTGAAAGTAGTGGTGGTGATTAGGTGAAATGCCTAGTTATATTCGAGAAAAAGACTTGAAATAGAAAAATAAGCATACATGATATGCATCATTATCTATAGATGAGGTTACAATAGTAGATAATACTTATTGGGTCGATATGAATGTTTATATTGTTGACAATCATGTGAGATAACCTCATTTACTCACTCTTCACAAGATTAGAGAAAACTTCAAGGCTAAAAACCTTTGTGAACTAGTAATAAATAGTTTTGAGGAGATTGGTGGCACGTATGATTACACAATTGCAATAAGTTGGTATGTGTTCGGGTAGATGGAGCATCTATAATGCAACATCATCAAAATGGTTTGTGTATAAGACTCCAAACATCTCATTGCTCATATATGATTGTCATTCATTATATGACTCATAGAATGAATACAACATACAAAATAATTAACAAATATAGATATGTAGTAAAAGTTGAAGAACTTGTTTGTGAGGTGCATGTTTATTTGTGTTATAGTCCTAAAAGGTCCATAGAGTTCCAAATATTTGCAGGAGGTCTAACATATGGGCATAAACTATTAAAATGTTTACATTGGGTGGATCTCATTGTATCAACCGATGCACAAGGTCTATAATAAATATACATCCTTATTAGTGTGTGTGTGTGTATAATTATCTCTTTATCTTGTTTAATTATATGGTGCATTTCATCCAACATGGGAAAGAGGCCACACAACATCATTAATGTCTCTATATCATTCAAATGATGTATCAAATCTTGAGCTTTATACACATATACACATATATATTTATATATACCTGTATAGATGTATATATGTATATATGTCAAATATACATATATATGTATATATGATATATATGTGTGTGTGTGTATGTATACATGTATATGTATGTATATATGTCATATATACATATACATGTATAATGTATATATATAAATGTATACATGATGTATATGTATACATATATGTCATGTATACATGTATATATACATTATGTATATATGTATATATTATTGTATACATATAAATTTGCTCGCTTTACTTATCGTCACTAATATTACTATTATTCAACACTAATGTCACCTATCTCATCTAATCTCATTTATCTATTCTAATTTTATCCTAATATCATCCCTTCTAGTCATTTATCTAACATTCCCATTTATTCTTATTCATCATGCTAACCTTATTCCTACCCACAAATCAATTAATTCACCTAATTCCCTATTATCCACTAACTAATCCCACTTAACCATTATATTGTAATTTAAAATTCCAATTCCATCTACTCTAGCCTATTCCTAGGCTCTCCTACATCCCTAGTCCCTAATCACCCATCTAATCACCTACTAATCTTGCTTATCCACCTAATGGATTCTAGAATTCTCTAATTCTAGAATCCTCTTCTATTCTCTCCATCCTCTCTAGAAGCCTCTAAATCTAAAAGCTTCTAAGGAATTTTTAATTCCTTTTTAATCTTCACTCCATTGCCTATTTAAGCACCTTCATTCCTCCATTGAACCAACTAGAAAGTCTATGAGCTTCCATGCTGTCATCCTAGTCTTGAATTAAGCTAATTCATGCAATCCATGTCATTGATCAGGTTAACATCATGCTGGAAATCTGAGTCTACTTGTAAGCAATCCATAATCATTTGGTCTTATTTTCATTTTGGTTTTGATTTTGAGCAATTAGCTTTTAGAATATAATGCTAGTATGACCGTTTCATTTATATTTGCATTATTATCCTAATTGGCTATAGATTTTAATGTTATATTGTAGATTTGGGCATTTTTAGTATGATTTGTATAATTAAAATTTAATTACTCAAATTTATCATCTCACATTTGGCGACCAGAGTGGGAGCCCTCCATTTGGATTAACCTTGTGTGTTTGGAGTGATTGACATTTGCCTTGTAGGTTAGATTGAAGATGGATCATGGCTCAAATTTTCAAAAATATCATGTTGAAGGTAAAAGGTGATATTGCTCTACAAAGGAAATTTTGGTTTTGAATAAGCTAGCAACTTTAATCGTTAACCGTTTACCTTTTTGGCAAAGTTTTTATATTTTGTAAAATTGCCTCTCAATAGAGGTGATTTTGAAAGTCAGGTGTAGTTTGCCTCTGTAAGAGGCAGTTTTGACTTGAACATAGAATCACTAACCTAACCTTATGTTTTTTTTTTGCTTTCAAATAATATTGTTTTCTCTACCTGATTGTTATCTACTTATAGATAAGGGGAGGTTTTGCCCAGACAACATAAGACATCCCTAAAATCCCCCTTTTAAATATCTGGTGTAATATCACTTATTTATAGAGGTGGTTTTGATTCTCATGAGCAGTTTTGAACATAGATAGGCGGTTTTTCATATAGTTGAAAATTAAGTGTTGTTGTTCATAACTTGTCATCTCTTAATCATTTAGTTTAGTATTCATATTTGTAAATAATCATTTTTAGACACCATCTATTATAGGATTTTAACATTAATTTGTATATATCTATTTTAATCTACCCAAAGCAAAACCACATCTCAAAATAGGTGATATTGATTTGTAAATTTGATTTTGAAGATTCACCTGTGGTTTTGACTTAGGGTAGTTTTATAATATATCTGTCCAATCATTATTAATATAGACTTGCGTTAATCAAGTAAAATCTCTTTTGGCATTGTAAATAATCTATTTCGTAATATGTTTTAGAAACTTATATTTTTTTCTATCAACCATAAAACTACCTCTTGAAATCTATGGTATTGATATCCACAGGTTATTTTATACTAACCACAGGCATATTTTGCCTAACTACATGGTTTCAGTCAGTTAACCATTTGTAAAACTACATCTTCATCAGTCACAATTTTGACCTGTCAATTATAGTTTTACCTCTCTCAAATTGGTTTTGAAATTTTGATTGTATAAGTGATTTTGCCTTCTATAGTAGTGATTTTGCATTCATTTTTGCCTTCAAGTTGTCCTTTTTAGTGCATTTTTAAGGATCATTTTTAATGAATTTTGAATCATTCCAAGGATTCTGCAAGTCCCAAATTATGTTTGGTATCAGGATCGCTGCCCCTCAAATCCACCATGTACCATGGGGCACTTTCCTTAGACCTTACAAGGGGAACTACCCCTTGACCCCATTGGGGGCTGCCACCCCTAGACCATTGCATCATGGCCCCTCATCCAAAAAAAAATTATAGTGCAAAATCACTATTTTTTTAAGGCTTATTGGACTAACATTTTATTTCTTACAAGGGTGAATCTAGTGGAAATTTTGGCTTGCTAACATCTTTTCTTACAGGGCATATTTTTTTCTAACATCTTGTCTTATAGGTTGTCCCTCTAGAGTGCCAAATTAAAACTACTAACCACTTGTTTTGCAAGATGCCTATCAAAGATTTTGATATTTAAAAAAACACATCTATTATATATTTGGTATATATCACACTTAATTAATCAATTAATAGATATTTTTGTTTGATTAAGTGTTACCTAAGGGCTATAATGGTGTATGTTCTCCTAACTGCATCCTAGCGGTGAGTCTTGGAAGATCAAAAACCACTCATAAGCCCTCTCAATTTTATTTTTAGGGGCAACATGACATGAAAGTGATTACCATGCACTTGTCATAGTCTTAGGGGGATAGTGACTATGGATTTTACCATCACACACTAATCCACACTCTATGTTCCAATAGAGTATCAATATCAGGTATAATTATCATTAAGCTAAGTGGTTGACCTTATATAGGTTTTTTACGAAGGGAAAGAGTTAATTCTCTGAACTAGGCATTAAATAACACCCTACATGGACTTGGGGCCCACTATACCTAGCATATATCAGTGACTCCCTTAGAGAGCCTGTCAAACCTAGCATATGACCATTGACCATAACAAGTGACTTGTTGTCAAAGTTAGTATCAGTGCCCAAATGATTGTTATGTGAAAATGGGGTTGAAAGGGTTTGGAAGATTTTGTGTTGGGTCATCGGCCTACAACCTCACATGTGAAGCTGTTAGGCGGTGTAGTCATCAGGTTACACTCCCAAATTAGTTTACTAATCTTAGGTTTGTGGTCTAATTGATTTGGTGTGTGTTTTGTGCTAGACCAGTGTTGTTTGTGAGCTGAGTTAGCTTTTGCCCAAACCTATACACGACTATTTAGGTCTCCAATATCATTTTTATACATCAAATTTGCACCCTTTGGAAGATAGTTCAAGCCTTATAAATTTGATGTAACATGGAAACACCTCAAGGTTATGGGTACCCTATTGGAGAGGTGAATCTATAGGTTAAAGGGCTAGCTCCCCTTGATGAATCACCTAGGATCAAACACTACTCTAACACTTGCTAGGAAAATGGAGATAAACCTACTCTAATAAAGGTGATGTACCAAATATGAACTGATCACTACTATCCAACTATAATTGGATTTCAAACAAGAGACTAACTTGCATGTAACACTAATCCAAATCTACCTCTCTACATCAATATTTCTCATGAAGGTTTGTGAAGCAAGCTTGAGCTAGGATGACTAGTCAAGAGGTCATGACATGACACTAATGAAAGACAACTCACTAAACCCTTACACACTCCATTTTAACACTTCAAGAGACCTGAAAAAAGGATTTCAAACTAAACATGAATGCTAAACAAGGATAAACATGCCAAAGAAGTAAGCCTATCACTTATCAAGATCAACTAATCAAGCATGCATATTAAAACCAGTCCATATAAAAGGTAAAACAGGTTGTTATTTATTGATAAAAGGCTAAAAATGGGTAGGGCTTCACCATATCTAGGTGAAGGATACAAAATTAGCCAATTAAGGCTCAATATATAGAAAAAATAAGAGAGAAGAAGAGAAGGGTGTAGGAGAGAGGGTGTAGGAGAGAGAGAGTTGACAAGTGTCTCATGAGTTAAAAATAAGAGAGGAGTTATTAAATTGTATCAATAATTCCTAAATTCCATGTGTATTTCCTCTAAAGATGCTTATTTGCTCCAAGTGGCATAAGAGTTAGAATGCTTGTTTGACACCTTAACTAGCTCTCTAAAACTGCCCTTTTCTTTAGATTATTGAATGGAAAGTAGCCTTATTGATGGTCAAATCATGTTGAGTTACACCCTTTCTCTACTTTTTACATCTCTCAACTAATATCTTTTGATTCTCTTTAACACGTTAATTCATTCTCTTGTTAGGTGTTTAGAAGACTCTTCATCTCCTCAGGGCAATCATGCATATAAGTGTCAAAACTTTAATTAATATTATTTAGCTCATAATATTTAAATGGAGGGCCTATTAAACTCATATTATACTTTCAATAATTCATTTGGAAGTCTAAAACCATACCCAATAACTCATTCTACATCAAAATCTCCAATTAGGCCTCATTCCTTGTAGCCCTAAAATCATGAAAACATCTTTGTTTAGAGATATTTACCTATGGTAATGATAAAATAAAGGAATATTTTAGGATCCAGTATGGATTTATAGCTCCATGCCAAGTTTTAGGTCCTAAGAGTGAGTGGAAGTGTCCTTTTCATCTATTTCTCTCTCATAATTAGGTCTCAATTAGGCCTGCCTGCCTAGAGACTATATTTTGAATCCACAGGATACCCACATGTTTGGATAATAAAATAAACATGTTATTTAGTTATATGACCTCTTGAATATCATCCATGTCAAATTTTATCCTCTGACACCTTGTACAGACCTCCTAAATAGCTTAAAACAACCCTTTTTGGCCTATTCCATATAGTTATGTACCTACAAGTACAAACCAAAAGCATGAGGTATTGTTCAGGAGATTTTTGAACATTATTAAAGTCATTTTTAAGTTTATGCAATCCATATAGAGGCATTAAAATCCTTTTCTCTCTCATCAAGTTGAAACTGGACAGTTTGGGCAGCTTGTGAGTGCCTTGCACTCTTAAGGATGATTAATAAAGTATGGGGCATAAATCAACAAACCAATCCCATAATTTGAAATAAGACTATGGTATATAACTTTCCATAAGATCCCAAGGTCACATGAAACATTTCCATACTGTACTGAGCAAGGAAAGGTGACCTCTTGGGTTATTAGACTACATTTTATGATGCCAAGAAGCATTGGAGCCTGTAGGTGATGATTTAAAATTAGTATTGAGTTTAAAATGAACTTAAAAGGTCTCTGAAATTCACCTTGAATTATTACAATGGTCATATTTACCATTTTATTTCATTAGGCCTCTAACCAACTCATTTACTCAAGCCTAGGGTTCTTAGCCAAGTACACTAAACTGACCCTAATAGAGTATGTTTTCTCCCTTTATTCCACTGTTAGGGATATATTAATTCATGAAATGTTTTTAAAAACATATCACCATCTCCTCATGGTTATTATATTCTTGTTACATCATCAACAGACCAACCATTCATCACTTTGATACACATAGGGTTGTATGTATAGCTTAGACTTAACAAGCCTAACCCCCCTCTTAACCCTGCCTTCCCTTTTCATTGACTGAAGAGGCTATATAGAACTCATGATAATTTTTAAGAAAGAATAATCATTCAATTTAAATCTTTATGTTATACATATTTCATGATGTATCTTCAAACCAAGCAAACACTTCACTCTTGGCTAGGCAGACAGACTTGTAGCAGGGACTATGTTGTAAAGGTTTTAGAACTCTATATGGTCATCCTCCTTATGATATTCATTTATCTTCAAATGGTCTCAATTAACTATACAATCACCTATTTTGTATCCCAATGCTTTTCATGTACTATTCCCCTTCCTCTTTTAGGCTTGAAACTAGCATGTTTACCCTAACAGACTTGTAGGTCTCTATTAAAGAGGTCTGAATGCATTGAAGGGCTTGCAGGACTACCATTGCTACTCACTAAACACCTCCATGAATATGTTCTATTATTAATAGTTTACAAACTTCTAAATTTGAACTTTTAAGACACCATGACCTCATCACACACAATACCCTTCTCATTTTTCAATTAATCTAGCTATAGGTGTCATTTTTAAGAGATTTGGTTGTGTTTTAGAGTCAGAAACTTGTTGTTGGTCATTAGACATAGTAGTCATCTTAATGAGGTTTCCCAACCCTTCAATTACCTTATTCAACCTTTTCAATTTACTATATCTTCATTTTATGTACCTATTAGCTCATACCTTCCAAGGCATGGTTGTAGGTGTCCATTTGAACAGGGTTTGAGCATGAGGTCTGGAAGCTGGCCCTCTCAACTCTATCATGGCTTTGAAACCATTCAAACCCTATGGAAAGTTAATTTTTCACTATCCTAAAAAGTATTTTGGTCACTTCATGACCTTTTCAACTTCTTGCCTTCTCCAATCCACACACAATTATGTGTGTGTCTTGTTAGGCTTGTATACCAGGTCTCCTTATCTGACCCTCATTAGCTCTTTCTTGACTTCAAATGGTCTGGTGTCTTCATTTATTTATGACACCTCATGTATGTAATGAAGTATGATTAATCTTGAATTTTTTCTTGCTTTGTTTGGAGAGTAATTAACTGTTAGTCCACAATGAGGAACTACAGGCTTAGGACCTGTAGGTCTCTTTTGTTTGCACATGTTGCATAAAGAGCTAATTATTGAACCTTATTGAGTCCCTTGGAGACTTTGGTGATATTAAATCTTGACTCATTTCATCATATCCTTATTAATAGGATTGATACCTCTAATCAAACATTCCATCATTTCAAAACTTGTTCCATGGTCCGTACACAGACCTATGTATCAGTCAACTCAAGGCTTTGGCAGTCTATGCAAAGAGTTTAAGTTTATTCATCATGCCTATTACTTTAAAGGTGTCAGTGAGGAGCATATAAATATTCAATGAGTGTCTCTAAGTCTAGCTACATTTCAACATTATCAAAACACTTTAAATACATTCCTTCATTGTTACAAGCAACTTGCATACACATAGTCATCAAAATGGAAGAACATTGTGAAATTACTTGGAGAAGGTGTTGTTAGAACAGACAAAGGAGACATGAAGGTATTTTATAGCATGAGAGGGATTATAGCATTAAATGAAACCTTTAATCATCACTTCAAACATGGAGCACCCTAAAATAAATAGAAAAATGACAGCCACTTCTGCAAACTATGCAAGAGAGTAACTTTTCTTGCCACGAGACCTCCCACACGTGACAACCTAGTGTATTAACATGTAATATGGATATTCAAACCTCTAATGACATTTTTCTATTGTTTTCCTGCAACCAATGAGTTCACACTTGTACTGGAGTTGCACAAAACTTAGCCTATGGGGATTTAAGCCTAAAAAAATCACCATAGCTCCTTGACGAGTGTTCTTAAATATAAGGAGATAAATCCAAAAACTAGTGCCAAAAATTGGAATCTCTTAGGGGTCCCAAACTTTAACTAAAATCTTAGCTCCCAACTCCACCTGTATGACTTGTACCATGCATCTGAAAACAACCTTCACAAGATTATGAAGGGATCGATAGAGGAGAGAGAGAGAGTTTAGTGCATATTTTGGACCTAAAAACTAATCTAAGGATGTAATATGACCTTTAAAATCCCAAGGGACACCTTTACAACATTTTCTTCTGAAAATAAGTTCACAAGTCCGTACAAGTGAGTGAAAATTGCCCTCTAAAGCGTTGAAATCAAGACTCTAACCATTTTATGACATGTTGACATATGTGGTAGTTATGTAACTTATCTAGGGACCTTGGAAAGTGTTCTTGTATGGATCCTTTACTTTTGTGGGCTTTGACATACATGAATGTTAGCAAAAATCACCTTTTTCTCATTTTTTCATACTTTAAAGTCTACAAATCAACCTTAAACTTTCCAAATCAACATGAAACACTTGTATAAGTTGATTAAGGCATGAAATTATATTTAAGGAGACCTAAAGACCTATTACACCACTTGATCAAGTTTCATGACTTCATGGCATGGCTAGACAACTATATGACCTAAACAAGACATTACCTTGATTTTTCCAAACTTACCTTAAACAATGCTAATAAGATTATACGAATACTTTTTGAAGGCTATTAAGGCATGAACAAGCTTTGAAATATGTTATAAAAACATGAAAATAAAGTTTTCACCTATAGGGGTTGACATTTTGACTTTGGAGGTCAAAATTGGTCAACAATTATCATCCCCATCGTATAACTTATTAAAAATCTTGTACATCTGATTTAATAGTTTTAGAATATTGGTGTATTATTCCTAATTTAGTTAAGGGTCTAGAGTAATAAAATTAGTAAATAAATATGCAATAATTAAGCTATTGATTTGTATAATTTGACTGTAATTTGAATCTTTCTAAAAATAGTAATAAGGGAGAGAAAATAAGACTTGGCTGGAAACTGACTAAGACGACTGTTGCAGGGTCTAAAATTCATTGTGCAAGACTAGAACACTATCTCAAATCAAGATATGGCCTTCATTTATTGATTGGATAGGAACACTAAAATAAGACACCTTGGGTCTAGTGCTATAGTCCTCTTATGCCATTGTTATCTAGGAGATATGAGCTTTCTAGGTTTTGTTTGTTGTGTCTGTGTGAGCCTACCTATGAAATTTCAATTGTTGAATGTCCATAGAACTCCTTGTAGATTTGATTTAGTCTTCAAACTCTAGACTCCATTTTTCTTTGACAATATTTGGGAAAGAGGGGGGGTTAGTGTGTGTAAGATGCATTAAATGTGTATCCACACCCCTTGTGTGGGCATGTTGCCTACATACCAATACTTCAAAAAGGGATCAAGCCATATGTAGTTCTCCCACTTGATGTCTTTTGTGCAATTATGTGTATAAATATTTAAATGCTAAAATTAGGTGTGCTTGAGGTGGCTAGGGACTGATGCAAGGATTTAAATAAGCTTATAGTAGTATTGGTTGGTTGTATGCAGAGAATAGGGAAGATTGCTTGAGTAGTCTTTGTTTGTATTCTTGCTTGTTTTATGATAATTGCCAACCCTTTCTAAATGAGCTTTGAATGGGATTTTATAAGGATCTATTGGTCATGGGTTGAATGTGCTTGCATTAGGCTGAAAAGAAGAGGGATAAGAACTAAAATGAACTAATCATTGGAGGAAAAAACACACTTGGATAGGAGCACTGAAAATAGACACTAGAGGGTCTGACACTATAGTCCAATTTTGGCACTATTATCCTAGGTTAAATCTAATAAATATCATGACATTTTCATTATCTACTTGGTATGTTCTATCTGGTTATTTTTCTAAGTGTTTTGAATGCTACTTTTTCAATTGTTAAGAGCTTTGATCTCTGTGACAAAACCCTTGTTTGTTTCCCCCTTTTCTGAGGGTAGGAATGAAGACCCTACAATGACTGCCCTTAGAAGAAAGAGACCTACAAGTGTGTTATGATGCAAAGATACATGATATAACAATGATAATTGACAAGATATCTCAATATATAACATGGTTTGTAATGAGAGATTGTTAGATCAACAGGGGTATGCCTAGATAGATATAACAATGTAATAGCATGTGCAATGTACTGAATTGGAGCTGAAAGTCTAGTTAATTATTAGTTGTTAGTTGTCAAGGAGGGATGGAGCATGATGTCCATCATGACATCCAAGAAAGTAAGATAATGCATGATGTGGATCATGGCATTGCAAACAATCAAAAAGTAAATCAAGCAACAAGCATACAAGGCAAGAGGTAGGGAACATACAAGAGTGGCCATGGGGCCAAGTAAACAAGGGACATGGGCACATGTCACTAAAATTAGAAAGTAAGCATACAAGGTATGTTCAAATGCCACATACACACACAATTGGAAACAAGCAAGGTTGACATGAAAGCCACAATCACATAGAAGAGTACATGCAAAGGACATTTGAAAATGTCCTAAGGCACACACAAAAATAGAAGCAAAGGATATTAGCAAATGTCCTAAGGCACATATAGGATACAAAATAATAACTAATAAATGAAATCACATCTAGCTATGCAAAGCAAGGATGAAAAGCATGTAATACTGGAAATACAATCAAATCTAGCTAATCAAAGAAAGAAGTGAAAGTATGCAAGACATGTAGTACAAGACTAGGTATATGCTAAGAAATACATAAGTGTTATATACCAGTGAGATGTTGATATAATAATCTATGTAAGCTAGTAAATAATGTACATCAACATGATAACTAGAGTGTGTGGTGTAGGAATGATATAACCTGGATGGTGTAGTCATGTAGAAGATGTTTCGAGTGGGTATGTATATCAATGTGTGTCTTGGATGTAGAAGTAGGATGCCCCCTCAATGGGTAGAGTGAAGTGATCAAAGATCTAGATGTCACTATACACACTCAAATAAGATCAAGTGAAGCATGGTAATGTAGATAAATTGACAAACAATAACATATAACAACACATGTAAGTCTAACATATATTAGAAACATAAAGCATGAATAATACATATAATCAAAATGTTTTTGTATTTTGAAATGTTATCTTATTTTTGGTATTTTGATAATAATCTATGTACAAGAAATTGAAAATAAACTATGTACAAGTAAGGCTGAGAATAAATGATACTAACCGATGAGTCTCATGGGAGACTCCCTATCATGGTGTGTTGTATCAAGGAAAGGGATCGTACATGATCATGAAGCATGATGGAAGGGCTAAGACTGTGGCTCTAAAAGTTGTGTATGTTGTAACTACTCTAAAATCTCTAAATTAGAAATTCATTGTGGGGTCCCCCTATAAATTTGAGAAGTGGATGCAACTGTAGGGCTCTTAGAGACCCATTTGGTAGTAAGAAAAGCTCCTTAAAAATGTACTCTTTGAGTGGATGCATGAGACCTCGATGATATTGATCTAGGTGTGAGTAATATAGATAGAAGTTATCTAGAATCCTAAAACTATGGTTGCTTTGAAGGAGACCTCTATGGTAGTGTATGAACTCTCTATGCTAGTGATGGAGGCCTCAATTGTGTATGAATCTAAACTAGAGGAAGAATTGAAATTGGTAGAGAAACTGAAATAGGTGACTGTAAAGTAGAAGATGGCTCTAAAGTGGGGAGTGGTAACTCATATGAAATTCCACCAAATATAATAACCTGATTAACATAAATGAATTTCATGCATTTGTGAACTATAGAAGGTACTGCTTGAAGTTTCTGAATCCATGGTCGACCAAGTAACAAATCAAAAACTCCTACACTAGGAACAATAGTGAATGGTGTGGCCATGTGTGTTAGACCAACCGATAGAGGAAGTACAATATCACCTAATGAACTCTATATGTGCCTATTGAATCTACTGATAACTATGTCTGTCAAGGTAATATCCTACTCTGGATATCCTAAATACTACAATAATGTCATAGCACACATATTCACACTGGATCCATTGTCTATGAGAACACTATGAATATGATGATTATGAATGTAAGCTCTAATAAAGAGTGCATGATAATTCAAATCATCCTCAACTATCTCCTATTTTGAGAAGGAGATGGAAGGTCGAGCTGAAACTATAGAATTATATACACCAATCATGTTGCACAAAGGATGTGACTCAACTGAAGGTGTCATGTACATATCTGGTGGGGGATGTGCATGATATGCATGGTGAACACCTAATGTATCCTCTATATTTTATTTAGAATGCTACAGAAAAGGATCTAAAAATATTTTCAAAGCTTTATCTTGTGTTTGCTTTGCCTGAGGAGGCTGAAATAAAGTGCCAAGATCAATAATATTGTCATCTATCAAGTAATGTATCTTATGTTTTAAACTAATGCATCTATTAGTTGTATGGCCTGGTGCCCTATGAAACTCATAAAATTCATGTTGATCATATCCCCATGGAATAGGCTTGGTTGGATCAACTTCTTGAATAGGAGGGAGAGATATGATATTACATTCCAATAACTATCGTAAAACTCTGGCAGGAGAAACTGGTAGATTGGTAAAAGTTCAACAAGGGGGTGCTGATAAAACCACTCACTGAGGGGGTTCTGAAGCTACATTTACTATAGGTTGATTCTGAATCTTGCTATAATTAACCTTGACTTTATATGGGACTTTGTTGTTACTCTTGTTTGTTATTTTTGATATACTTGTGTACTTGAGTTTGCCCATTGAAATTAATTTGACTTCTCTTTCCTTTAGTGTATGACACAATTCAATGAAGGAAGAGAACCTTTTGAACATTATTGACTCATGTAAAATTGGTAGAAGACTTTGTTTGAAGAGATATTGTAACTCTTTATCGACCATGGGGCTACTCATCTTAGCTAAGATAGTCTTATATCGAAGAACATAATCTATGAGATGCTCATTTGATCTTTGTTTCTATTGTGCAACTTGGGCATATGAAACCTTATCACCAATATTGATGCTAAAATTAGCTAGGAACATGTCATCTAAAGGATTCAATGCATTGCCCGATTGATTCAATATACTATAGAACCATTATAAAGTATAATCCTTTAGACTCTGTGGATATAACTTGGTAAGTAGCCAGTCATTTAGCACATAGTCCAAGCATGCTGCATGAAAATCTATCAAATGTGTCTCTGGATCACCCTTGCCATCATATAGAGTAAGCTTGAGTTGAACAAAACCTTGTGGCAAGGGTGTGTAAGGAATGTGATGTGCCAATGGTGTATGCAGTAAAGCAAAAGAATCCAAAACCTATGTAGGTCTAGAGGTACCTTGCTCAAGATGTAGCACCTTGGATTGAAGAGATCTTATCTCTTACACAAGGGCTACCACATTAAGAGACAAAGATGTACCAACTATAGCTGGTGGCATAAAGGCAAGTTGGGTTGTTATAGGGGTTGTTGAGACATAGTTTCACCTGTAGTGTCATGTTTAATAGGATGTTTTGTGGTTTGAGAAGAGAGACCATTGTTCACTTTTTGTTGCTCCTCTTGAAGTATTTTAAGCATGTCATCTTGCATGTTAGGGTATTTAGTTAAAAGTTATTGAAGTTCCCTTTTTTAGTTTCATCAAAACCAGTGTATTGGGCCATTTTTAAGGTAGGAAAATAAATTGAATTTTTGGTAATAGTTTTAAATAAGCAAGGTGCTATGGAAGGACAATACTAAAAATAGGAAATGTAAAGTCCTAAAAACAACAAACAAGAAAATGCATAAAAAGGATACAAATCTCACAAACATGTAAGGTGATACCTCAAGAAGCAAATAGGAGCTAGTACATGCAACTAGGGTTTTGAATGAATTTATTTTGAAATCTCTAAGAAATTTTAAAAATTGATGAAATTTTTTGATTTATTATGCAAGTAAAAAATTAGAAAATTCTAGATTTGAAAGGACCTAGTGTATGCAATTAGGATTTGAAGGAAAAATAAAATTTTGAAATTATTATGGAATTTTAAAATTTAATGCTAATTTTTTATTTAAATATACTAGTAAAAAATCATAAAAATATAAGAAAAATACTAGGAAATTATCGGGACCTAGTATGGGCAACTAGGATGTGAAAGAAAATTATTTTAAAAATTACTACAAAATTTTAAAATTTAATGTGAATTTTTTATTTAAATATGCTAGTAAAAAATTTAAAAAATATAGAAAAAATTAGTAGGAAATTTACCCTAGGGTTTCTAAGGTTTTTATACATAGACGAAGTAAGTCAGGTTCACCAAATGATTTAACAGTTTTGGAATATTGGTGTATTATTCCTAATTTAGTTAAGGGTCTGAAGTAATAAAATAAATAAATAAATATGCAATAATTAAGCTACTGATTTGTATAATTTGACTGTAATTTGAATCTTTCTAAAAATAGTAATAAGGGAGAGAAAATAAGACTTAGCTATAAACTGACTGAGACAATTGTTGCAGGGTCTAAAATTCACTGTGCAGGTCTGAGACATTGTCATAAATCAGGATCTAGCCTTCATTTATTGATTTGATAGGAGTGCCAAAATAGGACACCATATGGTCTAGCACTATAGTCCTCTTTTGTCATTATTATTCAGGAGATCTGAGCTTTTTGGGTTTTGTTCATTGTCTCCGTGTGAGCCTACCTGTGAAATTTTGAATATTGGATGTCTATGAAACTCCTTGTAGAGATGATTTAGTCTTCAAACCCTAGACTCCATTGTGTTTTGACAAACTTTGGGAAAGAGGGGGGGGGTTAGTGTATGTAAGATGCAATGAACATATATCCACACCCCTTATGTGGGCACACTACCTACATACTAATACTCTAAAGAGGGATCAAGCCATATGTAGTTCTTCCACTTGATGTGCTTTGTGCAATTATGTGTATGAATATACAAATGCTAAAATTGGGTGTGCTTGAGGTGGCTAGGGACTGATGTAAGGATTTTAATAAGATTTTAGTAGTATTGGTTGGCTGTATGTAGATAATATGGAAGATTGCCTGAGTAGTCTTGCTTGTATTCTTGTTTGCTTTATGATAATTGCCAACCCTTTCTAAATGACCTTTGAATGGGCTTTCATAAGAATTTGTTTGTCATGGGTTGAATGTGCTCACATTAGGATAAAAATAAGAGGGATAAGAACTGAAATAAACTGACCATTGGAGGAAAAAATGCACTTAGACAAGAGCGTTGAAAGTGGACACCAGAGGGCTCAGCACTATAGTCCAAGTTACGTGTTATAGTCCTAAGCTAACAGGGCCTAAGAGGATAGATTTGTCATGGAAAGAGTAGTCTGGTTGAGCTAGGATCAGGTCTAGAAGGCTATAGATGATTGAGAATCAATAAAAAGATGACTATGAGGGCCATGAGAGCAAGTAAGAAAGATCTATGGGTTGGGTGTCATTAGCCACACTCAAGTTACCAATTTTCACATTTTATATGACTACAACATCCTTATCTACTTTATTCATCATCATATCTTGTATCTACTTTATATTTTATTATATATTGTATATCCTTAATCATTTCATCTAATCTTACCCCATATAGACAAATCCCATCTTACTTGGTCTTGCCCATTTTGTCCCATAACACATCTAGTTGGATTTTTAGGTCACACACTTGTCCAAACCATAATCACCATAACCCAAGTCATTGGTACATCACCACACTCATATACTTGTTTTGACCTCTCTCCCATCATCTTTGATCCCTCCATTCCTATTTTCCTTCATCACATAATCTTATATCCATCTAACCTTGAGAAAATTGGTCTAAGACTTGAGCTAGTCCTTTTTTCATCCTTGCATATCATTCTAATCTACTATCATTATTTATCACTTGTCACTTTGTCATATTTCATACCTAGTCAATACCCTATTAATAACCTATCACTTTGTTGGGTTCAATCTAACTTCCAATCATCATCAATTCAGTTGCCTCTAATCTAGTCATCTTGCCTATTTATAACTGACACCCATCCAATCATCATCTTGCTAGTTTAAATCTAGGCACTAGTCAAATCCCCATCCTTTTTCTAGCTTGAAAACTAGGCATTGTCGATAATGGCTATCATACTATCAATTTAAAATATGATCCTAGTCTTACATCATAATCCATTCAATCTATCTCATCTTCATTCATCACCTGTCATGATAGCTCAATCATTCAGACTTACTTTTCTAAGGATCATATTTTTACCCAAGCCATACTCTACCTTCACATCGACCCCCCTTTATCTACCTCTCATCCATCACCTATTCATCATCTACCCACATAAATTTGGACCTAGTTCTTATAGAACAATACCTATTTGCCAACAAGGATGAGATCCTTTTGTGGGCCCTCGAAATGGGTGCCCACCTACCAACAGACCTTGATCCTATCAAGCCTAAACTAATGTCACCATCTAAACCTATCACACATGGTAGCCCACCACAACCAACCCCATTATCCATTCATCATAACCATAGTCATGCCATCCCTCAATATATGAGTGATAAGGTCACCCTATTTAATGAATATATCTTTGCCAATAAAGATGAGTGCCTTTTGTAGCTATTGGAGATGGGTGCCTACCTTCCCAATGATTTTGAACCCCTAAGCTTACATTAATATACCAAATAAATGCTTCATCCACCCTCATGCCCATCTAATTATTATGACAACTAGTCCCATTCCAGTCCCCCATCCATTGGTCCTAGTCTTAGTCATGACCTTCCCAACCCAAAGATTACCTTGTTTAATAACTATATTATTGCAAGCAAGGATACATTCCTCTTACAAATCCTTGAGATGGGTTCCCAACTTCCCAAAGGTCTTAACCCCTTTTAGCTAACCTTACCTCTAGTTCATACTCATCCATAATTGAATC